>JABFTP020000185.1:67720523-68269185 GCA_013387265.2 Cryptolaemus montrouzieri | reverse complement strand
GCTTCAGTTTCGTCAATTGGGCAATCATAAAAACTGTAGTCACAAATGAGGTGCTGCAGTAGACGAGATGGGTATCCGTTATTTTTAAATAATTCAAAAATTTTGTCCAAATTCTTTTCTATGAACAATTCATCACAAATACGTAAATTCGATTTCTCAATGCAATAACAGTGTTTATTTTTGACTTTTGAATGATTTGAGTGATAGTATATATATATATATATATATATATATATATATATATATATATATATATATATATATATATATATATATATATATATATATATATATATATATATATATATATATATATATATATATATATATATATATATATTCATTCACCAGTGGCAGGGGTACCTCGTACACTCTTGAAGTTTTCATTTTTGTTCGAACGGTATTGTATTTAGAAAGTAAAAAATCTACCTCAGCTATTTATTTTGAAGTAAACAGGGTTTACCAATTTTCAATAAAAAAAATGATATTGGAAGACTTCTTTGTTCAAGATATTTTAAGGTTAGGTTAGATTGGTTTTTGGTGAGATAATCTACAAGGTGTTGAACTATTTCAATAAGTTTTCGAAAACTTCCCCGTTTCTTTGTAGACACAACTCAATCCTTCTGAGGAAAGTCTATTGAACTCTGGACAACATTTGCGGATTAAATGACTGAATCGACTATACTCTTTCTCATATCCAACTGTGTTGTAGAACGAAACTGGTAAAACATGCCCTTAATATAACCTCATATGAAAAAATCTAGACTTTAAGGTCCGGAGACCTAGCTGGTCATCTAACAAAACCACCACGTCCTATCCATTTATTTGGAAATACATGATTCAAATGCTCCCTAAGCTGATGTGAATAATGTGCCGGTGCTCAATCGTGTTGAAACCACAAATCTTGTCTTATATGCTCTGGTATATCGGCAAGTGACATTGGTAGATATGTTTGCAAATAATCTAAATACATTCCACTATCGAGGTGCCCGGCGAAAATGTGCGGCCCAATTAGATATCCATCTATTATAGCGGCCCATTCATTCAAGGACCAACGATGCTGGTGATCTGTTTGTCTCATGATCTGTGGATTTTCCGTGGCGTAATAATGAAAGTTGTGCCTGGTAACAGGCCCTCTCTTGTGAAAAGTTGCCTCGCCCGAGAAAAGAACTCTGCTAAACATATTTGGACTTTCCGCTACTTGGCATCTGCCCGATTGCAAGAATTGATTCGATTTTCATAGTCTTGACTGTTCAGTTCCTGGTGCAGCTGTACATGATATGCATGAAATTTATTTACTTTCAAGATTCTCTGGACGGAAGTCTGACTTATATCAGTTATATGGATCATTTGTCACTGTCAACTAAACTGATAACTGGTTGTCTTCAGCTGTAGCAATTTTTGGTTTTCCATGTTTTTTGTAAGCGATATTACCCGTTTGGATAAATCTAATCAGAAGTTTTCCAAAGCTTCTTGCATCTGAATGCCTCTTATCATGAAACCTTTGTGCATAAACTCCACTCGCCAACAAAGAATTTCTATCACAATAACCCAGAATAAAAATCATATCATCTATTTCTTCTTTGGAGAACTTCATGGCAGTCAATTGAGAAGATTGGGTTCAAACCTCACTTTACCAATGTATAATAATGAAACACTGATAAGTCCACCATGTATAATGCAGAATTTGATATGTCCGGACACCTGACAGATGGTACAAAATAAATGTCAAAACATACCTCGATTTACGTTTTAAATCATCTTGATTTTATCATTCGTTGAAAGTATTAACTCGTTTAGGTTTCATTTTTTACTACTTGAATCATTACAGAAAAAGAAACTTCTGTGCGAATAATGATGCATGTTGATGAGTTTGATACCGTTTATAGAATTTTCATAAAAATTTTTACGAATAATCGAATATTTTGAAAATGATCGAAGACATTATAGCAGAGTTTAGGCCGCTCCTGAATCTTGAACAACAAAGTGGTCTTCTAATCTGAAAGAATAACCCAAGATTTTTTTATAGAAAATTGGAACATCCTGTTTATTGCAAAATAAATTGCTGAAGTAGATTTTTACTTTCTAAAAACAATACCGTTTGAACGAAGATGAAATCTTCAAGATTGTACAAACTACATAGCACCGCGCCACTGGTGAATCACCCTATATATATAATTATATTTAAATATATATATATATATATATATATATATATATATATATATATATATATATATATATATATATATATATATATATATATATATATATATATATATATATATATATATATATATATATATATATATATATATATATATACATTTATATATATATTTATATATATAACATTAAACAAATCTCATAATTATTCCAGTTTAAAAACTTTGTTTGAAATTTCTTCTGCAATTATTGTTATTTCAGTCGGTACCGGCACCTCAGTTGGAACTACTACTGGAGATTGGACTTCTAGATATGGAGGTGAGGTTAGGTTAGGTTTATATAAATATTTATAAATATATATATATATATATATATATATATATATATATATATCGTATATATATATATATATATATATATATATATATATATATATATATATATATATATATATATATATATATATACAGGTCACAGCCTCTGACACTACTCGTTGGTACATCGATGTCATTGTCTGATGATGCTATATATTGTATATATTCTGGTAGATTGATATATTCTCATAACATTTAACGTTATCCTTATATGAATATTTATAAATTTACAATTTACAAACATTTAACGTTATCATATGAAATCAGTTTGATTGCATGAACAGATATAAGTGCAACTCGTCGGGGTTAAACCCTTCCTTTTATATATATATTATATATTCATATATATATATATATATATATATATATATATATATATATATATATATATATATATATATATATATATATATATATATATATATATATATATATATATATATATATATATATATATATATATATATATATATATATATATATATATATATATATATATATATATATATATATATATATATATATATATATATATATATATATATATATATATATATATATATATATATATATATATATATATATATATCGCCGATCACACCACTTATGAGTAACCCCATATATACGCCACCGTAGCAGCCAAGAAATAAATGCAGGCGTACGCCAAATACGTTGTATGAAATCTGAAAACAAGTATACAACACTGCAGATGTTTTGATAAGAATATACTGTTTGTGTAACGATGGATACTCAAGCAAATACACAGATGGGCAGAAAATGAATGAAGAAACTTGAAATTTAATGAATGATTTTGTGAAACTGAGTAGAGACTGAAATTATAGCAATTTGACAGTATTCAAAAATATTATATTCAAATTCTTATAATGCGATATGATAATTGAAGGAATCAAATTAGAATTGAACCGAAACTTTATTTGAAACGAAAAAAACACTCGAAAGAAAACCGAATAATTACACCCAATATTAAATATCCGGCCCGAAGGATCATGAAATGATGCGTTTTCAACAGTTGGGAAGAAATATGAACTAGATCTCATAAAGAATGTAATTAAACAAAGAGAAAAAAGCCCTTCAAAACGTACCTTAATAGTTCAAGACGGCTGGTTATACTCAATCTAGTTTCGACGCCTTTCTCCCCTCTGGCAATAGTTCTCCTTTGGGGGTGGTTGGAGGTTTTGATTTTCAGACTATTTAATGTATGTGTGTGTTGATGTGATTGAAAGGAGCACTTTCTTAGAATTTAGGCACTTTTCCTTATCGAAATGAACATACGACGTGCGGTTGTAGCAAGTTCGAAAAAGAGTGTTCTTCGCTCTACGGTGGACATATGAAAGATAGTTTTGAATGTATTAAATAAAATGAAAATGACTTTATACTGAAGTTGAACAATAAGTAAGTGTGCGGCAATGAATATATATGCGGCATATATATATATATATATATATATATATATATATATATATATATATATATATATATATATATATATATATATATATATATATATATATGTTGATGAAGTCGGAGATTCTTCTCCAACTGTTGAAGATAAAGTATATATAAGTATATATAAAATAAAACGGATCGTATAGTTATTCAAGTCTAAAACCATAGCTTACAATTCTTCTGCACTTATTGTTATTTCAGTTTAGTAATGTCCCTCTCAAAATTTCCAGGTCTCTTAGTCCATTAAGATTTTCCTCATAAATGTGATAAGCCAACAAGTCATTCATTTGTTCACGCTGAATTTATTTTGGAAATCAACCTCAATGAAATGTGGATTTTCTGTGGCCCAAAATTGTCGAATTCTCCTGTTGGTTATTCCACTTTCATTGAACTTGGCTTCATCAGACCATATAATTTTTAGTAGATTTTCTAATCTTCTTGAAGCCAAATTAATGAATTTTCAAAGAAATTTAGCCGCTCGGGAAGGTCAGTTGGTTTCAATTTTTGTATACTGATAAAAGAGTACAGGTGCATGTTATGTTGGATCTTAAGGATCCTTTGAATGGAAGTATAACGCAATCCAATATCCATTGATGCTGATTTAATGGACGCATGTGGATTGGCAGGAAAATACGCTAGCGTATTCATTTGACTGTCGTCGTCCTCGAGAATTGGTTTTCTTCTAGTTTCTATGTATTTTGTTCCTCCAAATTGCAGAAAATTTCTTCTAATCCCTCGAAATTTTGTTTTACTCATAGGCGCCAAATTTGGAAATAGGCTATTGAATTGCCTGCAAGTTCTATCCATCACTTTTTGACATTCGGCATGAATTAAAAAGAGATAAAACATATCCTCGTTTGAGTAATCAGCCATTTTAATATTAATCTGGTGTTTTTCAACAATTTTCACTTCAAATTACCAACAATTTTTGTTGAAATATCAATTCGAATGAACGAAGTGAGAAGTACAAACAAAATTTAATTTGAAAAATATACTGGAAAGCCAAAAACAATAAATTCTTCCAGAAAAACGATTATCATGAAAATATTATTAGTCCAAGACTTTGACAGTGTTTACACAAAGTAATTTTTCAAAAATAATTATGTGGTACAGTAGTCCTAAGATCAATTATGGAATAGATTTTTAAAATGTCCACCTTCTAACTACTCTACGCATTTAGTGGGATGGAATGCGCTACGTCCCTTATTTTCTGCATTAATTGATCCCATGAATTTATTGCTTGTTCATCCACTCGCTCTTTTGTAATACATTATAAGCAGAAGTTCAGTGGATTTAAATATGTGGGGTTGCGCTATCACGCTTAAACCACATTTTCCTCATATTGATTCATGCTTCAGCAAGGGAATTCGCTAGGACATTTTACAAAAGATGGAATTAAACGTCTCCAGTTAGTCTACCCTCGAAAAAATGCAGCCCGATAAGTTTTTCATACATCAACTGAAAATCGATTTTGTGATTATTTTTGCACTAGCACCCGAGAATTTTCTTCCATCCGCATGTGTGAATATCTAGAATTATTATTCCATCGCCGGTGAACTGGGATTCACCCGAAAGAAAATTCTTCCAACAGTTCTTCTGTGATGAATGTTATAATTAATAAGTTTGCTTTGATATTCCATGAAAAGTTTATAATTTTACAGTTAATAAAAGTTATGTTAAATGCTTAGTGAGTCTGCATTAAAGTGTAGTTCTACCGCAGGCTTCGACATTTAGTCATCCATCGAAAAACATATTTGTTTGTTTGTTATTTCTTTAACTTGCTCTATTTCCGCCTTTCGGCCAATGACACGTCGGGGGATTCTGTCACCTCACTAACCCGGAAATTTTGCCGAACCCCTCTTGTGTAGAGGGAAGGGATCTTTAATGTCCAACACATCTCTGTTAGACAGGACCAACGACTTTACATCTCCTCCGAAAGATGGATACTCAAGCGATTCCCAGAATCCGAAAAATCGCACCGACTTTGTGGGGATTGAACCCAGGCAACTCTGCTCAGGAGATGATCATCATATCCTATACGACACCGAGCCGGCTAAGAACATGTAAGCCTTTGGGTTCATAGTTGTACATACCGCAGAAAGAATTCACATTAAAATTGCCATAATCTATTTCTGCGGAACTATATATCTATCTGTGGGTGGTCACCCTCTCTGTGGTTGAAGTAGAATTTCACCAACTTAATATATAATTTTTCAAGTGCGATTATGCGATTTCGTATATTCACACGCAGAATTTTTAGACATGATAAACATTTATGGTTTTTGTGTTAGAAGATATTGAATAACGAAGGCGCTTTCCGAATCGCCGAACAACGAATTGTGAGAGCTTCAGCCAGGTATTTTGATATGCCAAATCGAATGGCAGATTTCTCACCACTTCGAAGCTGGAACGACAGCGTAGACGAAAGAAAGTCTTCATCTTCAACATGGAAAACATTTTGGGGATAGATAATCTATCCCACGTTTGGCGTTCGCAAGATGGTACACACATCACAGAAGAACGGTTGACAGAATTTTCTTTTCGGATGAATCCCAGTTCACCCGAGGTATGTAGAAGCTCATTGGGTCGCATTTTTCGAGGGTAGACTAACTGGAGAGGGGTACCTCCTCTTTTGCAAAATGTCTCAACGAATTTGATTGGTGAAACCTGAATCAATACGAGAGGAACGTGATTACAACATGATTGTGCAACTCCACATTTTTCTCTGAATGTTAGAAACCACCTAGATATTAAATATCCGAATCACTGGATAGGCCGTGATGGACCGGTCTATTGGCTAGCTAGATTCCCGGAATTAAATCCTCTGGACTTTTTCTTGCGGGGTATCACGAAAGAGCGAGTGATTAAACAAAAAATAAATTCGACGGAACAATTATACAGGAAATAACGAACATAGCGCATTCCTTCAGAGCTAATCCTGAAATTATGAGAAAATCCACTAATCATGTAATTCAACGAGTGCGTACAGTTAGGAGGTGGACATTTCGAGAATCAACTTCATAACTGATCTTAAGATTACTTAACCACTCAAATTTGTTTGAAAAACTACTTAGTGTAGACTCTGTCAAGGACTTAAAAATATTATATGTTTATAATAATCGTTCTGGAAGAATTTTCTGTTCTTTTGGCTTTCGAGGATATTTTTCACCTTAAATTTTGTGTTCTCTCAAGAAAAGAGAGCCTCATTTCATCATTGCGACAACCATTATTATTAGTTTTTTTCATGTCTGAAATATTCGATCCAATGATTGAACGTTGTAGTTTGGCCCTGTAATAACTATAGAAATCGGGGTTTGAATATTTTCCTAGGTCTTCAGGATTACCCTCAATACTGGAAATTTTTTTTCTTCCAATAATTGAATTTGTGAGCGCCTAAGTTTTCGTGAATAAAAACTTTCAGATCAACGTACAGATAGAGCCCTAATTCTTGGATCCTTGGAATGTTGTATTCGATATCATAGTCTGATTTAGTTAACCAAACTTTGAAGTTTTACTGGAGGATATTAAAATTCAGAATATCGATATATGGGGCGAACAGAAAAAACTAATTTTTTTCTAGTTCTGTCCTGCTTTTTTCATATAAGATCGAGCCATGTGTAATGTGATAATCCTACAAAATTTCAACAAAAGTGGATCGATAATTCAGGATATATGGGTCATGCATATATATATATATATATATATATATATATATATATATATATATATATATATATATATATATATATATATATATATATATATATATATATATATATCAAATTCGAAGGAACGAAGTAGTATATATACATTAATTTTAGGCACCCGTCAGGTGAGCGTATATAGTTCAGTTGAAATATATAAAGTATATGACTCACTTTCATATATATATATAAATATATAAATATGGTATACTATATATATATATATATATATATATATATATAATATATATATATATATATATATATATATATATATATATATATATATATATATATATATATATAAATATATATATATATATATATATATATATATATATATATATATATATATATATATATATATATATATATATATATATATATATATATATATATATATATATATATATATATATATATATATATATATATATATATATATATATATATATATATATATATATATATATATATATATATATATATATATATATATATATATATATATATATATATATATATATATATATATATATATGATATATTTATATAAGTGATACCATTTTATATATCCGGTTATACTGATAAGTGAGTCATCCTTTATTATTTCAACTGAACTGGCTACGCTCACCTGACGGGTGCCTAAAAATGTACTTGTCACTTCGTTCCTTCGAATTTGATATTTCAACAAGAATTGTTGGTAATTTGAAGTTAAAATTTTTTAAAAACAACAGATTGATAATAAAACGGCGAATTATTCAAACGAGGATATGTTAAATCTCTTTTTAATTCATGGAGAATGTCAAAAAGTGGTGGATAGAACTTGCACGCAATTCAATAACCAATATCCAAATTTGGCGCCTATGAGTAAAACAAAATTTCGAAGGATTAGAAGCAATTTTCTGCAATTTGGAGGAACAAAATACATAGAAACTGAAAGAAAACCAATTTTCGAGGACGATGACAATCAAATTAATACGCTAGCGTATTTTCATGCCAATCTACATGCGTCCTTTAAGTCAGCATCAATAGATATTGGATTGAGTCATACTTCCATTCTGAGGAGTCTTAAGATACATAACATGCACCCGTATTCTTTCATCAGACTACAAAAATTGAAACCAACTGATCTTCCCAAGCGACTAAATTTCTGTGAAAATTTATTAATTCGGCTTCAAGAAGATGAGAAAATCTGCTAAAAATTACTTGGTCTGATGAAGCCAAGTTCAATGAAAGTGGAATAACCAGCAGGAGAATTCGACATTTTTGGGCCACAGAAAATCCACATTTCATTGAGGTTATTGATTTCCAAAATAAATTCAGCGTGAACGTTTTTGCAATTTTGATGAATGATTTGTTGGCTTATCACATTTATGAGGAAAATCCCAATGGACAAAGATACCTGGAAATTTTGAGGAGAACACTAGCAAATTTTAACATGGATTTTTCGCTTAGTTCTTACAAGCGTTGAAGCGCACAAGGTTCAACTTACCCCACTCAGATATCCCCTGTAAATCAGAGTTTAGGTTACTAATTTATTGACATCTCTGCTGATGAGATTCCGCAGCTGTAATCGGTCGCAGACTACTGAAAGACGAAACTAGGGATCAATCGTCTGTAAAATCGAATCTCGTTCTCTGCAGATGACGATCGTTTATCTGCAACAGAAACGAGGTTGACGAAAGAATGGATCCCTGAGGTACTTCTGCTTGCAACTGGAAACAATCAGATGTTATACCGTCGACTCAAACTTATATTGATCTATTTGAAAGAAAGCTACTCATCCAACCCCGCAATTTTTCGGGAAGCCCATATGCAGCAAGTTTATTCAAGAAGGTTGCATGCCAAACCCTATCTGAGGCTTCAGAGATGTCGAGGGCTTTTGCTTTATATTCCCCATGCTTCTCCATCGTTGATGTACAAACATGAGTGACGTAGGCGAGCAGATTTTCTGTCGATCTTTGCCTGCAAAAACCATACTGACGGTCGTTAATAATTCCTTGCAACTCAAAATATTCGATGAGTTCATCATTTAGAACTCTCTCCATCACTTTAGACATGATGGGAAGAAGTGCAACAGAGCGGTAGTTTTGGGGTTAGGGCTCTTTTCCTTTCTTTGGGATCGGTTGAATTCTTGCTATTTTCCAGCTGCTCGGGGAAGTCTGGCTTTCATAATAAATCTGAAACAGACGGTTAAGAATGGGTGCCAGTTCGGGAGAACAATTTCTTAGGACGATTGGCGGTATATCGTCTAGACCAACTGCCTTCTTGCAGTTCAGCTTCTCGAGAGCCCATCTCAGAGTGCGGACTCTGCCATGGAAGAATTTGCAGGTGGAATGTTAGGTGGTATTGCGTAAGATGAACCCAGCACAGAATTCTTCGAGAACAATAAAGCAAAGAGATCAGCTTTCTCTTTCGGAGATGATGCTATACTTCCTTCTTCTCTGACAAGAGGCGGAAACGCAGACTTGCACTAATTGGCTCTGACAGTCTTCGCCATAGACCAGAATTGTCTAGTCCCGCTTGCTTGTTCAAGGAATGTATTAGTTAACTCTTCGTTGAAATTGGCCTTTGGTTTTGCAGTTGTCAGGTTGCATACATTCTGTGTTCGTTCTTGTTTCCTCTGTAGGATTCATATTCCATAACTTGTAAGCTCTGCTCTTGGCTGCAGAGGCTCTTTCGCAGTCTTCGTTGAACCATGGCTCTTGTGCTGTTGTTCTTTTCATGGAATGAAGGATGTAGAGATCCATTCCTGCATAAATGATTTCTGTAACAGATTCAGTGCACACATTGATGTCAGGATCTGAAAGGCAAACATCACTGAATAGGAAGCACGAAAAGAATTCACGCAGCTCACCTCAATTAGCACGGTTATAGTGACAAATGTATCTGGGTGGTTTAGGTTGTTGTTTAAGCGGCAGCATAATGTTCCAGTAGCAAATGTAGGGTTGTGGTCTGAAATGCTTAGTGGTGCTGAGACCTTCACTCCAAAATCATCTTGATCTGAAATCAAAAAGAAATCCAAGGTGTTCGAGAAGTCTGTTGGGTGATCAGGTATTCTTTTCGGTTCGTCGACTAGCTGCGTTAGATTATGGCTTATTGCGAAAGTTTCAGCCTGTCTTCCCGCTTCATCTTTTCTATTGCAGTGGCGGAGCCAATTGGTGTTGTGAACGTTAAAGTCACCCAGTACAATGATCTCAGCTGCCGGATGATGTGTCTGAATCCAATCCACCTTATCATCTAAATACTGAAACAGTCTAGGGAAGTGAATATCGTTTGGCGAGCAGTATAGACAGCATAAAAACAGTGTCCTATCCTGAAAACAGATTTTAAACCACGCAAGGTCAAAAGCGTCGTCCTCCATCGGGTCCTCTCTCTGGCATGCAACATCCGATCTGGCGAAAACACAGAGACCCCCTTTAAACCTAAATGTCGTATGTAACCCATTAAAACGTAAAAACGTTGTGTCGGTTGTTTTACTTATTTGGGATTCGGTAAGGTCCCGCACATGGGGTTGTGCGTTTTGCAGATGCTGGTGGACGGCATCGGCATTCACATTGTTATGCCCCAGCTCTTTGATATTGAAGAACTCTATCAAGAGTTTTCTTTATTTTCTAGAACGTGAATGAATTAGTGAATTCGCTCGAGGAGTGGTCGACTTACACGCATCATGAACCCCTCGAGGCTGTCCCCCCGGAGATCCGAATGGTAGACTATTTTAACTCCGGATGATTTTGTTCCAAAAGAGCTCATCATGCTTCGTTGCCAATTCTTCCCACCCTGGAAACCGGACCATTCGCAAGATCCCGAAACTTAGTAACACAGGTGACCAATTTACGAGACCTATACTTGGATGTGGTAGTATCACACCGGGCGACGGGGGTGAGGCCGCCTGCTCCTAATGCGTTCATTCATGCATCTAAGAAGCCATGTATCTCGTACGGTATACTTTTGGCAAATCTTTCAACTTTATGCAATAATTAATGGCCCATCTCTCTAGCTCTTCTAGAGATACACACCTATTTTCTATGTTAAACTAACGTTACTTAGAAATTCTAGAAATGAGAGGATATTTACTGAATTTACTTTCAATTTCAACGCTCCTTTGGTTGTTGAAACCAAGTTAGTCAGATAAAATCTGAACAAGAACAATATTCCTATGACTCACGGGAACCTTCAAAGATTTTAATGCAATGTAATGATTCCTGAACAATAAACATTGATGCATTAGGATCAATTAATGCTGTAAAGGGATCTTTGAATGAGGTCCAGCATTCGTGATTTCCTGTAAACTTAAGAGTATGAAGATTTGGCAATTCTTCTGAATTATTCACATCAAATTGTGTTTTATCGAATAAATGACGCGGAAATTGCTGAGAAGTCACAAATGTATAAACAGTTTGAGGAGAATGTTGGGAATTATTGATTGCAGAATTTGTTCTCTTTGAAAAGTTTACTCAGTCAATCGAAATAACTGTACCACTTCTCCGCCCCATCGTACGTATCATCATTTTAATCACTAATGGCAATTTTGGTTTATTCCGTTTATAAGAACGATTTCTTAACATTTTGCAACATTTGTGGTGTTATGTGCTGACAAGCTTAGACAATCCCTTCAACGATAAAGGTGGAGCAACATAGACTTAACACTACAGATAACGCCACGAAAAGAAATCGTAGGGCAATAGATCGAGCGATTTAGCTGGACATTCTATAGCGCTTCACGTATCTATCCGGAAATCTATTGTTCACATTATCCTACTCAGTTAGAGCATAGATCGATGCTCCATCATGTTGATATAATACTTTATGTTCGAATAAATCTGGATCTCGTTCGATGATAACTGTTGTGGAAGGATCAACCAAATTCTCCAGTATGTTCAAATAGGTTTCGTCGACCAAGTTTTACCCTATGAATAAGGTCTTAGATTGTGGTCACCCTGAATCTCGGCTTAACTATTTCGTTTTAGAAGTATTTGAATATGATTCTTTTCCTTTGGATGAGGATTAGTGTCACTCCAGATTTTACAGTTACGGTGATTGATCTCGCCATCTAAAACAGCTCGAGTGGTCAGAAAAACAAACGTTTTGGAGCGAATTCGGATCTTTATTGATCTGCTGACTGGAATGAGCAGAACTCTAAAGGACAATTGAATTCGTTTGCATTAAGCTCGTGTACGAGTCTTATTTTATATGGATAGAATTTGTACCTTTGAAGTATCCTGAAAATATTTGTCCAGCATACTCCAAATGTTTGAGACAATATCCTCACTGTATGTGTATTCTCCATCATAGCAACTTCATCCAAAACGGCTACACCAATTCCTTCATCATTCACAATCTGGTGGGATGCTGTTTTTTATTAGTAACTAACTAGTTTCTATGCATTTGCTCGTTAAGTCAAGAAATTATTTTTTGATCTTTCCAGAGCGTTTGATACCCTCAACTTAAATTTCATTCTGAATAAACTGTACAACTTAGGATTTAGAGGTGTTTTTCTGGATTGGATAAAAAGTTACCTGTCAGACAGAGTTTTTCGGGTTAAGGTACAAGACAGTTGGTCCAGTGATTACAATGTAAACTTGGGGGTTCCTCAGGGGTCCGTGCTGGGACCTTTGTTGTTTCTTCTTTTCATTAATGATCTACCAGATCATATTATAGTAGAGATATTAATGCTAATCATTATTTTTGTTGATGACACTTCATTTGGTGTCACAGCGCGGAGTCCTGAGGAGCTGGCAAGTGCTTGTAAAAAAATTGTTAACTCTTTCAACTGTTGGTGTCATGATAATGCTCTAATTTTGAATGTTGGTAAAACTGAATGTTTGTTCTTTGGTTTGAGAAATGCTGGTGAGAGACATCTGATTGTGGACAGTGCTTTAACATCTAAATTATGCACAAAATTTCTTGGTATTCATGTCGACAGTGGACTGACATGGTCAGAACAGGTTGAGCATGTGTGTAGGAAATTGAATAAAGCTTATTTTGCTTTATGTAAAATAAAAGATTCGCTGCCAGTTACGTCCCTGATGACAGTGTATTACAGTCTTGTGCATAGTCATTTGTCTTATAATGTTGTATTATGGGGGAATTCAGTGGATGTAAATAGGGTTCTCATTCTTCAGAAACGAATTCTGAGAATGATGTTCAATATAAACCCCAGAATGTCATGTAAACCTGTTTTCATTGAGAATGCCATTTTGACATTTCCATGTGTGTATATTTATAGATGTTTAGTGTATTTAAAGGATAATGAGGCTAACTTTTCGAAACTCTCTATGTATCACGATTATGCAACTAGAAGTCAGTCAACTCTTCTCTTGCCGAAACATCGTACTTCAAAATTTGAGAACTCTCCAACATACCAAAGTATCAAATTTTTCAATACTTTACCTCACCATCTGAGAGTTAAGCCTACAAAAGTGTTCAAATCTGTTCTTAAGTCTTTTCTTCTGAGAAAGGCATATTATTCTATTAAAGGAACAGGAACAATATCTATTTTCTCGAGGTGCCACATCTGCTTGATCTCAATAGCAAGGTCTGTGTATTTGAACTTTTTCTCTTGGAACTTATTCAGCACGTTGTTATTATTCGGTATGGCGACATCCACCAGCATTGCTGTTTTGGCTCTCTTATCATACACCACTATGTCCGGCCTATTATTCGTCACCATTCTGTCAGTGATAATAGGCCTATCGTAGTATAATCTGATAGAGTCATTTTCCAATACGGGCGCCGGTTGATACTTGTAATATGGCTGGAATGTATTCAGAAGTCCGTACTTGTGTGCAAGTTTCTGATGGATAATGTTGCACACTTGATTATGCCTGTGAAGATAGTCTGTATTGGCCAGTTGTTCACATCCGGACGTAATATGCTGTATAGTCTCCGATCTTATATAGCATTTTCTGCACCTATCTGTTTGTAATGTTCCGTTCTTCATAATAAATTTTTTGTAGTTGTTTGTAGCGATCACTTGGTCTTGGATGGCCATAAGGAATCCCTCTGTTTCCGCGAATAATTCTCCTTTCATCAACCATTTGTTGGAGGCTTCTTTGTCGATGTGTGGTTGATCAATCTCATGGTGATGTCGTCCATGCAATTCCTTTCTTGACCATTGCTCTTGTTTTTCAGTATCTGATAGGAATGGTAGATTCAGCAGGTCATCTCTGGTAGCAAGATTTAGAGGTGTATATCCCTTATCAGCCAACGATACCGCTCTATGTATGTCAGAAGTGAGAGCTTTTTCTGAGAAGAATTCTCTGAATTTAATTTATTATTATTATTATTATTATTATTTCCGCTAAAATTGCGTTCTGGTCTATTTTCGTTGAAAACGGGCGCAGTTGCTGTAGCACAGTTATAATTTGTGAAATAATTTCATAGTTTCTGTGCTTTTCTGCAATGTATCCACCATCTTCAATTGAATCTCTGAAGTATCTATCTAGTAGATCAGCAAAAAGTTTCCAAACATGGGAAGATTTATAACAAACCGACTAATCCAATCACAACGAAATATCGTTTTCATTCATCGATTTAAACGGAAAGAACCTAGCTTCTTCTCTGTTTTCCCAATTAGAAACAGTAGAAATATTAACTTTTCGGAACAAGTTCAACTGGCCTTGCATGAAATGTGATGGGTTACTCGATCGTGAATGAATTAAAAAAGCTAAAGGAATAACTTTTCAAAGAGGTTTCACACATCCCCCTTTGCATATTGAAAATTTTATGATTTATATTCGGCAACACTATCTATTTATTGCTGTTATTCATAACTGCATAACACAAGAATAATAATGTAAAAGCTTTCAGTGCTAATTAACTGAGGTCCGCACACTGGATTTTTCCAAGCAGAAAGCCTATAACACTACTCGTTGGTACATTGACGTTATTAACTCCTCATGCTATAGTTAGGGTGTATTCAGATATAATTTCATACCATTTAAAGTTACCTAAATATATAATATGTCCGTAATATGTTGTTGAATTTGTATTACAGATACATACACATGTTCGTCGAACTCTGATTCTCAGAAGGACCAGCTGCATTATCGCAACGTCTTTACATTGCCCCGTTATCAAAGGGTATGAACTGTTGAATTAACTTATTATGAGCAATGATACCCAGCCCTACAAATTCACGAATGCATTCAAGATTCAACTGTGGCGTTGCGATAAAGCAACTGGTTCATCTGAAAATCGAATACAAAAAGAACCGACTACAAACGTGAAAAACAATACACTAAAACATTGAAGTTTACATACTACGTTCAGAGTTATTTAAATTGAATGAAAAAGAATTGAAGATTCGTCTTTTAATCTCTTGATCACAATTGATTGAGTAGATTATATGGCCGAGATAATGAATGCCAGGTGCTGTTTAGTGCTGTCATTTATTATATTACCTATCAATCTATGTTAATATTATGTAACAGATAAGTTCATTTCGAATGTTCATTCTAGGTAACCTGCGGACGAATGAATATGTTGTATTATGAGGTGAGTTAATTCTGAGATATGGTACATTCGACGATAGAAATAATTGAAAAAAATAGGAATTACTAAATTTTGTAATAAATAATACCGACAAACATTCGAAAAATTTACTAAATACTAACGAAACTATTCCAAAACCATATCAATTTCTTTTCTGATTTTTCGCGTGACATTCAATTATTGAATCAACAAATTGATTTCGTAATAAAAAATGTAAGAACATGTTTGTTTTCACTTTTAAAACGTTGAAAGTCACCGAAACGAGTCCTAAACATATGGTGGATCAATATCAGTTTGTTCTGAAGTTTAAAATTGAATGTAAAATGATGGAGAGTCTCTTGAAAGTTTCACATTGGTTGAACTACGGTTTGTGATGCGTTTTCACTTACAACAGTGAACAACCAGCTAGATACATACATTTGGCAAAAATGTAAGAATGATTGGTGCTACTGAGTTCTTTTTTCAATGCTTGCATTGTGTTCAAAAGAAAATTATTTCAAACTATAAATCAAGGTATAATATGTATAAATTAGAAAGAATAACTAAAACTGTAATTCTTTCTTACAGGGGAAAAAATTAATTAAAAATTCAAATTTTGAAACAGAAAATTGCATTAATTAAATTCTAAAGTTACTTCAATAAACAGTATGATCTTTGCTTGAATTGATAATTGCCATACATAACCTGGGCATACTCAGCATAAAGCCATTTTGTGATTATGTGATAGTTCATGGGAGATAGTGTGCCAAGTCAAGTGGAGAGCATAAAATAACTGTTGAAAAATTGGAATGTCATGTTGACCATGTATATTGCTTCGCAATGTTTCTCAAGCATACACAATCAGATTCAGGCAAAGCGATTGAGCAGGCCGAAGTTAAACATGCAGATTTAATAACTCCATCTTAACTGGAGCAGTATGATGAGGGAAATTATCATGCATAAGCGAAAAGGTTTTCACAATTACTCTAGTGTATGGTAGCATAGCATGCTGTTGAATCAGATTAACTCAGAAGATTGCATTCAGTGAAATTTTACCAAAGCGGGATATTTTCTGCGATTGAAAGAAATTTCAAAAGAACCGTCTAAAAATCTCTTGAACAGTTGTGCACTTCCTTAAATTCTCTATGCATTTGAATATTACTATGTTCTCCCACTGTCGAATATGCCTAGAATCTATGTACCGTTCAAACAGAGATCTGAGAATAAAACATTATATCAGTCATCAGGTTCTCAATCCTTATTTTGAGACCACTCTTTTAGGGCTCGGCGATTTCCGCAGAGCCCGTCCAATGCCTTCTGAAGTGAAGATTAGCTTTATGCTTCCTATTGCCAATGGTTCTTCTTGAAGTATTCAGATTATGTGTTTTATTCAGCTGGTTGCGCAGTGATATCTATAAGCATATCGTTACTTTATACGCCCTGTTCCTCTATACGGGCCGGTAATCGTATGATGACCTTTTGCCTAGAGCCCAACGATAGTAAAACTCATGCCTGTATTGCATTATCTAGGAGTATCACACATTTTATCAACACTTAAATGATAAATCTCTACAATTTTATTAGGTTACCTCTATCTGGACCTCAACAAAAAAATTCGGGAAAGAAAGAATTTCTGCCTATGGTGTACAAAAGATTGAAAAAACTACATTTCTAACTGATATCAAATAACTATCGCAGCACTAAACCGCTAATAAAATCACATGTGTGAAAAATTCAACATATAAATTACTCAACTAAGGTCGAATAATATCTAAATTCATGAAAAAAAATTACGTTTATTGCATTTAATATTTGAAAATTAATGAGAAATTTTATAATATCCTGTCATTTTTGCCATATGTGTATATGTACTCAAAAATGACTTAAGTGTATGCTTAGTCGTAGAAATTTTTATATGTGGATACAACCGTGACTCAGTGAATGGAGGACACCATTCTGGCTGACCATTTGATGTTTCAGCTCATTCTTTTGCAACTCGAATGGATGATATTATTTGCGCAGACCGTCGTGTCAAATAGAAATGATTAGATCTTATATCAATCCAATTTGCTTTCGGAGAAGATGAAGCCTGCCATAAAAATGAAACGAGGTGGATTTCAGAGAAAAGGTGTGAATATCAAGTAAGGCAACGAACGCACTGCTTGACAAACCTTCGAGATAAATGACAAAAAGGACTTGAATGTACTTCCGGTTAAACTTTACATTCCCGATTTACTACCAATTGAGATAAAATTCTTTCGTCTACTAAGGAGGGCGTTACCTTGAAAGAAGTTTTATAGTAACGAAGATGTCAAAATAACTGGAGGGAATTGGTTCGAACACAGAGGCAGAGAATTCTTAGCAGCCAGTATGAAAAATCCTACAAGTCGATGGGAGAACATCACAAATCTACAAGAGGATTAATTTGAGAAGTGAGAAATATCCTGTTCAGTCTTCAGACCAATTATTCCCTTCAATTATTGCCCCGTGTATGATCTCTTAACCTTCTAAATTTAGTTATTTCTAATCAACTTGAATTTGTTTTCTATCTTAGATGGCATACCATATTTGTAAAATTATCAAATTCGAATGAACGATGTGACAAGTACATTAATTTTAGGCACCTGTCAGGTGAGCTACTTGATTCAAATATTTCAAAGCATACTCTGTTAGTTCTTGCGAAATCATCAAAATTCAATATATTCCCAAATTATTTCGGAACTATTAGAGATGGGTATAGTACATGCTCATACAATTCCATCTGAAATTTGACGCCTCATCTGATTGCGGTATAAAAATTGGCACGTGCAATTTGAAAAAATTGAGTTATTGCTGTTTGAGAAAGGCCAAATTGAAAAAATCATACAAAACAACGCAAAAAATATTTAACATGTGTAGGTTGTTTAAAAAATTCCTTGATCCTTCTTCTATCCACCCAAGCAAAAATTGTGTCCGTAGTGCAAAAGATCTACGAGCTACAATTTTTTTAAATGTTCCTCAAAAATTGAGTTTATAACAAAAATAATTAAATCTATCAAAAGTTTTGACAAATAAGTGCCAACAACTTGGGTATTTTATGCCTTGCTCAAATGTCGGTTCTAGACTAGTCACATAGTGATGACCCACCTCCGGTATAACCGGAAATGGTATCACTTCGAAAATATTTCACTCCAATTGGAAATCGCTAGTTATGTTATGGCCACCTATAAAATTTCAGCTTGATATTGTAATTGGAATTTAAAAAGTTTTTAACGGACGGTCTCAGTGAATATTATATATATATATATATATATATATATATATATATATATATATATATATATATATATATATATATATATATATATATGTAATATGATTAGCTGACAATTTTATCATATTTATATTCAAAGCAGTATTCTATTCGATCGTTCATCACTTCACACAAAGAAAACTATGAATGAGTAGCATTCAGTCTTACTTGACTAAGGTCTATACACTGGATTTTTCCGGGGAGAAAGCCTCTGACACTACTCGTTGGTACAATGATGTCATTGTCTGATGATACTATAGTTTGTATATATTCTGGTAGATTGATATATTCTCATAACATTTAACGTTATCCTAATATATAATGATTCCAGGATATGTTTCGATTATAATCATTGCCTGGTAATGGTATTAACTACCAGGTGGTGGATTTATATTTTTCATGAAATTAGTTTGATTGCATGAACAGATGTATGGGCAACTAGTCAGGTTAAACCCTGTGTTATATATATATATATATATATATATATATATATATATATATATATATATATATATATATATATATATATATATATATATATATATATATATATATATATATATATATAATATATTTTATATAACTCTCATTATATTTTTGGTTTTTTCCTCCATCAAAAATGAAAATGTTAAGTCATAGTTTTTCCCTTCAGTTAATACTGCTGAGTCTTATCTTATTTCTCCTTGAAGTATCAATAATATTTCTTAATAAAATGAAATTTGCTGAAAATTTCATCATATGCATTCAGCAGCTGTATTTGATACTATTATTTGTTACTTCATAACACAAGAATAATAATGTAAAAGCTTTCAGTGTTACTTTACTACGATCCACACACTGGATTTTTCGAAACAGAACGCTTCTGACACTACTCGTTGGTATATTATGGTGTTATTGGCTATAGTTAGCGTGTATTCCGATATAATTTCATACCATTTGAAGTTATCCTGAAATATAATCTGTCCGTGATTTGTTGTTAAATTTCTGTCACAGATACTCTGTTCGTCAACCTCTGTTTGGTTCTCAAAAGGACCAGTGCCCTTTTATCAAAGGGTGTGAACTGATGATACTCTTAATGAGTGATATGATACCGAGCACTACAAGCTCACAAATTCATTCAATATTACACTGCGGCGTAGCGATAGAGCAATTGGTTCATCTTGAAATCGAACACAGAAAGGACCGACTAAAAACGCGAAAAACAAAACATTTTGTTTGCGAAAACATAAAAGGTAACATGCTAGCCTCAGAATCATTCAAATTGAACGAATACGAATTGAAGATTTGTCTTTCAATCTCTTGATCACCTTTGATAGGGTAGATTACATGGCCGAAATAATGAATACCAGATGCTGTTTCATGCTTTCATTTCTTGTTTCATATTACCGATTAATCTATGTTAATATTACGTTAAAGATTATTATATTTTGAATTCTCTTTTTAGGTATCGCACGGACGAACGAATGTGTTGTATTGAGAGGTAATTTAATTCCGACATATGGTACATTCGAAGAAAGAAATGAAAGGAAAAAATAGGAACTACTAAACTTTGAAATGAATATTTCCGATAAATATTAGGATAATTTACTATTTACTAATGTAACTATTCAAAATATCAATCCATTTTTCTTTTCTGGTCTTTCAAGGGACATTCATTTATTGAATAAACACATTGGTTTGGAAAAAATGTTCTAAGAACAAGTTTTGAACATCTGGTGAATCAATAGCAATTTGATTTTAACTTGAAAATTCAATTTAATGTTGGTGTGTCCTCTTGAAAATTTCACATTGGTCGAACAACGTTCTCTGATTCGTTTTCATTACGATCGTGCAAAAGCAGCTAATATATACACTTGGCAAAAATGTGAGAATATTTCGTATTTCTTGGTTCGTTTTATAACTACTTCTGTTGAATGAAAATACTTACTGTGAACGAATAACCAATGTATAATATGTATAAATCAGAAATAATAACTAAAACTGGAATTCCCTGTTCCAAAGAAAGAAAAATTAATTGAAAATTCAAATTATATTATTTTTTTCTTAAAACGAAATTAAAACAGAGAAATTCCATTAAATTAATTCTAAGGGGACCTTAGTAAACAATATGACCTTTCCGTGAATTGATAACAACAGTACATCTCCTAGGCATGCTCGAAATGAAAGAGATTCATGAGTGATAGTGTGCCAAGTTTATTGGGGAACATGAAACAATGGTCGCAAAATTGGAAGGTCGTGTTAACCAATTATAACGCCTCTTCGCAATGTTTCCCAAGCATACACAATCAGATACAGGTCAGGCGATTGAGCAGGCCAAAGTAAATCAAGCAGTTTAACTAAACCGTCTCAACTGCAGCAGTATGAGAAGCGGAATTACCATGCATAAGTGAAAAGGTTTTCGCAATTACTGTAGCATAGCATGCTGCAGAATCAGATTAACTTAGAAGATTGCATTCAGTGAAATGTTACCAGAGCAGGATATTTTCTGCGATTGAAAGAGATTTTATACCAACTGTCTAAATATTTCTTGAGCAGTTGTGCACTTCCTGAACTTTTCTGAACCTTTAAATATTACAAGGTTGTCTCTACTGTCGCACATGCCTAGAATCTATGTGCGGTTCAAACAGAGATTCATCAGAGAGTAAAACATTAGATCAGTTTTCAGGCCCCCCAATACTCATTTTGAGATCACTCTTTTCGGGCTCTGCAATTTCCTTTTGTTAAAGACCGCACGCAGCTGGTTGCTCAATGGTATCTACGAGCATGTCGTTTCTTTGCAGGCTTGTTCCCCTATACGGGCCGTGAATCGTATGATAACGGTTTGCCTACTCACAACTAAGGTTGAGTAATATCCAAATTCATGAAAAAAAATTAGCTTCATTGCATATCAAATTCGAAAATTGAAAGGAAAGTTTTTAATATCCTCACATGTTTGCCATATGTGTATATGTACTCAGGAATGGCTTAAGTGTACGCTTGAAATAGTATGAAACGCAGAAATTAAATGGATACAACCGAGAATCTGTGAATGGTGGATACCGTTCTAGCTGAACTTTAAAAGTTTCAATTCGTTCTTTTAAAACTCGAAGTGATGATATTATTTGCACCGACCGCCGTGTCAAAATTGAAACCATCACTCCAACACCAATCCGATATATGTGAATGTCAGACAAGACCAGAAGAATCCGCACACTGCTCAACAAACCTATAAAAGAATCAACAGAAACGACTGGAAGGCATTGTTGTATCTCCTTTAGAGCACCAATTTACCACCAATTGAGCTAAAGTTGTTTTGTCTTCTGAAGAAAGCGTAACCTGGAACTAAGTTCTAAAATGACGAGGATGTCGAAATAACTCTAAGAGATTGGTTCGAACACCAAGACAGGGAATTCTTTGCAGCAAATATGAAAAAACCTACGACTCGATGTGACAAATGTAGATGTCGAATAATTTGAGAAGTGAGAAATATCTGGTTCAGTTTCCCGACTAATTGGTTTTTCAATTATTGAAGGTCCCGTGTATGATCTCCTAACTTTCGATTCCGGTGCCATTTGGAGCTGCTAAATGAATTAGATCACTTATTCACTTTGATAAAAAGTATTTTATACTAGATTTACTTCTATTCTCCTTTACGTTTTAATAATATATCTAAAAGAAGTTCTTTATTAGTAGACCTATCCAATGATTTTCTCCACTCAAATCTATGAATATCAAGAACTATTTTCTTTCTCTTTCATTTCTGACATTTATAGATTGTAGAGATTAATTAATTCTGAATTAACTTGAATTTATTCTCAATCTTAGATGGTGTGCCTAGATTGGTTTCGTGCCACGAGCGCGGCAACAGTGGTGAGTATATTCAGACATTGAATACATTCCAGAATGAAAACTTAGTAATAGTATAGATTTATTTATTTTGTAATGAATATGCAATAAATAGTTCATTGTTTCGTTGTTTGATGAAAAAATTGTGAAGAATTCGAAATTCAATTTTTTCCAAATTAATTGTTTTCTAGTCGGCTTCTATTTCATTGAATCTACAATTTTGAGATTTTATAAGAAAAGTACGTTCTACACTGTACAATTTTCTTATAAATCAATACTCAGTATTATACTGGCACTTCGTGTCAGGTTAATGGAGATGGGGGTTATTTTCGTTGGTACATCCAACTAACTATATGTCGTCGACACTTTCAGGCTGATCAGTAGTCTGATGACCTGGTTACAACGCAATGAAGAAAAAATCCCAACTTCAATGAATCTCCTCATTCTAGCTAGCAGTGAATATTTTTAGCTGGGTCGATTCTAGTATATCCAGCCTGTGTTGTAAGTGAATCCAAAAAATCATGTTAGGTCCTAGAGAGTACTGATGCTTATATGTCTTGCCCTGAATGAAGACGATCCTCTTGACTAGTTCGAGTAGTGTTTTATAGATCTTGAGTAACTGAAGTATCAGAAATGTTCACTTCTATTTCTTTGAAATGTCCTTCCAGCATACATAACAAAACTGTATCCCGTCGTCAACGTAAGGGTATAGGTTCCCGATACCATAACCTATTGACTCATTCCAAATGGAAGAATCAGAAGAAAATTGTGAACAACTTATTTTTTCAAATCTTTTTAAATTGAGCTAAAAACTGACAATGTTCAGTAGAAAAACATGTGCTAGAGTCATGGGTCATTACTTATTTCTAGTATTGCACCGATTTAAAGATTCAGCACAGGTCTTTGGTACGGTATTTGAATGATTGTTCGACATCAGCAAAATCTTATATTTTCATGAAAATCGGTCAAGAAGACAAATTGGAAATTTCTTAATTTTGATATGTAATAATTGAATGATAGCGTAACTTGTTATTTTAGATGTAGGTTTCTATCAGTCTTCAACTAACAAGAAAATGTGATACATAGTCAACATTCGAAATATTTCAACAAACTACTAGTCCCACACTTCATGAGCTTCTTCTTTCTACTTCCCTAAACCAATCGTGTCTCCTTTCTTTTGAATGTGTGTAATTGAAAGTGTTCATTTTCGTAGCCGTTGTTTTTTTTTAAGTATGATGGTTAAGAAGTTAATAACCACAATAACGAATTAATATTATTCGTGTAGCACCGAGTTGCTTCGTATACAGATATCATGCTTACTTTATAAATATGGAAGATTGTATGTTTGGACGTTTGTTATACAAACATGTAAAAATTTCTGAACGAATTTGTATAGATTACAACACACAAATAGCCTTTTACCTCGATTAATACGAGGTATACTCTTGATCCCGGAAAATGTTAGGTTCCAGTGGTGGTCTCAGACAACGAATTACAGGTCGTATCCACTTAAAATTTTCTATATTGGTTATAGAACATTTTATACATATTTATCGGTTGGAACGGTTCTACTCGTCCTATTTCCATCCTTCTCGGCCATTCCACAGGTTCTCTTCTAAGTCTCTCTCTCTCTCTCTCTCTCTCTCTCTCTCTCTCTCTCATTTCTGTATTGATACCGCTATGTCTTAGTCTACTTTTCTTCTTTCTTCCTCATTTTATGATAGATAGGGCTACAGTGTATTATGATCGTTTAGTGTTAGTCCAATATTACGACATTTGTTCTCCATATGTAAAGTATATATTCGTGATAATTCTGGTTGAAAATGAGTAAAATACAACATTCCTGAGTCACTTCAAAGCAATGAAGCCCTTCAATACCATTGTACTATTTCAAGTTTTATAAAAGATTTTCCATACATACTTTCCTTTGCTTTTATCAGCTCAATATTAATATTTCTTACCCCGAGTACTTCCCTTAGATTATCGAGCGCTATGTTGTCATAGGATTTTTCTTAATCTAGAAACAACAAATGTAATTCCTGATTGTACGCCAAGTTTTTTTCAGTGACTTCAGTAAGGGAAAAGATATCGTCAATAGTGGATTATCCTACGGAAAAGCCAGCCTAATCTTTTGCTTCTATGTCTTGGTACTAGTTTTATATTTAAGCCTTCCTAATTCTCCCAAACAAACTACCGACAGAATACGTTTAGCGCCGTTCCATGGTAATTCTGTCAATGATTACCATGCTTTTTTCGAATATTGATGTGTGATGAGTAATTCTCCATTCCTGATGGGTGTCTTTCCCACTTATAAATCTCTGAAGAAGTTTTCTGAGTTTATCAATCAACCTATCGCTTCCGTACTTTACCAGCTCACCTTCTAATTTTCGTGGTCCAAACTCTTACCATTATTCAGAAATCCGCATCCCCACTATAGTTATTCTCAAGAAGATCATAGGGCTCTGATATTAATTTCTCAAATCTGCCTGCCATGCACGCAGCCCCCAAGAGCCACAATAGTGCAACTAAGCAAGATGCCGAGAAACGAAGCGGCAGACTGCAGTTTTGTCCTTATTAGGAGCTAATCAGTGTCGCATATCGCGTCTCAACATACTAACCAGCTACATCGGGGTACCCCAACGATTCCAGAAAGAACGTATCTCGTACATATGTACGAGAGTCGCCCTTTATGGCAGTAATTACTGTTGCTTGAACATATGACATATTTTGTTGATCTATGTTACATAGAGTATTCGGAAACAATTTTTGAAGTTGGGGATCATTCAAATCTCATTTCACTGTTTTTTTTCAATGGCATACCCTATAGCGATAGGGTCGAATAAGTGGTATATTTCAATACATTTCGAATGCTATCTAGGATCTCTATACCTATCTGCTCCAAGTAGGAAACATAAAATTTGTATTCAAGATCTTAATCACAAAGTTAAAATGGGTTCTTGAAGAACTAACTACCCCCAAAGTTGTGATCACAAAAAAAAGAATATTGTGTCTCAGCAATTCTGTTGAAAGCATTTTGAGGAAGCAAACTGTTGAGACTAGATTATATTGACTATCAATTAATTTTGTTATAAACGACAAATATATTTGAAAGAACATGAAATCATGAAATCTTTTTCAACACATATTAGGTAGTAAATATTAAGCAGGTATCGCGCCGCCACTTGCTTCCTGTCATTGCTAGCGAGGCAATTTTAACCTCCATAGGTCATCTTGATCGTAGTTAAATTTACAAACCCGATTTGAAATCGCTGAAGATAATGGAGAAGGGGTTTTGGGAGTTGACTAAATGTCGTATTTGTTCAAAGTTTCGAAAATCAATAATTATGTACAAGTGAATTATATTAATTGTTTGTTCCAGTTAATAGATATTAACCGACTACGATGACAACTATGAAATACCCAACTACAGTGATGACTATGAAGCTATTAAACCCATATAATTATATGATATAAGCAGCAAGTGAAGAAAAACACAAAAATTAAAGTTTGTTCAATAATTAAATAAATGTTATATGCATGAGTTGACAATTCATTATTTCTCCTTAATTTTTCCAAAATATTTATCTTTACCTATATGAAACCTTACAAGCTAAAATATTTTGAAACAGTTTTCTATTTTATATAAAATCGTATACGGTATGTATTCCAGCATCACATCTAAACAACTGTACAGAAAAATTTGATGAGAGATTTAGTTATTATGTAACAAAATTAACTTTTACTGGTTAAGTCCAGAGAAAAATGAGCAATGCGATTCTAATTCAATAATTGTCACTGAAATCTTGAAAGAAAAGTCAATGAAGCTCTATTTAGATATTTAATTACATAAATTATGGTATACAATGTCACAAATGCTTCTTTATATATAAATATATATATATATATATATATATATATATATATATATATATATATATATATATAATCTACCAGAATATATATATATATCATCATGATATCAATGTACCAAAGTGTAGTGTCAGAGGCTTTCTCCCAAAAAAATCATGTACGGACCTTATCAAGTAACACTGAATGTAACTCATTAATAGTTTCCTTTGAAATAAGACTTATCTTCGTCTATGTTATAGTCCCCAATCACTTAGGATGAGTTCAAATTCCAAAACGTTCTTGTTTTTACTGCTGCATATGGGGTAAATCCTCTATTTCAGCTTCGGATTCATATGGAATTCTGGACTCCAGATAGAAGTTATATAATCTCAACCTCTGAGCTCAAATCAAATTTTTTTTTTACCTTCAAACACAATTCAATCATCCACAAAAGAAGAATCTTCAAAATTTGAGGAGATAGAAATATGAGAAGTGAATATCAAACGACAAAAAGATTATGATAGATGAGGAAAGTGAAAATTTAGAAAAATGGAAGCCAAATGAAATCAAAGTTGAAAACGCGGCAAACTTTGTTTTGCGCGCCAAAGCCTGACCAGTCTTCATCAGAATGAAGCTAAAGAAAATTTACCAGACATTTAGAAAAGTTAACAGGAAAGAGGATTATTTTGAATTTAAAAGAAACATATACTAGTACCCAGTGTTAGGGGAAGTTAAGTTGAAGATAATGTATAGAGATGAAAATGTGGCAGGATTTGTTTTACGCCGGAGCCTGACCCAACTTCATCAGAATGAAGCTAAGTCAAAGAGAATTTACTAGAAAATTAAAAGAGTTGAAAGGAAAGATAATTATTTCAAAAATTCAAAAGAAACATTAATTTCTACCCAGCGTTAGGGACACTAACACACTCAAACGCATCAAGAATCCGCAGATCCTATCCGCAAACTGAATCTAAACTTGCGGAGACTCTACCTTCCAGTACAGACGAAATCTCCATGGGTTGATGAAAGACAATTTTTAGTTTTGGTTACTACCACCACCATTACTACTACCACTACCACTACCCTCTCCAACTAGAAAATAAGGTTATACAAATACATCCTGCCTATTCAGGCCCGGAAGGTACAAAATAAAGAAAAAGTTTCGAGCCAGCGCGGAGCACCAACTACGAAACTGCGGCAAGGTCACAGTTTAAAAAAAAGAGTCATGTGACTAGACTTCCCCTCTTCCCCCCTGGGTAGAAGAGGTTACATCTTTGTGATATTTGGATCCTTTTGATTCTGTTCTATCTCAGTGCTCGGTGACCCGATCTCAAACAAAACATCCTCTCCACCTGTTTTATCGCTGATGTTATGCAACTAATCAGGCATTGCGCGTAAGAGTGATAGAAAAAAGATGCTACTCATGCCTAGTGTACCTGACAGATGGAGATAACACTTGCTGTGAGATCAGTCCACAACACTCTAAGACCTCACAAAATCAACCCTAGCCAAAATCTGTAAAAATAATTCTAAATTAGAAAATGTCTAAAATAGAAAATAGTAGTTTTGTCAAGACATAACCGAATTTCAGCTGGTCAAGACCAGCTGAAATTCGGAATAATACATCAAAGATAGAAGGTAAAAGCATCTCAAGTCTCCTGAGGAGTGAAAAGAAATGAAACGCATTATTCTGTAGAACAGCTAGACAAGGCGAAATCGAGAGTCACAATTGGTAAGTAATCCTTACAAAGAGCTAGTTATTAAGTTCCGTGGTCACACTGTAAGAAATTGAACAGAACATGTTCATCCAATACTGAGCTGTGCAGTGCTGACAGAAAAACTCAACAACTCATATAGGAGGATGTACAAATCGGTAGGAGAATTTGAAGTACCAAGGTAGGTCTTATTTTCAGGAACGATAAGATAATAGAGAAAAACTGGAAGAACTTTATATCAGTAAACAAAAGGCGATTCACAATGATGAAAATGTAGTATTATCATAGCAGGAGTGAAGCTTCTGGCCTAACATTAAATCGTTAACCCATAATGAAAACAACACAATATCAACTCAAGTTATATCATCAGAGTCACAGACATCATTAATTACAGTACGAAAAGATTATTTGGACATCATGCAAGCATGAAACTTACTTAAGAGAAAAAATATATGTAACTTGAAATATACATGTAAGGTAAATCAAATATTGATGTACTATTGCTCTGCTTTTATTTAAGGTGAGATAAATGTGAAACTATTTGCTGAGGTAATATTTGAACATGACTTATATACCAACAACATGGTTACTTTACTCTACAGAAAAGAAAGATTCATAATTCCATATAAGTACCTACTGTTCCAGCTAAATTCAATCTTTTGTTCTGTTACCCCAAGTTGCAATATACACAAAATGAATTCCTGTGCACTAGGAATAGAGATAAGGTAAGGTATAAATAAGGTAGATATTAAGCATTTTGCTACATCTACTAAAGATAAGATAAGAGAAACATAGCACTTTATACATATCATATAATAGATTCAATCTACATGAAAAGCTCGATGAAAAGATATGGTAATAAGATGACAGATATTCAAGTTACAAAAACAATTTCGAGGAACGGTAAGGAAACTTATATAAATCAATGATAAAGAAATTTAGAAAAATTGAAGATACGAAAACTTATTGATGACTAGACTCTTCCGAGACACTCTCACTTCCAGATACATTATCAGAAACATCAAACTCTATATGCCTCACATGAAAATTTCCCAACTCGTTCCCATCGAGATCCTTCAACTGATAAACTAGTGGAGAGAGAACCTTTTTTACTACAGATGCCGCAAACTGTGGGGCCAATTTCGAAGCAAAATTATCAACTGCTTTTGACTGAACAAAATTGCGTTTCCAGACTCGGTCGCCAACATGAAATTTAACGTCCCTTCCGCAAAGGTTTTATCTCTTTGAATTCATTAAATAGGAATGATATAAACGTTTTTGAACATCAGAATAAATACTTGGTAGATTTTGCTTCACGTTTTCATTCGAAACTCTATCATCTATTTCAATTTTGTTATTTGCATTATCTGAAATCTTACCAAAGAAAGATCCATCACTTGCTACATTCTCATAAAATGTAAGGAAAGAGGGCGAAAATTGAGTAACTTCATGTTTTGCAAACCTTATAGCCTGTGCAATTTTATGAATGTTCTGATCCGAATTCTTGTGGTCTCCATATAAATATATATATGATCGTATTGCAGTGGTGACAGTGCGGTTCACACTTTCCGTTGTGTTAATCTGCAGAAAATATCAGGCATTATACCAGATCTCCTGGACATTATAATGTTTCATCAGATCTTTGAACTCTTTAGAAATGAACTGAGGTCCATCATCTACAATAACAATCTGAGGAACGCCAAAAAGGAGGAAAACTTAATTCCCTATAAATTTAACTATGTTACGAGATGTAGCTCGGGACATTGTATGATCTATGAAAAATTTTGTGAACCAATCCACGACTACTAAAAGATATTGATTCCCATTTTTTGATCTAGGATATGGTCCTAACAAGTCTGTAGATATAAGTTGAAAAGGAAAATTGATATTTCGGTATTGTCCCTTTAAACCTGCTTGTAGAACTTTACTAGATTTACTAGCAGCAGAAATTTTACATTTCCTAACATAGCGAAGGACAGGCGGTCGCATTTTTGGCCAGTAATAAATTTAAGAGATTCTAGATAATGTTTTGAAGTAGCCAAAATGACCGGCAGGTCATCATGAAACATTTTCATAACTTCTAATCGGTGAGTGGTGGAGACCACAATTTTCCAATCAGAAAAGTCGTGATTTAGTCGTGATTTTGGGGTCCATTTTCAACCTTATGAGAGGGATACAAATTTGTATTTCTAGTGACTTAATTACATAAATTATTGTACCATGGATCTGGTTTGAGAGAAAATAAGTCTAGAAGTGATACTTGTTCATTTTTGTTAAGACTTGACATTCTAGAGAGAGAATTAGCGACATTATTTTCACAACCCCGTCTATGTACGATATTAAAGTTACAGCAGGAGAGTTTTACAATCCATCTCGATATTCGATGTGAAGGATTTTTCATATTGTTCAGCCAGATCAAAGAGGAATGGTCAGTTATAACAGTGAACTTTGTTGCTTCGATATAAACCTGAATTCATCTATGGCATATAAGACAGCCAAAAGCTCAAGCTCTGTTGTAGTATATTTAGGTTGACAACGATTCAAGTTTTTACTAAAATATGCTACAGGGTGTTCAAGACCATCTTCTTCTAGAAAGAGAACTGCTCCTACTCCAGTATTAGAAGCATCGTACATAATTGAGAAAGGCTTAGAAAAATCTGGGCTAGCTAATATGGGCGTAGATGTTAGTGCCTTTTTTATATTGTGAAAAGCTACGTCTGCCGCAGGTGTCCAACTGATAGATTGTCCTTTTTTCTACCTTTAAGGAGATCAGAAATTGGACTACACATAGAAGGCAAATCTTCGACGAATCTACGATAATATCCAACTAATCCAATCAAGTGTCTAATTTGAGTGGTATTATTTGGTAGAGGGTATTCTAGGATAGAGGTTTTTTTTCTTGGTCTGTACGTAAACCTTTACCGTCCACGACGAATCTCAAAAATTTCAAGCTAGTTCGACAAAATTGACACAGTTAAGTTGGCATCCTTGAGTCGATGAAATAACTTTTAAGTATATCAAGATGAGTTGAAAAATCACATTGCTTGAGCACTTGTATTCAAACCAGAAGAGAGAACTTTAAAACAGTAGAGGCCTTTTCCTGCAACAGCAAATGTGTTCTTAATTCTTAATTCTTCATCGAGAGGCATTTGGAAAAATTCAGATTTATGATCGATTGTAAATATGAACCTTGCATCCCTTACCTTGGAAATTATAGAATCTATTAAGGGCATAGGGTAACTATCTGGTTTAGATACGAAGTTTAATTTTCTCCCGTCAAAGCAGACACGATAACTACCTGATCTTTCTTCGACACAAGCCAAAATGGTAACAGCCAAGGTGAAGGTGTATATAAAGGTATTATGACATCTTGTTCAAGCATTTTGTCGATTTCATAATAGAGAATCCTCTGCATGGCAGGTGAAAGTGGATACTGTCTTCAGATAATAGGGTTCGCACCACCAGTATCTATATGGTGTGTATATAGATGAGTACGACCGATGCGCTGTTTAGGGCCTATTTCCTCGAACAGTTTCAATATACCTTCCAACTGAATTTTCTCTTCCCTTGTTAATACATCCAGACCTTGAATAAAATTGACTTCACAAGAAGAAAAATTGCTAGCTAATATCCTTGATCAGATCCATTCCCAAGATAAGTTTTTGCTTAATTGAAGGCACTACTAAAATTCTGCAATTTTTGGTTTTATTATGAACTGTGGTTGGAAGACAAATGTATCCTAATGCACTCTGTAATTGACTATCAGTGGTAGTTAATTGTACTGAGATATTATAGTTAATAGGCAAATGGATTTTTTTAAAGATGCAAAGCAGGGTCTCCTGAAATTGATACGTTACTTCCACTGTCTAACAAAGCAGAAATATGTTCTGTATTTATTAATACAGAAAGATAAGGTCGATTATCACTCTTTCTAGCTTCAAGTAAGGGATTTACATTTCCAGAAACAGAAATAACTTGTGGAAAACTCAACTCCTTGTGTCTAACACCGTCAATACTAGACTTGATTTTATTTGTGTTGAAACTGTCATCCTTGGCACAAGGTTTTGAATAGCTGTTATAAAAACTTTTAATAGTTCTGAGCCAAGATTTCCTGTGATGTATATTGAGAGCTGGAGTTAATAATTTAGAGTTGTGGTTTAGGAACTTTGATTCTTTGTCTTTAGTACATTTGACTTTACTTGACCTGAAGGGCCTGCAACGTCGATAAGATTGAGCCTGGTCTTGTGAGGTTTTATGAACACACTGGACATTTTGTCTTTATAATTCCTTTGTTACTACAACTAAAACAGAAAACAGAACGTTTAACCCTGCAATATATATGTGACCAGATTTCAAATACAAATTCGAAGATACATTTTGGGGTTGAGATATCTCAGAAATATTATGTTGAATATATTCCCTGCGAGGTGTAGATCGATAATCTCTATGAAGTTGTGAAGAATCTTCAATTCTTTTACTCAAAGAGGTAAGCTCAGGAATTGTTGAGATAACGTGATGAACTAAATCCTTCATATAATCAGATGATAAATTGTAGCGGATGATTTCAACAATTTCCTGTTGGGGTATTGAACTTGTTAACCTATTAAATTGAGCCTCCATCGTAGATATAAATAAAGTGATTTGTTCCCTATGATCTTGTTTCCTTGACTTGATTTCGTCCAATAAATTCCTATCATAATTATAAGGCAAAAATGATTGTTTCAATCCAGTGAATAGTTCATACCAGTTAGAATTTTAAGGTAGTTGTTGTTCCACCAGGTCCAATCATGTGATTCGAACAGATCACTAGCAGATTCGAATAAATCAGATTCAGAGAAACCTCTAGATATTCTGAGTGAATCAATTAATTCTAAGAAAGCAATCAGAGAACCTCGTCCAGAAAATTTTTTGATACCCCATTTATAAACAGGGATTTTCTCGAGATAAGTTAGGTTAAAAGGAACTGAGCCTGAAGCGATTGGCGTAGAATAAGGTAAATTATTTCTAGGATTACTAATTTCTACTATTTCAGCCAATTCTGCTTCTAAAGTTATTAACTGGGAACGTAAATTATTCTAAGTCGCTTCTTCTTCTTCATTTCTATGAGTGACTTTCATTCGAAAAATTCTACCAGGGATATGCATCAATCGAGAAGCTATTTTAAGAAAATTTGGGCTGGTAACTGAATCTTGAAATTTAGAAATCGATTTTGTTATTTGAACAATCGACTCTGCACTAGCAATACAATCTTGCTCAAAAGGAATATTGACTTCAATTTCAGTGAAACTGCGGTTTGTTGATTCTTGAGCTAACAAACCTCCCAATATTTTTTTTCTGCATCTACCGTTGCTGGGTGATCTACACCACGAATAGAGATTTCATAATTTAGTTCTTCGCTTCTAAGATGATTTGGATTCATTTTGGTTGCCATAATTTTAATATACTAAAATAAAGGTAAAGATTCAGTGAAATTTTGAGGAAAGTTAAAATAGTAATTGATATTCACCTATTTTCAAGAAATAAAGATAGAGATCAGGAGAAAAATGAGATAAATACTTCAATTCAATAGGTAGATATAGCTTCCAAGATAAAAATGTCATAAACAAGCAGCATTTGTTTTTGACAATTTTTTCTTTCAAGTTCAGTGACAAATATTCAATTGAAGGGTACAGGTCGGCTTGACCTACGAAATAACTACTGAGCCAAGGTAATGAAATTCAAGGCCTTACGTCGGCTGCGGCAGTGTAACTAAATTAACTTTTACTGGTTAAGCCCAGAGAAAAATGAGCAATGAGACTCTAATTCAATAGTTGTTACTAAAATCTTGGAAGAAAAGTTCTACTTAGATATTCAATTATATAAACTATGATACACAATGTCACAAATACTTCTTTATATCTTATTTAGTCAATAAGACTTATCTTGGTGGAAAAGATGAGTTGAGGTCGTCTATGTTATAGTCCGCAATCACTTAGGGAGTTCAAATTCCAAAACGTTCTTGTTTTACTGCATCATATGGGGGAAACCTCTATTTCAATTCTAGATTCATGTGAATTTCTGGACTCAAGATAGTAGTTATATCATCTCAACCTCTGAGCTCCACCTACGAATCTCTACCTAGGAATGTCTATCAACGAGTCTCCACCTAGGACCTATATTTTTGATATAGGTCACTACACAGTATTCAAGATAAATATATACCTCTAATTTTCACTTGAGAATTTTGATATAATTTAATTATTTCAACTACAATTAAAGGGCATTTTCAAGAAAGACTAACTAGTCCATAGGTCGACAATGAAAAGACAGCCAAAGTGAAGAATCTGAAGCGATGTTGGTAGCACATGCACATCATCTGATAGCCAGATTATTATTATAGTATACGATAGTATTATGATTAATATGCGTTTTTTTCTAATATTGATGTGAGATGAGTAATTCTCCATTCCTGATGGGTGTCTTTCCAACTTATAAATCTCTGAAAAAGTTTTCTGAGTTCATCAATAAATGTATCGCTTCCGTACTTTACCAGCTCACCTTCTATGTTTCGTGGCCCAAACTCTTGCCATTCTTCAGAAATCCGCATCCCCTCTATAGTTCTTCTCAAGAAAATCATAGGGCTCTGATATTATGTTCTCAAATCTGCCCGCCATGCGCGTAGGCCCAAAGAGCCACAATGGTGCAACTAAGCAGGATGCCGAGAAACGAAGCGGCAGACTGCAGTTTCGTCCTTATTAGGAGCTCATCAGTGTCGCATATCGCTTCTCAGCATCCTAACCAGATACATCGGGGTACCCCAACGATTCCAGAAAAGACGTATCTCGTACATACGTACGAGAGTCGCCCTTTATGGCGGTAACTACTGTTGCTCGAACATATAAAATATTTTGTTGATCTATGTTACACAGGGTATTCGGAAACAATTTTTGAAGTTAGGGATCATTCAAATCTCACTTCACTGTTTTTGTTTTAATTGGCATTTCCTATATCTAAAGAGTCGAATAAGTGGTATATTTCAATACATTTCGAATGCTATCTAGGATCTCTATACCTATCTGCTCCAAGTAGGAAACATAAAATTTGTATTCAACATCTCAGTCACAGAGTTAAAATGGGTTCTAGAAAAACTAACTACCCCGAAAGTTGTGATAACAAAGAAAAGAACTTTGTGTATCAGCAATTCTATTGAAAGCAATTTGAGGAAGCAAACTGTTGGGACTAGATTATATTGACTATCAATTAATTGTGTTATAAACGACAAATATATTTGAAGAAACATGAAATCATGAAATCTTTTTCAACACATATTAGGTAGTAAATATTAATCAGGTATCGCGCCGCCACTTGCTTCCTGTCATTGATAGCAAGAGGAGCGAGGCAATTTTCACCTCCATAGGATATCTTGATCGTAGTTAAATATACAAACCCGATTTGAAATCACTGAATATAATGGAGAAGGAGTTTTGGGAATTGACTCAATGTCGTATCTGTTCAAAGTTTCGAAAACCAATAATTATGTAGAAGTGAATTATATTGATTGTTTGTTTCAGTTAACTGATATTAGCCGACTACGATGACAACTATGAAATACCCAACTACAATGATGACTATGAAGATATTAAACCCATATAATTATATGATTTAAGCAGCAAGTGAAGAAAATTACAAAAAATTGAAGTTTGTTCAATAATTAAATAAATGTTATATGCATGAGTTGACAATTCATTATTTCTCCTTAATTTTTCCAAAATATTTATCTATACCTATATGAAACCTTACAAGCTGAAATATTTTGAAACAATTTTCTTCATTTCTATATAAAATCGTGAAAGTCCGTACAGTATGTATTCCAGCATCACATCTAAACAACTGTACAGAAAAATTTGATGAGAGATTTAGTTATTATATAACAAAATTAACTTTTACTAGTTAAGCCCAGAGAAAAATGAGCAATGAGACTCTAATTCAATAATTGTCACTAAAATCTTGGAAGAGAAGTCAATAAAGTTCTACTTAGATATTTAATTACATAAATTATGGTACACAATGTCACAAATATATATATATATATATATATATATATATATATATATATATATATATATATATATATATATATATATATATATATATATATATATATATATATATATATATATATATATATATATATATATACAATAAGACTTATCTTGGTGAAAAAGATGAGTTGAGGTCGTCTATGTTATAGTCCCCAATCACTTTGGGAGTTCAAATTCCAAAACGTTCTTGTTTTTACTGCTGCACATGGGGGTTCACTACTATGAAAGACAAAACCTATCAAAGGCCCTCAGTCCCCGGCGACTCAAATGTTCCTGGCTACGGTAGCAGCCAGTCAAGACAGTGAGTAGAGGGTGCTAAGAATATCCGGGTTGGATCAGGCTACCAACGGAGACGGACACTGCAAATAGCTACTTACAATACGAGAACATTATCAACGGAACATAAATTGCTCGAACTTGAGGAAGAGCTTACCCACGTACGTTGGGACATAATAGGACTCAGTGAAATCAGAAGAAGAGGAGAAAGCCAATTAACTCTGGAGGCGGGTCACGTGTTCCACTTCAATGGAGAAGAAAACTCTTCAGATGGCGGAGTTGGCTTCCTTATCCACAAAAGACACTCTCTAAATATTGTACAAGTGGACAGTATCAGCGAAAGAGTCATTTATCTGATACTTAGACTAAACAAAAGATATTGCTTAAAAATTATACAAGCCTACGCCCCAACAACGTCCCATACTGACGAAGAGCTTGAAACCTTCTATGAAGATCTCTCTATAGCTATGCATCAGAGGGCAGCAACACAGTATACGATTGTGATGGGAGATTTCAATGCAAAAGTCGGACGCAGTGAAGACCCTTCAGAGACACCGATTGGAAACCTGGGATCGGCAGAAGAAATGAAAGGGGCATTGTCCTCCTAAATTTCTTGCAGCAGCATCAACTTCATGTGATGAACACCTTTTTTCAAAAGATATTCCAACGCAAATGGACTTGGCAAAGCCCCGATGGTAGGACCAAAAACGAAATAGATTTCATAATAGCCAAGAAAAAAGAAGTAGTCCATGATGTTACCGTTTTGAATAGTTGCTCTATAGGAAGCGACCATAGATTGGTCAGAGCAAAAGTAGTGATAAATACTAAGACAGCAAGATCAAGAATGATAAATAAGACAAACCACATGAAATGGACATCTTCTAACGATATCAACAATTTCAAATAGCTGATAGAAACAAACCTGGAAAACCTAGAAAACGAAACATATAAAACTGTTGACGAACAAAACCAACAACTAACTGAGATCATTAAAAGTGCCGAAAAAGGTTGTAGTTCCAAAACATCGAGAGACAAGGGAAAATTAAGTCAGACAACAAAGACACTTATGGAAAGGAGCAGACAACTTAAAAATAAACAAACAACGAATACAGGCGAATTAAAACAACTGAACAAAGATATTTCGAAAGCTATCAGAAGAGACACACGAAACTACAATACAGAGATGATTGCGAGAGTGATTGAGGAGAACAGGAGTTTAAAAGTACTAAGACGAAGATTGGGTCCAGGAAAGAAAAATATTTGGCAGTTGGCGAACAAGGAAGGGAACGTAACAACGAATAAAGATGAAATCCTTGAAATTACCAAAGGTTTCTACCAAGAGCTCTATCGACTAAGAGAAAACCAAACAGAAGAAAACCCTTTACCTAAAATACTAAACGTTGGGTCAGAAGATATACCAGATATAATAATAGATGAGATATCAACGGCATTAGCAGAGATGAAAAATAATGAAGCACCTGGTGATGATGAGGTTTTGGTAGAATCTCTGAAAGCAGGAGGAGGGACTCTGCTGCGAGAGATTCAGAAGTTATTCAACGCATGCCTAACGGAGGGTGGTGTTACACCCTCCCTCTAACCCAATGGAACAACGGCGTGGTGGTGATAATGCACAAAAGGAAAACATCACTGACCTTAACAACTATAGACCCATCAGCCTTTTATCGCACAAATACAAACTCTATATGAAAATTATTACATAAAGGTTGACAGTCAAGCTTGACTTCTACCAGCCCTACGAGCAGGCTGGTTTCCGGAGCGGATTTGGTACGAATGATCATCTACAAACTATTAAAACCTTAATAGAAAAATGCCTCGAATACAATAAACTCCTGGTTCCCATCTTTGTAGATTATGAAAAGGCATTCGATACCATAAACCAACGTAAAATGTTGAAGGCTCTAGCTGAGTGTCGCATAGACCATCGATACATGCCACAGATAAAGTACATATATGATCATGCCACAGCTTGTGTGAAACTTCACGCAAAAACAGAAACATTCGAAATACAGAGGGGCGTGCGACAGGGAGATCCGATTTCGCCAAAACTCTACTCGAGTATATGTGCAAAAGGATAGACTGGGAAAATATGGGTATAAATATTAATGGGGAATACTTGAACCACCTTAGGTTTGCCGACGACATCGTCCTCATATCCGACAACATAGGAGATGCAAAATAAATGCTTGAAAGGCTCAAACAAGCTTCTGAAAGAGTTGGACTAAAGCTGAACGCGTATATCACAATATATGACCAATCTCGTTACAAGTGGAAATATTCAGATAGGTGATGCTGAAATTGAACAAGTCCAAGAATACAAATATTTTGGACATGAAATCAAAATAAGTCGAGACAACCAAACCTGTGAAATCTTTAGAAGAATTGGCCTTACTTGGGCAGCGTTTGGTAAACTGAGCAATATCTTAAAATCAGATATCCCAATTTGTTTGAAACGAAAAGTTTACAACCAGCGTGTGTTGCCTGTCATGACTTACGCCGCGGAAACTGACCAAGAAATCGGCCAATAAAGTTCGAGTGGCCCAGCGTGCCATGGAGAGATGCATGCTCGGATTATACCTTAGAGACCGAATATCAAATGACATAATCAGGCAAAGAAGTGGGGTTGAGGATGCTATTAGTAGGATCGCCACACTTAAGTGGAAATGGGCCGGACATCTGGCAAGAACCACCGACGGAAGATGGACCAAGAAAATTCTAGAATGGCGACCAAGACACGAAGCAAAAAGAAGTATAGGACGTCCCCCAACAAGGTGGTCTGACGATATAAAACGCATCTAGACGAATTGGATACAGACGGCACAGAACAGAAGGATGTGGCATAGTTTACGGGAGGCTTATGTCCAGCAGTGGACAGAACGAGCTGCTTGATGATGATGATGATGATGATATGGGGAAAAACCTCTATTTCAGCTTCGGATTCATGTGGATTTCTGTACTCCAGATAGAAGTTATATCATCTCAACCTCTGAGCTCCACCTACGAGTTTCTACCCAGGAATCTCTATCAACGAGTCTCCACCTAGGACCTATATTTTTGATATAGGTCACTACAAAGTATTCAAGATAAAGATATATCTCTAATTTCACTTGAGAATTTTGATATAATTTAATTATTTCAACTACAATTAAAGAGGATTTTCAAGAACGTTTAATTAGTCCAAAGGTCAGACTAGAAAAAACAGCCAAAATGAAGAATGTGAAGCGAATTTGGTAGCATATGCACATATTATCTGATAACCGGATTATGCGCATCAGACTGTTAACCAGTGGCGTGGCACAGATAGAGGGTTGACTGGAATCAGGTGTTTTAATTCAAATTGTTATGACGTGATGTTAGCACGTTACAATTAATTCATAGACTTGTAAAGATGGTATTGTTCGTGAACTCATTCTCGAAATAAACTACACTACGAGAATGTCTACAAAAAAACAACAGTGCATAATTGAAATGTTGATAATGAAAATTAGCTAGTCAATCAGAAAGGTCGTGAGATCTTTAGGATTAAGCTGCATGAACAGGCAAAGTATATATAGACAAGAAATCAAGAAAAGAAGATATTTTGAATTTTTTCGTTTGTTGTCAGAATTTAGTAGTATTTTCTTCTTCATTTCGATGTTTTTGAAATATAGAATACCATATGATCCCTGCGAAAGGCAAAATTCAAATTTTCATAACGGTCCATATTATTGTTGATATGTGATTACATTTTTAGCATTTTACATTCAAGTTCGCAAATTTCTATGTATAAAAATTGTATACAGTGCGTTTCAATGAAAACGAACCACCCCAAATAACTCGGCAGGTTTGATTTCTCTGTGAGTTTCCTGAAATGAGTCAATTATTTTTCGGAAGAGAACATTTTTCGTTAAATTTTCGTTGTCCCTCAATCAACCTTCGACCTCTGGCATATTCTACCCCAAATTCTTGAAGAGGGAAAAGGGGTCATGTGAATCCTTTTTGAAAAGGTGATTTCATTCTCTGTACTCTAATAGGTAGCTCACCACATTCGCGACGGAAGATTAAGTATATTCTACTGCCGATTTTGAAAATTTTTTTGCCCAGTAGCGACTACGAACGAAGAATACTTTAGACTATAAGAGTGTCACCAGGAGCGATGTATACACAACACAAGAATAATCTTGCCCCATTCACTCTTATCGGCACCTAGATGTCCTCCGCTTCACTGCAGAACTCGTTTAGTTGTTGAGGGGAGTATTTTTGACGTATAGCTATAAGCACGCCACCCCATTTTCTTTCGTTGATCCTGAGGATTCCCTATCACGATAAAAAACAGAGTATTCGTGGAGATTGTTCAGATCATCGATAGATATTGAAGCGTTTAGCCATGATTCAGAGACACAAACAACATTGTAAAAGTCAGACATCGAACTTAGCCTGAAATCCAGCAGTTTCGTACGCAGTCCACGGACGTTCTGGTAAAAACAGTGTAAAGCCATCACGACGATATGAAGAATAATGATACAAGCGTATTCGAGCTAGGATGTGAGTCCTTTAGATGAGTTTGGACAACTCGTCTTCGGAAGAGACTTGCAGTATTTTACTGGTATCGTTTTTTTGGAACAGTATATTCCCTCCCTGGACCCAAACATATTTGTACTGTTTTTCTTTAGATGCAGTTCGTACATTTTTATAGAGAATCTTTACAATGGAACTCAAGTATTAATGAAGAACTTCTCGAAGATACCAGCGATTCTCAGACTTGGACCTCCATTAATGAGGCGTTTAGATTTAGCAGCTCTCAAAAACATGTCTCAGCTTCGAGATAAATCTCTCAGTAATGTTCTTTGGTTTATTAGTAACCTTTGGTGGTACTCTTACGACATAATCTAAGCCCGCTAGGTCAATTGGACATTTCAGGTGTTCACCAATATTTTTGACTAAATCAGTCAAATTTTCCTTATTTATTTCAGGGAAGTCCTGTATTTCCGAATTCGTCGACCTGCTAAATTGGTCGAAGTTAGTAATTTTCGACAGCATAATAGAGATTTCTTTTTTTAGATCAATGTTCTCCTGGCTCAAAGCGTCCAAATTCCTGAGCAAGTTGTTCAGTGGTGCTAATTTAGCCTCGACATCGAAAATTTTATTGCTGAAGAACTCGACTGCCTTTTTCAGATCCCGCAACTCACCCTGAATGCTTGAGAAACCGTCAGCTGCGTCCGTAGTAGGAGTAATACTGACCGCTCCCTGACTTCTTCGAGTGGCCGATGAACCGGTCGCAAATGCACCAGATGCGTTATCGCGACAAATTACGTATTTTCAATCAACTCCAGGTAGACTTGAAAGTGGGCTTGCTTGTTGTTTAGTTAAATCACAACACGAAGAAAAATGAACAAAATTCGGACAGTTACACGTACACTGAAATCCAGCGGCTCTTCAAGACACAACTGTGCCACAAGCAGGACAAACTTGACTCATGTTGGCGTCAATTCACTTAAGCTTTGAATCAGACAGAACTATTTATTTATCAAAAGGAAAATTCATCAAACAGATGTAACACAAAGATCGATCTTGCCGGTACAAGATCAGAATATATACTGAGTGATTTACCAGTGGCGCGGTGCTGTGTAGCTCGTATATTCTTGAAGATTTCATTTTTTTCCGAACGGTATTGTATTTAGGAAGTAAAAGTCTACTTCAGCAATTTATTTTGAAGTAAGCAGGGTGGCCCAATTTTCTATAAAAGAATCTTCGGAGGTTTTTCAGATTGAAAGACCACTTTTTTGTTGAAGATTCAAGAGCGTCCTAAACTCTGCTATAATGCCTTTAGGTAATAAGCTGTTTCGGTGAGTAGTTTCGTCACAAAAATTTTTTTCCGTAAAAATTCATAAAAATAGGCTCTCAGATCATCGCATGCTCTTTCGGCCAGAAAGGATGAATACTTTTTTCCTTTCGTTTTCTTATTGCCCAAGGATAACTTTATTGATGAATTGAAATACATTATCCTCATTTTATACAGGAGTGACTCAAAAAAATATTGAATATTGTAAATTTAAAAATATCATATCTTGATTTTTTCAAATGGAACATCCTTTATTTTATTATTTATGTCAACGCATAAAATATTGAGCCATATCTTTATCTTCGATCATTTTCGAAATATTCGATTAGTTGTGAAACTTTTTGATGAAAATTCTACAAACCGTATCATTTTTCTTTCAGCGATAGTATTTGCCCAACCTTAACCTAAATTTTTGTTGCTTCATGTATGAAAAAGAGCAAAAAAATTAAGTTTTGTGAAATAAATAATTTTGCTATTCTGGTTGTAGCTATAGGAAGGGAATTCTCAAATCAAATAAAAAGAATGTTCATTGCACCAAAATTTTTATTCTGAGTAACAGCCATTTATTTTCTATTGAAAAATCCAGTTGTCTCCCAGACACGTCAAACATAGAGATGGATTGGATTCAAATAAGGTTTCCCCTACCTAAAATGCGAAGAAATTATATTTTTAAACGGAACAAGAATTCTTGTTCTTTATTCAATCATTCGAAGAACAGTTTATAAAGTATCTATCTCAATACTAAAATCTCTCCCACGTCTATCGACGATAGGCCAACTCATCACTAAATGAATCATGTACACACAACCAAATTTATATGGAATCATTATTGATTGTTTTTAACCATGGATCTTTGACTACTTGTAAAGAATGAAGTTTTTTGTTGTAAAAAACTGGATAATATGATAAGAAATGTTGGATTATCACCACATGTTCCTGATATTGTACTCAGTCAGTCGTCACTGAGATTTGAACCTGTGAATTTCTAAATTTGAAAAAGCCTATAATCATAAATGCCTTACGTTGGATTGTTCGATGTGCAGAGGGGTCGAATAATCGCTTTAGTTGAAGGAGAGTTGGCACAGAGGGATATAGTGGACACAATGGGGGGTGATTTTAAAAGCCTATGCCCGATACGTGAAGCTACAATCTCTACAAATTGGCCTAGAAGAAGTCATAGGAAGATCCCTTCTGAAGGACAAGACCGCTTTTTGTGCCAAATTGCAAGAAGAGACCCTAGTCTGTCACACCCCATACTCCAAAGGCAATTTCTGGAAGCAACAGGCATCAGTATATCAGTCGAAACGATATGTCAAAGACTTCGTTCGAGGGGTTTACACATCAGAAGGCCCTTAAGAGTTCTAGAGCTAACCAGACAACAAAATAGTTAACAGACTCAATTGGTGTATCGAGCACCAAAATCGGAATATTGAGAACTGGCGAAATGTTCTTTTTTCCAGAATTAGTGTTCGATCAGATGGGGTCGTGGAAGACAAGCTAGACTCCGAGGAGCAAGACAAATTCCGAAATACCAAGGGGGCAGTGTGTTGTTTTGTAAGTGCATTATGCTGGGAGTCAAAATAGATTTGATTTCGTAGAAATTATGTGGACCTAGTGCTGGAGCCTATAGTGAGACTCTGGCGAGATGCCCACGGTGAGAATTTCACTTTTATGCAAGATAACGCTCCTCCGCATACCAGCAACCTCGCGCGACATTATCTTGAAACAGAGGGGATCGCTATTTTGGACTGGACAGCTTGCTCTCCAGACCTAAATCCTATTGAACATTTATGGGATATTCTGGAAAGGAAAATTGGATCGCGCCAGGATAATCCAAGGATCCCACAACAGTTCATCCAATCCGCTACAGAAGAGTGGCAGTATATCACTCCAGAGGAGGTCGGAAACCTAATTCAAAGCATACTTAGACGGATTCAAGCTTGTATCAGGACAAAAGGAGGTACTCCGTGAGAAATCAATTTTTTTACTACATCCGGAAAGAGTCTCTTATTTTATTTTAATTGTTTCTTCCTTGAAATAAACCTTAATTTATTTCTTTCTTCAATTGATATATCTCAAAAAGGATCAGTTCTAACAATCCTTCGAAATTTCCAAAATCCCCGAGACAATATTAAAAATATCGGGTCATTCCATATAAATTTGGGTGTAAATAATATAACACACTAAAACATAAGCCGACTCATTACCCGCATTTCAACTATCTACCTATTAACTTTCCTATATACCATACCTGGAAAATAAAAAAAATAAAAATTGCCATACATGATTGAAATTATTCATTTGATTTTTATATGTGAAAATATCTGAAATGGAAAACGAATTTGTCATAGATTTCATTAGTCAAAGTGGCCAAGAAAATCTTGTAATTATTGGATTCGATTTCACCCAATTCAGAGCTCTGAAGGATAAGACGATCTATTGGATATGCCTGTGACTACTTGTGAAGCGAATCGCAATAAAAAATATAGAGATTCATTTTTCCACTGAAATATACACATTCATTCTTGCTCCCATCCTGATCTAAGAGGTAGTATATCCACAGTAGACCAAGGACTTCAATTCGAAAATTGAATTGTGAATACTAGTGACCATTGCCGATGCAAATCCGTTTCAAATGATTAATAAAAAAAAAGTCTGAAGGATTGGATGATCTGTTCGCTATATATGTGACTGCTTGTGAAGAAAATGCTATACTCGAGTTCAGTTTCCAATTCATGAATTAATTTTGACTTGAATTTCGGTAATATTTGCTCTATTCTGAAGGCAAAATAAAGAGATTCGAATTCTTATTGAAACATTCTCATTCATTTTACCGCTGTCCTAACCTTAAAGGTGGTATCTCCACATTCGACTGTTTTTTGGCTAACACCACTTGCAGGTAGTCTGTACATATATCTGCTGTTGTCTAAGGTGAGAAAATCTTAATAACACTTTTAGTGCTTTCTTAGATAACTTTGTATGATAGCAGCAACAATGGTGTTGGCTACAGAACGGTCGTATGTGGAAATACTACCTTTTAGAATTCGACAAGGGGAGTCTCATCGGTCGTTGAAATACGAAAGCAAATTTTTCACCGTTTTCACATTGAAATGTTTCGCTCCTTCTCAATCCATTTCAGAGTACAATATGACAGTACATGTACTTTTTGGGTGCACATCTGTTTTCGTGGTATTTTGCCTTTGATTTGAGTTTCATCGAATAGAATATTTTCTTGATTCAATGTCACAGTCATAGTTTTTACTTTCAAAGGTCTCGTTGCTTAAGTCGTGCTTGTGGAAAGAGCGTAAACCAAACCGTACAACTTAGGCAATAATGATATTAATTTGCTAATTCAGATTTTTGTATAACAGCTGTTGGAACGATCAAAGCCGATGATGAATTCATTATCTAACGACGAGCTAGAAGTCGAAGAAATGGTAAATAATAGGAAAAAAGTGGCACTGGACCTGACAGAGTTAAAATAAAGGAAGGACTACAGATATCTAGAAGAAAAAAGAAGATAAGTGAAAAATGTAACTAAGATAAAAAACCAAAATAAATATAATATTGGTCTGGAAAATGAAATATAGTCCAGTAAATAAAATGTAGATGTTATTTACAGAACCTATGTAACGCAAAAAGTTACCTAAGAAATTCGTCTGCAATACGAGCGTGGTTTGATAAGTCAGTGAATTTTTAAATTTCCTGCGCAGTTACTTCAAATGCAACAGTGCTGCCGTCAACTGTAATCTATCAGTGGGCAACTTTCTAATTTTGATCAAGCTACGTTTGATTTCAAAGCAGACAACCTCGTGAATTTTGACGAAAATGGAAAGAAGTGAATTTCGTATGCTGATTAAGCATTACTTTTCACGTAAAAATTCGTAACTGAAACTAGACGTTCAGATCGCCCAAAAGAAGTGATCACGCCGGAAATCGTCGATAAAATCCATGATTTTGGATTTGGACGATCGGAAAATGAAAGTGCGTGAGTTGGCTCATGATGTAGGTATCTCAACTGAACACGTACATCATATTTTACACAAATATTTGGACATTAAAACTCTCTGCGAGATGAGTGCCGCGATTGCTCACTCTCGATAAGCGCAATCGAGTGACCACTTCAAAAGAGTGTTAAGCGATGTTCAGCCGTAATCCGAACGAGTTTTTGCCACGTTTTGTTACTGTGGACGAAACATAGATCCATCACAATTCACATCATCAAATATCTTGAGTTACAGGGAATTATTAACGACCGTCAGTATGGTTTTCGCAGGCAAAGATCGACAGGAGATCTGTTAGCCTACGTCACTCATGTTTATACATCAACGATGAAAAAGCATGAGGAATCTAGAGCAATAGCCCTCGACATCTCTAAAGCCTTCGATAGAGTGTGGCATGCAGCCTTGTTGAATAAACTTGTTGCATATGGGCTTCCCAAAAAATTGCGGGGTTGGATTAGTAGCTTTCTTTCAAATAGATCAATACAAGTTGTGGTCGACGGTATAACATCTGATTGTTTCCAGTTGCAAGTAGGAGTACCTCAGGGATCCATTCTTTCGCCAACCTTGTTTCTGTTGCAGGTAAAAGATCTTCTGTCATCTACAGAGAAAAAGATCTTCGGTTTAGCAGACGATTGTACACTGGTCTTTCACTAGTCTGCGGCCGATTACAGCTGCGGAACCTCAGCGTCAGAGATGTCTACAAACTAATAACTTAAACTCTGACTTACAGAGGATATCTGAGAGAGGTCAGTTGAACCTGGTGAGCTTCAACGCGAGCAAGTCGCAAGCAAATACTTTTTCTAGAAAGGCCCTCGCTGGAGAACTTCCTCTAATGATGCAAGGCCAACAAATTGCATCCAAAGATTCGATGCACCTTCTTAGAATAAGAGTCAACTCCAGGTTTTGCTCGCGCAATAGCTAAGTCGGCATCAGCTGAACTTAGTTTTCTTTTCAGAGTCAAGCGATACTTCACATCATCACAGCTGTTACTTCTATATAAGGCGAAGATCCGACATGCTTTGGAATCTTGTTCCCATGTATGGGAATCTGCGCCCAAACATTCGTTGCGGATGTTGTATAGTGTGCAAAAACGGACTGTGCGCCTCATTGATCACCCGGAGATCACCTGCAATCTCCAACCACAGGCTCTCAGAAGACAAGTTAATGACCCTTCTCTGTTGTACAGAAACTTCCACTGAAGATACTCCAAGGAGCTCAAAGACCTTGTTCCGGGAAAACTCATGTTTTGGCGCAACACTAGGCTGACAAGGAGCTCTCGTCATATGGCGGTACATTTAACGACCCCTCTAACCTCTCTCTATAAGAATTCCTTCGTTTATAGAGCCGGTGAGCTGTGGAACTCACTTCTTTCCAACATCATCCCAACATTCTACAAGTTGGCCCTCTTCAAGAAGCGAGTAAACAGACACCTCAATTTTTCCCAGGTGCCCACTCTTGTGGTGTAACATTTTCGCCTATTCCTGGGAAGCAAGCATAAAAAAAAGGATAAATAGAGTCAGTCAGCCAATAAGGTCATTGCCTCAGTTTTTTGGGATGCACGCGGTGTTATTCACCTTGATTACCTTGAGAAAGGTGAAACGATCACCTGCGAATATTATTCAAAGCTTTTGAACAGATTCGACGTCGATTTGAAGTAAAAACGGTCGCATTTGGCGGAGAAGAAAGTACTGTTCCATCAGGACAATGCACGTGTGCACACAGTGTGTCTAGTCACGATGGCTAAAATCCACATATTGGTAAACGAACTGCTACCCCATCCAGCATATTCAAAATTAGCTCCCTGCGACTATTTTCTGTTTCCAAACCTTACTAAATGGCTGGGCGGTGAGAGATTTCAGTCGAATGAAGTCATTACCGAAACAAACGCGTAGTGTGAGAGCATTGAGAAAACCTATTATTCAGGAATGAAAAAATTGGAAAAACGCTACACTTTATTTATCCAGCTAAAAGGTAATTATGTAGAAAAATAAAATCTTTATTTTCCGAAAAAAATTTTCATCCAAAATGTCACTAACTTATCAAATCGCCCTCGTATTTATGATCAAACCAACTGATTTCCAATTCGCTAAGCAATAAGTTTTCTAGAAAATTAGTATTTTGTTCCTATTTCTGATTGAAATACATTAATGAAAGTTAATTTCGAACACTACATCTACAAATAGAAATGGAACGTTACTTCATATCCAAAAGAGTATGTGTGTAGTTTTTAGTTATTCATTATGAAGTCTAGTTAAACCATTCATTAGTTTTGTGATGAAGTCGCTGACATCTTATTCTAAGACAATTATATATAGTGGTATGAATAAGGAAATCAGGGTTCTCATTAAAGAATCATAAAATAACTACGCTGTCGGATTAGGGTGGTGCATGGGGTCAGAAATAACGGCGCAACCTCTTTTTTTCGCCCTTATGGAACAAGATCATTTGTAATTTAACGGCATCGATTTCAAATTGTAAGTTGATACTTATAAAAAGTTTCAAAAATAATGCTGTCTAGTATTATGGTTAACTAGATATTGATAAGAGATTACTCAAATTTTAGGGAAAAAAATTGATTTTTTCTGATAAAGTCATTTATTTCAGTACGAGATACGATTTTTTCTAAACAACTAACGAATTATCGAACTTTCTCTTGATTTTCTACACTGTTATGACTGTCAGTTTTATAATTATAAAGTTTAAATAGTTCGAAACTGAAACAAAACAATATTCAACACAAATCAGGTAAAACTAAACGAAATACGTGATCTGCTCAATAGACGCGCAGAAAGGTAACTGAAAATTTTTGAAAGAAGTAAAGGTTGGAATAATAGTTAAAATATAATAATAATAATATAGTTTTTCATGGAAAATACAAAAAAAATCAGTTTGAGAATAAACAAATAATCGCAGAGACTCATGTCTGTACGCGATGTTAACAACCTAAAATTTCTTCATAAATATAACTGAATACAGTTTTTTCGCCTTCAATTAAACTTTCCGGTTTAGTTTTGTCCATGTTTAGATTTACTGTCTCATATTCGGGATTGAAGTCTATGTTCGGGAAATGCTGTCAAAATTTGGGTTTTTTTGTCCATAACCGAGTTTTCTCTTTTCTTGTCTTCGTTCAGGTTTTTCACTCCCTATTCAATAATAATATGTCACTCACAGTTTTCCTTATCGTCGATTTCGGATTAGTTTTTATTCATTTCAAACACAGCAACTCTTCCAGTTTCGGGGATCCACTGCTTTGCACTTTTTTGAAACTTCTGATATTTCCTGATTTTTTAGTTGTTTGTGGTAGAGCGGCATATATTCGGGATGCTAGATAGGTGTAAGTTCTTTGGCCAATTCTTTTTGAGGCACGTGTTGTTTGAAACTGCGATGGTTTATCCCTAGTGAGGTATGGGTGGCTTTTCAAAGTAACCAATAGTTTGCCCTCAGAGATGCGTGAAAGTATTTCTTGAGAAAAAAATGATAGATGTCTAGTACTCCCGATAAGCGATATATTTCTGAGCTTGAGAATAGAAAAGGTTTTCCTAAAGAAAATTTCAGAATTCATTTTTGAATCGTTTCAACTCTCTTCATGTGGCACTCATATGCTCCGCCCCAGTCCAGTATACCATATGTGATCTGTGATTGAATGAGTGAATAGTAGAGGATCTGCAGGTAAGGAATATCTTTATATTTTTCAAATATCTGAACTTAAATAACAAGCTTCTCAACTTCTAAACTAAAATATTGATATGTTCGTCACATTTTAGATTTTCATCTATGGCTATACCTAAATAAATCTCTTCCGTTATATCCCAGTTCAGGGGCACCAGACGAATGGGACAAAAATGGTATGTCTTACGAATATTTAATGTTAGTTTGTTGAACTTGAACCATTCTTTCACTTTGAAGAATTCCCTCTCTGACATTTCTTTCAGATCTACCCACGAATCATGATATAGAGGAATGCCGTATCATCTGCGAAACTTATGACTTGCCCTTTTTGCGGCATCATCAGCAAACTATTTATATACAATGAGAGAATTGGGCCGAGGACAGTTCCTTGAGGAACACCAAATATCACAACCTTTTTTGAACTCCTTCGTCCGTCCAACTCTACTATTTGCTCCTTTCACTTTAATAGCTCTCAATCAAGTCGAATGATTTTCTACGAAATCCATATCGATACTATTTATATATAGTTATATAGATACCGCTTTTCGTGAGAGACTGTATCAAATGCCTTTGCAAGATCTACGAAAATGCAGAGCACAGACTTTTTTTTGTCTAGACATTTATATAACTTATCCGTCAACTCTATAATGGCATCTTTTGTTGATTTGCCTTCTCTAAAGCCGTATTGGTTTTCTGAAATTATTTTATGTTTATCCAAAAATTTTACAATCTTTTCGATAATTTAAGCTAGGTCCGAGATTAAAGATATAGGCCGAAAGTTCTCGATGTTACTTTTACTGCCTGATTTGTGGATAGGTTTGATGATACCAATTTTCTATAAATTCGGAAATTTACCTGTTTCGAAGCAAACATTAATCAAGTGTGCAATAGGGTTTGATATTTCTTTTATAACTTTTTTGAAGACCTCAGAATAAATTTCGTTATAGCCTGTTGCTTTTATTTTCTTAAGCTCTCCTATGGTCTTCTTAACTTCCAATTCATTTGTTGGATGAAGAAAAATTGTATCATCAAAGAAACGATCATTCTCCTTGTATTCATCAGGCTGTTCAATTCTGTCTGCATATTCTTGGCCAACTCCACTTAAGTAGTCGTTGAATGCCTGTGCTATCTCTTCCTTTTTTCCTAGCATATGTCCGTTCTTTTCCAACTGCTGAACAGCTGTCTGGGATTTTGAATTGTTATTGTTGCATATATCATTCACATAGCTCCATAGCGCTTTCGAACAAGAAGCTTGTTTTTGCACATAATTCTGAAGATGCAATATTTCAGATGCTATTAGAAGTTTACTCAACCGATTTCTATAATTGGTTTATTCTAATTTGAGTATCTGATTATGTGGATTTTTTATAGTTTCTTTATAAAGTTCATTTTTTCTGTTCACAGATTTGAGAAGCCCAGCAGTCATCCAGTTTTCTTTATCTTTTGTTTTACAGTTTATTTTTCTTGTGATAGTAGCATTTTTTTCAATTGTCTCAGTTATTTTTGTAATGAGTTATTTAGTAAATACATTCATATTTTTAGTTTCATATAAGCAACACCAGTCGATCCCATTCAGATCCTTCCTTAACCCAACGTAGTCAATATAACTCTTATTTTTTATGATCGTGTTTATTTTTTGTGGCGACTCAGTTTTTGGCTTAAAACAACTGGAGGTGATATCAGTTCTAACAACAAATGCTTTAATTTCATCCATTTTCAACGATCCCTTCAGTCTCACAAAAGAGTGGTCCAAACAAGTTTTGCTTGACGGCCGCGTATAGTTATTTATGTAAGACGAGAATGCGAAAGAATTCATTATGTTTAGATATTCTTCTGAGTAGTTGTTGCTTTCCAAAATGTCAATATTGATGTCCCCTGTTATGATGTGCTTATCAGCTTATGCAATTTTTCCTAGATAGTTATACAAATTTGGAATTGAACGCTCCGGGGCCAGAACTTGGAGAACGATAAATGTTCGTTAGTTTTATGGGGCTTCGAAATGTTTTGATATTCATTTCAACTGCATTGAATTCTCCAATAGCTACAATTGTATGTTCGAAATTCAGATCTTCACGCACAAAAATAATGACCCCATCATTCTTATTATATTTCCTTCCATTATAAAGTGTAATATACCCTGAAATGCCAAATATCATACGATCGCTTAACTGAAATGTTTCAATCAGAGCAATCACGTGACATATACAAGAAACTAGCGACAAACGGAATTAGGAAATAAAATAATTTTTATATAATTGGTGTATTTCATTTGGATGAATCCAGTTGGTGGTTTTGTGATATTTTGGTTTGCATTACATTCCTAGTTCGAATCAGAAGAACAATTTTATAGAACAGCCGAAAATTATTTTACGAAATGAAAAAATTCATTTGTCCAGTGTATTGTACCATATAACATTGACCGCATTGTAGAATATGTCGTCTTCGTAGCGAACTAGCTAAGTTTTAGGTTGCATAAAATAACCTCCCCCGCGAGGGGTAAAAAACGGTTCTTGCATCACGATTTCTGACCCCAAGTACTAGCCTATTCTGACGGCGTAGTTTTTTTTATGGTTCTTCAATGAAAGCTAAAAGTGACTGAATGAACAACGTTTAGTATTGGACTAACTCAAAGGGGACGGAGTATAATTGGCAAATGCAAAAAGTAATGACTTCCAGTACCATTATTCACTGTCAGCAATAGGTTTTAAAGCATTCTTTTTCCATTGTATCTCAAACGACAATAGTGCCGTCATGTATGATTTTATGAAAAATACCCCTTTTGGAACGAAATTTCATCTCACCTGTGTTCTCACCTGTACTGCGGAGAATTGACGGCATAGTGACTAATGTTTCTTGCGAAACTATTTCCAACAAAAAGCGAATACTTCAATTCTCCATAGAACTATCTGCGAAGTAGACGACCCAACTTCTTTAAGTCTAAACGAACACGAAAATAGCATCCGTCACAACACCGACAATGCAAAATTACAGATATGGAAGGAAAAATCCCTACACGGGAGACATTCCAACGAGGCCGGCAGAGCACATGTCGACAAATTGGCGAACTACTGGCTGACCTCCGGACAGATGTTTCCTGAGACGGAAGGGTTCCTTTTGGCGATACAAGATCAAATTATTCTAACCAGAAACTATCTACAATTCATCGCGAAAGACGCATCTGTACCGACAGAAATATGCACATACGCAGATAAAAGATCCATCAAGAAGCTACCGACCAAAACATCCAACACCCCCTCACGACCCCTCACCTGTCTATCTAGTCCCCCATAATACATATAGATGGCACTAATTTTACAACGTCAAGTGTCAAATTCTGTCCATCAAACTTCAATCTCCGAAAAATTGATTTTCAATTGTCTGTTAATGTTTTCAGTTTCCCGTTAAACCTTTTCTTTTTGCGGTTTGCGCTTCTAAAATCATTTTCTTTTCAGGAGTTTTCGTTGCTGGTGTCATCGAATCAAGTTCAGTAATTCTCTGGAGAATTTATGGTAAGTAAATTAAATTTGTGACGTTATAGCTGATACTTTTTACAGCTTGAGCTTTGAATGATTCTACGGTACCGGTACCTAAATTAGATCACATCGGTTTTCTTTTCAATTTTGAGGTTCACCTCTTCGGTGTTCGTCGGGAAAGGACTATACCATAGAAAAAGATCCCTGTGAATGGCGAGGAAAGAAAAGTAGCCGAGGAAGCCTTTTTTCGAGATCCGAAAGGTTTCAGTATTTTTCGTTATGGTTCTTCAACCAGGATCCTTTAGAAAATTTATTTTGTATTATTAGACACCATGGTGCAGGGAACACAAAACCTACTTGCCACCAGTTTATTGCTGCTTTTAAAACTTCTGTCATAAATGGCTTAACATCGCCCAGAATTAATGGAAAATGTGAAGGAGATGACTGTGAGAAGTTGAATGATTTGTCTTTTTTTTTTGTGCAGACTAGCTAGCAGAACATACTCACTGATTGTGATGATTCAAATCCTTCTGTTCATGAAGAATATAATGAGATCTTTGGAAATCTACCAACTCCAATAACTGACAATTACGTTACCTATTATGTGGCAGGATACCTATTGCGAGAGATTACAGTCCCAGAATGTCAAGTATGTAATGAAGAACAACAATGTTGGAATGTTCCTGTTTTCTGTGATATGTGATTTATATTGTTGATTTACATGTGAAAAGAATTAATTTTATTTTTGGAAATGTTTTGCTGTGTTATTGTGAAGAAATACTCATTATTTCCTCATTTTTTGAACAGTCTAATTGAAGCAGAAATAATCTGCATCGGTTAGACTAGTTTTAATACCCCATTTCAGTAAAGTTAAATTCGATCGTGGGAAATCTAGAATTCGAATGAGGCCCTTTTCGGTTTCAATTTTCATAATGGCACGCGTAGCGCTAGTTTCTATGCAGAGTTGGCCATATTGTTTCTAATGCCGGGGCACTGAGTTTTCATTTCTCATTGGGGTCTGTTCTGTGCAGATACGGTTGCCAGACTTCGGATATGATACAGCCCATAACAGGAGGAATTCTGATGTTTGCGTCAACAGAATATAAGGAGAGCGACGACGCGATGGCCGAAATCGTACAGCAAGAATTTGCACAAAAGCATAAGCTCACGCAAGCAGGTAAGTTCCTATACTACAAATCATCCCAGAGCCAATTCTTGAAACCAAAACTTTAAACTGTACTGGGACCGTACAGTTCTCACTGATCAACGTGTTCCGCACAATAGACCTTACATCCCACTCATAAATAAATTTCCTAGGGTAGCAACTTTGATAGACGTGACCATTCCCAACAGCAACAATTTGGAGATGAAATATGTCGAGAAAATTGCGAAGTATCGAAACCTGGAAGTAAGCATAAGAAAACAGTGGAGAATGAAATCCGTTCAAACACTTCCAATGATGATGTCCACAACTGAAATTATGCCGAAGAACTTACAAACGAACATCAAGAAACTGGGACTAAACGAACATCCATACAAACCCTTGCAGAAAGCGGTACTGTTGGCGGCAGCTAGGACCGTCAGGAAGTACATGGGAAACCCGACAACGTGTCAACACGGGACTACGCCACCATGGCCTGATAACCTAGAAAGGGTCACATCAGAGTCTTTTTGATATCGAAAATATCCGATAACAGTGAATGTTCCCCTAGAGGAAGTGGGAAACACCTTAGGGTGAATATCGATAAAAATAATAATAATAATGAAGGTAATTAACTTACTTGGGATCCTAGTACCTGAAAAAAAGAAAGAAAGAATTTCAATTATTTTTCATTAGATAATATTAAACATAAATATAAATATACGGTGCATTTCAATGAAAACGATTCTCCCCGAATAACTTGGCTTGACTGACTTTTTGTGAATTTCCTGAAACGAGTAGATTTTTGTTTGCAGAGAGACATTTTTTGTTACATGTTTTGTCCTTTCCCTATCATATCCCTATCTTTGGCAGTTTCCACCGCAAATTTTGAATAGGGAAAATGGATCGTGTGATACCTTTTTGAAAAGGTGACTGCATTTTCCATACGACCGCGTTATTATTTACTCTCTAAATTAACCTGTGACGAATTGAAATCAAAAAATTTTCCTCAAAGCATTCAATCTTCATTCGGGGAAAACAGTTAACAGGATCGATTCTGTCAATTCAACAAAATTTTTCTCCCTTATTCGAATATTTGGGAATTATCGCCTTACCTGTCAACTACCACTTCGAAAATTTCCAAAATTTCCATAGAAGAAAAAGATTATTTGATATATATTTGAAAGATTGTTGAATTCACTGCGTTCCGATCGAGCAACTATTTACATTTTGCGAAATCTACCAAGTCGATTTCCTTTCGATGAGTTAATAATTCTGCTGATCAAGAATGGGAAACAGAGAGCGCGCTATATCATTCTCTGAAAAATGAAGGCATCTGTTGGTTTGTTATTAATCTTCCCATGGTTGAAAACTTTTTCCTGATCTGCAGTTATTTCTGGTTATTCATTGACACAGGATGGTCGCGTTTGTACTTTTCGCCGTGAGATTGATTACTTGAAATAAGAGTGCGCTAGTTGAATATAGTGTACACACTGCAGGAACGCATTGAAATTCTCGCATTTTCAACGAAAATAACCTTGGAAGAAGTTCAGGCCACAAAAACCTTCTGTAGTCAACGAGAAAATTCATGGATGCCTTATTAATAAAAAAATATAATCCCAACACAGTTGTTAATGACAAAGGAGTTGGTGTTCCTGTTTTGTGTAACGAATGAAGTTTCTCTCAATGGCAAAACGCCATAATTCTAGAGTGTGGAGTAACACTTATCCCCATTCGAACAAGGTGAATCAAACTCCAAGTCCTTCTATTTAATATTTGGGAGAGCATATTTTAGGACCCTTGATAAACTTGGACGGCGAAATACGTTTTAACATGCTTGGGAAATTGATTGGTCTTGTCATAACAGTTTATCTAAACATAAAGTTATGTAACAACATGATGGAGCACGACTCCAATATGCTGCCGCTGGACAATAGATTTTTTGACATAGGTCTATGTTACCCACCCAAATCATTAGAAGAACTACGAGAAAGGATCGTCCAAGCATGCTCGCAAAAAAAGTTTCGAGGAAGTAGTTGATAGGATAGTAGGGTTGATACGAGAACTTTTAATTAAGTAACAAAAATTTCGATCCAACCAAATTGTTGATCGAATATTTTCCTCAAACGAAGATCGACTGAATTCATGAAAACCTAAAATTTTTCGAAACAATTATCGGTTTCAATTCGTTACATATTATTTTAAAAAGTAAAAAATTACGTGATCGTATTGAGAATAAATTCATTTTCACAAAAAGGTACTACACAGTCCCGTTTCTCGATTCAATAATTTGTGGTGGAAGCTTCCAAGGATAAGGAGTCGATAAGAAGAGAAAGAAACATGTAATAGAAAATATCCCCCTCTAATAAAAAACATACTTGTTGCAGAAAATTTACACCAAAGATGTTCGAAACGAATAATATTTCACACGGAGTTAGTTTTGATATTTCAAGGAAGAAAACAGAGCTGGAACGTTAAATGTAAAAAAAAGTTTTTATTCCATAACTTTCAAACATGGCGTTATCTGTGAAAAAACTCAAATTTTTCCAATTACAAAAAGGAAAGGTATGCTAAATGCGACTGCGACAGAGTTTGATTATTTTGTACATTAGCATAAACCAGTTATCACGGTCGCACTCCAATGTCCAATAGCCATCAGGAGAATATACGATACAATATCAACAATGTAACATCTGGTGCATCATTTCTATTGAGGCTATAAGGAAGAATTCCATTGGAACAATTAAAAATTTCTTTTTTCCATTCTTTCAAAAACAATGTAAAATATAGATATAAATATATATATATATATATATATATATATATATATATATATATATATATATATATATATATATATATATATATATATATATATATATATATATATATATATTGTTAGTTACCTACCACGACTACGCATTGAAAATGCCAAATCAGATTTTGGCGAAACGTCTGCAAACGTCTAACGAACAATGTACTCCATTCTATGGATAAAATCAGCAATCTAACGAACGGATGTAGAAAACTCCTCGGCAGATGTTCATATGATATATATAACATTCATATATATATATATATAATGAAGATGGCGAAACATACAAATATCTGGGATACCAACAAGCCAGATTGTTAGACCAAAAACAATCAAAGGAAATTCGTTCAGAATACAGTCAGCGTCTGAAGTCTGTGCTGAAATCGATGTTGAACTCTCTAGTCAAGGCAATAACACCTACGCCATTCCAGTGTTGCTTTACTCATTTGGAATAATCAGATGGACTAAGACGGAGCTAGATGATATTCAAAGGCAGACCCGAACGATGCTGACAAAGTACAACAATCATCATCCAAAATCGTCTGTGATACGAACAACTTTGAAGCGGAAAGAAGGAGGACGCGGATTAATAGATGTTGTCATTTACACACCGAACAGATAAGAAATATTCTTCTCATATATATATATATAAGGGATATACACCTATATATATATATATATATATATATATATATATATATATATATATGATCGCTATATTTATTATGAAGGACGGAACATTACAAACAGATATATATATAAGATATATATATTATATATATATCTTCATAATCAAGTGTGCAACATATACGGACTTCTGAATACATTCCAGCCATATTACAAGTATCAACCGGCGCCCGTATTGGAAAATGACTCTATCAGATTATACTACGATAGGCCTATTATCACTGACAGAATGGTGACGAATAATAGGCCGGACATAGTGGTGTATGATAAGAGAGCCAAGACAGCAATGCTGGTGGATGTATACATACCAAATAATAACAACGTGCTGAATAAGTTCCAGGAGAAAAAGTCCAAATACACAGACCTTGCTATTGAGATCAAGCAGATGTGGCACCTCGACAAAATAGATATCGTTCCTGTCATCGTATCCTCGACTGGTTTAATACCCAAAACTTTGCATGATAGCCTTAAGAAATTAAATTGCATAAGAATACCTATATAGAAATGCAAAAAGCTGTAATTCTTAATACATGTAGGATAGTTTGTAACTCACTATTGTCTCACATATATATATATATATATATATATATATATATATATATATATATATATATATATATATATATATATATATATATATATATATATATATATATATATATATATATATATATATATATATATATATATATATATATATATATATATATATATATATATATATATATATATATTTATAAAAGCAGGCCATAAAATGTTATAAACTTAACTCACTATTGGAACTAGCCTTGAATTCAGTTAGTGTATTCCATCTCAAATTGGAGGGTTTATCACTTATGTAAATTGTATTTGTAGCGATCCTGATGTAGACTTGAAATGAAGTCGAAATCTCGAGTAGAAGAAACATTCCTATTGCTGCTATTCTAATAACATTAAACATTTTACCCTTCATCAAGTCAGCAAAGACTTCTTTCTTGTCTTTATATATATATATATATATATATATATATATATATATATATATATATATATATATATATATATATATATATATATATATATATTGTAGCAATTAAATTCAATCTTGTGATAGGAGATGTTGATCTCTAATTGTCACTGTTCATGACCTTCTAGAACGAAAGATGAAAATTACAGAAAAAAAATTGTGTTTTGTTTTTCTCAAAAATATGTCAAAAGGTCGTAGGATGAGAGGAACAATTTAAGCAAAAAAATAAAGGGGGTCCTATTTGAAAATCGATTTACCGTTTCCGGCATAACCGAAAACGGAACTTTCGATTTTCGAATAGGACACCCGGTTTTTGCTTATTTCAATTATCTATTTCATTCTACGACTTTAATATGTCAAACATATTAATGTTGTCTTCAATACGATTCCCAATTGGCCCTAGTTAGTTTCAATTCGATAACCTTTTTTCTTTAACAAATAAATGGAATCGCAATGGGAAGTCCCATGTCTAGTGTAATAGCCCAAATGGTCATGGAATATTTGGAAGAATCAATTTCAAATAATATACATATATCATCACATTATTCAATGTAGACGACTGTTCACTAATAATGAACGAAAACGAAGTAGACCAAATTCTTAAAACATTCATTGAATTCCACAAAAGGTTACAGTTCACTTTAGTTAGTTAGTTAAAGTTCATTTTAAAAGGATATATTGACAGAGCACTGAAACTCACCTCACCACAATTGAGAAAAGACGTACTGAAGGACACAAAAGACTTACTAAGAATGAAAGACTACCCAGAAAACGTAACAAACAAAATCATCAAAGAACGAACACATATAATGTACAACACAGAACAAAAAAGGGAAAACGACATTACACCACAAGATACATAACCATCCCAAACATACCTCAACTAACAGAAACCATCAAGAACATGAACATGAACCATTTTGAAGTTATAAAATTATAAATTCAAAATGGCCTACTCATCCATGAATCAAATAAGACATGTACATACAAAACTGAAATCCAACATAAAGAACATGGAGGAAACCCACATAGTATACCCTATACCCTGCAAGAACTGCGAAAAAGTCTAAATTGGACAAACAGAAAAACACCTCAAAGAACGTCTCAAATCCCATAAATACGCAAAAAAGGACTGCACTGCACTAAACAAACCCAAAAAGCAAGAAAATAACGAATTTGACTGTGACCATACAAAAATTCTTGACAAAGAACACAACCGAAAAAAGAGAGAAATACTCGAGATGATACACATTCAAATAACATAGACAACTCTGTAAATGACCCTAAAGACATAAAGACACTAAGCTCCATATACATAGATCTTTTACGAAACAGAACACAAAAGAGTCACGTTTCAAAAAGGTTAACAATCACAGTAGATACAGAGAACACAGTATAATACAAACAGATACCAGAAATACCTGAAAAGTCCACAACGAAAACAGCCTCATAGAAATCTTCAACACACATAACCTTCCGAAAACTGACATCTATAAAACACAAAATGGAATCTAGAATTCTTACAAATAAGAATAAAACAATCATCCCAAAATTAGTGGATAAGATATACTTTAAGACTAATTTAATATGAATCGTAATGTATATTTATATATATATATATATATATATATATATATATATATATATATATATATATATATATATATATATATATATATATATATATATATATATATATATATATGTTGTAGATTAAATACTGAAGAAAGGAAGAAAATACTCCCGAAGCTTCTATTTTAGATAGTGTTTAAGTATTCTTATAAATGAGACAAATATCTTCCGCGACAAACTTCGCGAGGAGTCTACATATGTAAACTTGAGACAAAAAGAATTATTCACAAATCCGTAGATCAATGAATAATCCTTCCTGACAAGAGCTAGTTCCCAAATCTGCCCGCCATGCACGCAGCATCCCCCTTAAATTAATTAAAATGAATCTTACCAATGGCAGATAACCTAGCGTCTGCTATGGCAGCTGTGAAAAAAGAAATATATTGATATCAATACTTTCATGAAAATAGCCTTCTACAAAGACTCTTTGGAGAGGCGGACTTTCAGATCTAAATGAAAGAGACTACAGCAAACCAACCAAATATTGATTTATCGTTACAATTAGAACACAGAAAGGTTTTAGTAAATACCGATACTTTTTAGACAAAGTGGTAGAATACATCAGTTCTTTTAATTTCTTAACATAAAATTTCTTTTTTACACTACAGGGATTTTACTATTCATTCTTGATAATTTATTATGTTAATATAAATCTTCAATTGATTACTTAATATTCTGAAATATGTTTTCTTATTGCATTACAAATTTTGCATGAAATAATGATGAAAAATTCTCACCCGCTTTGAAAAATATGCATATATCGGTGCTAGAGATATTCTTATAATGATACTTGTTTCATTTATTGCCCAAGCGATATTTACTGAGATTTTTTATGATCCGTTTTATATTACATCATCATATGATGATTTCAAAACTCTTCAAAACAAATATATTGAGGCATTTCGAAGGACTTCATGTATAAGTTGGGGCTGGAACATTTGGCGTGGTATCGTACTAAAAACACTGTATACCAACTCTCCAAAAATTCATTTCGAAAATTGACACACATTTAACCAATTCAGTAGGCATCATCAAGAGATAATAGTAAATATAGTTTTACATGACTTTACGTTTATACTTAATGTATCCCTGCTACAAGACGCTTTTGACGAACCATCGTCCAAATTGATCGAAAGCGCTAGAAGTCTAACCTATCGAACTAGAGAGTGGACTGAACGGAATCGGACATTTATCCTTGTTAATTGGATATATACATTTAATTATATGGATACTTTCAGAAGAGTTCGGTGTTTTGGCGTTTTTAACATTGTTCATCTATTTTACATTCTCAAAATCTATTCTATGGTCTTAAGTAAAAGCATGTCGGACAACGCAAGACTTCTTTGTTCCTTCATATTCTGAATATACTTCATGTTCTTTCAATTTGGTTTCGATTGATGTTTTTGTCTGTCCAACATACTTCTTTCGACAATCTCTATGTGCTTCAATATAGTGAAAAAACATGAAACGAAACCGAAATTTATCCTTCGTGCACCTGAATATCCTATATAAGATTTCTAATGAATTATCAAATCCAATATATTCAAAAGTATCAACATACAATTGGCCTACAAATCAAATTTAACCTCGAAAATCTTATGAGGGAACTCAAAAGATGAATAGGATATATAAAATTAAGTTGTAATGATTGTGAAGAGAAGTATATTGGCAAACTAAGAGATTAATTCGAACCAGGTTGAAAGAACATAAAATACGGATGTAGAAAAAAGTCTAAGGTTGCCGAACATGAATTTGATCAAGTTTATAGAATAGATTTTGAGAATATAGAATCGATAACAATTGATAAGAACACGAACTCCGTAGAAAGTATCCAAACGATGAGATTAAAATAACCGCTAAATAAGGACAAGGACCGTTTCGTGTATAGGGTGCACAAATTTCGACGTTTCAGTACTGCTATGTATGTTGTGAAGTGAGGAAATGGCCCACCTTTAAGTATTCATTTTGCTTGAGGAATTCATTGTCCTGAATAGATTGAAGCTAGATAATTTCGTATTCGCGTTATTTGCAAATTTTTAAAGGTTTCATTCAAGGGCTAATATATCGGTTGTTCTTGAAGAAATATAAAAATGGTTTTGATATCCTGTAGAATCGAACTTTTTGCGGACATTATTCGGCGGTTTTTGAGTTATAATAGAAACCCGCGGCTTTTTTCTAATTCAACCCATAAATAACTTTGATTTCGTTAATCATAGATTTTTCTTCCCAAAATTATATCACATGAGTACTCCTTCTTTCATTAAGTTCGAGTTTTCATAAAAAACCGAATGTTGTATAATATTTTTCCAATTTTATCTAGTAACTATATGTCCGTTCACAGAATTACATGAAATAATTGAAATAAATTAATGACAATTCAGATAAATTATTTCATGTTTCTTCAAGTTACAACTATTGTGTGAATATCTTATCGTTTGTAATAACGAAGCGGCCATGCCGAATGAAAATATTGAACCGATATTGGCATTTACTACCGATGTGAACATCATCAGTTTATATTATTTCTCGAAAAAACTACAAAAATATGAGAAATTCTCTAATTTCTGCACAAACCAATTGCAAGAATCGAGTCGATTCTTAGGTACATACTCCTGTTTCTATTTCAATTTGAAATCGAAATCAATGGGTTAGCAGTTACAATACCTATAACATCAACTGTTGCATCTTCTTCATCAACCTCTCCATATTCCTATTTCCTTGGGACGTTTAATGTCCGAAGGAAACATCATTATAAATAGTTTGTGAGATTTTGCCTCAATTTATCGAATATGCTTCTATGAGTTGTCGCTTCTAAGGAAAACTATCCACAGCGGAATAAATTATTAAGCCATATAGAACTGGATATAGTGTACAATTATCTCTTGATGATTGATAAAGTTTTGGAGAAGTGGTGTACAATATTTTAATTGTGACTTTCAGTAAGATTCCTTTCATTTGTTTTTTGAGGCACATCATATGCACTGTTCCCTAAAAGTTGAAAATATTAAAATATTTGCATAAAACCAATGAAAGTATCCGTTTATTTGCTGTATTTCCTATTTACTGATAAATACATTTATTCATTTATCCAAATGAAATAAAAATAAAATGTCATGAGTAAACAGAAAAATTGTGAAGAAGAGGTTTTATGTTGAGTAATTAATTGAGGCCATGAGCAGTAAAGTAGATCAACCCATAAAAAGTTAAGTTTCGAGCTAACCTCGATAATCACAAAAAATAACCCATTATCTTCAGACCCAAAGTGAGCCAACCTCCTTTTCATATGAAGTGTGTAAAGTGCATTTAGCGCACTTTCCCTAGAGAACATTATCTTTTTCATAAGAGCGTAATAACATTAACAGTTCATTGAAGTGACTTTCACCCTGATATTTTCGATTGATAGGTACCTGAAAACTTTTTACATCATGTCGACGACAATCGTATGAAGTTTCGAGAAATCTATTTTAATTAAGTAAGCTTCGTTTTATAGATGACTATATTTTTGCGTAATTTTAGAATGAAAAGAAAAGAAAGAAGAAGAAAAGAAAACAGTAGGATCAGAAAAGTGGTTAATCTGTAGAAGCTTTAGTATTTGGATTGTATGAATGCGTACGTCCGAAGAAATTTCACACCGACATCCTTTTAGATAGAAAAAATGTTTTTTGGAAAGCTTTCACAGGATCCCTTCTTTAAATATGCAATCTCCTTCATATCTCAGGTAAGAGTTATTACTTTGCCTCGTCCATATAGCAAATGCTGAATACGAAAGATGATAAATGACGATTTATACCTGAATGAATCAAAATGGGGAACGCAACCCATTTTTTGTTTCAGAAAAAAAAATCTGACATCTAAAGTAACAAAAATCTGGTTTTGAGAGTATAAAGTGATTTGAATACTAGAAGGGACTCTGAAGTTTTCAAAAGATCGATTTTTCCTGAAATTTCAGTAACCTATAGCTCGAAACGAATTTTTTTCAGTTGAATCACATTGTAGCTAATAATCTCAACTAATATCAGGATTTTGTAACCCTTACTATAAATATAGCGTCAATTATTTCTGGTTTACTGCGAATAAAGGGGTATATATGCTTTCTCGTGAAATTTCACCACAAAAATTAAGCTACCCCTGTTAGATGCCCAGAATTTTCTGATTGTGGTGTGTAGTCACGAAGTGACAGGTGAAAATAAAACGGTCCGGAAAGATTCGAATTAAGTATTCAATCATTGATTATCTACAAGAAACGTAAGCATAATGACTGCCCCACATATGAAATGGAACCATTTCTGCATAAATCGTAATTGAAGCCTGTGTTTCATCTCCTAGACACGAATACATCGACTACACAAACCAATTCTTGATTTCTCTCCTAGAAGTAGGAAATTCAATTCCTTTTTCCGATTTCGGTGTTCTCATTGTATAATTCAATAGTTGTAGGGTATACAGTATAGTTTCGTAACTCTTTCGCAAAAAATATTTGCAAAAAAGGTGGGATAAATTAAACACTTATCCATGGTCCTTTCTACTCTGAAAGCACATCAAAGTTATTTTGCTTAATTGTTTGGTTAATGTAAAGATTTTGTGACGTTGTAGAATGTGGATCTCCACTTGTCCACTATGCATCTCGACAACTATAACTGTATCCTAGAGCAGAATTCATAGCCATAGATCAGGGGTGCTCAAACGGTCGATCGTGAATGCTTTTTGAATAGATCTCGAGAAGAAATAAGTGGATAACTAAACTACAAAAATTTATGACGTAACAAAACTACACTCTGCGGTACTTGTCAAAGGAAAGCCACGTTTATTATTCTTGCCGCTTCTCTGAAAATTTCGGGCGGCGCGTTTAAATGGTACATTCGGGTCTTTCGTTCACGCCGATATAAATTGGAATTGGAGTCATTCTGAATTGTAACTTGAAGGCTATATACTACGTCGATACAAAATTTATTATTAAATAGTACATAATGAGTGCAGCGAAGAAATCTGAAATGTATCATTGTAATAATGATTGGGAGGAAGAATTTTTCTTTTGTATGGTGAAGGATAATTGCATTTGCCTTATTTGTAATGCTTCAGTTGCAACACCTAAGCGTAGTAATTTAGAGAGGCTTCATAGAACGGTTCATAAAAACTAAGAAAAGGATTTTCCGCCACAGAGTGGATTAAGAAAGGAAATGTACGTGATTTGATATCTTGTTTGAAAAAAAAACAACCCATGTTCACAAGACCAGCCAAACAATCAAAAGCTGCTACGATCGCGACATTTGAAATATCGGATATATTGGCGAAACACAAAAAATCATTCGAAGATGGTTCGGTTGTGAAGCATTTATTGAAGCGAGTGAGACTTTATGCGGAGATTTTAAAAATAAAACAGAAAACATGTCTGCTATTAGAGAACTTCTGTTACCTCGTCCGACTGTCACAAGGCGTTTTGTAGTCATGAATCAGGACATGGCAGATAAACTAAAACATGATATCATGAAATGTACATACTTTTCTTGACAGTTTGACGAATCCACCGATATAACAGACACTGCCCAGCCAGGGATTTTTATTCGGATGGTATTCAGTGACATGTTGACTAAGAAAGAATTTTTGACAATCATTCCTCTGAAGGGGAAGACCCGACGCGAAGATATATATGACGTTCTCTTCAATTTTGTGAAAAACTACAAGCTACCAATTCATATATAAATTAGTGGGTTTTATGTTTTGTGGCATTGTGTCGAGCTTATGGAGATTTCACTTCCATTGCATTATACATCAACAAGTTTTGTGTTCAAAAGTTCCAAACACGGAGGAAATTATGGGCATTGCAACAAAAATTGTGTATTCCATCCGTGCACGTAGCTGGCAACGGCGGCTATTTAAGTTGCAGTTGGAAGATATGGAGTCAGCTGAACACACTTAGTTCTTCAGACGGACGTCAGAAAAGTTTTAAGAATTATTGACCGAAATAACAACTATTCTAGACGAAATAGGTGATTACACTCAGATTTTAAAATACGAAAAATGGCTGACTGATTTGGCATTTTTGACTGACATCACAATGCACTTGAACACCATTAACGTGGAACTTCAAGGTGAAGGAATAACTATTATTGAGATGATTAGCGCAGTAAACGGATTCAAAAGTAGGTTGCAATTTTTGAGAGACAACTGCAAAGAAAGGATCTGAAACATTTTCCGTCTTTGAAAGCAAGGATTCCTCAGTTGAATTTTGATACGTATGAGGCTGAATTATCAATTGTTTTGGGAAAATTCGAAATGCGTTTTTATGATTGCAGTAAATTGGTAAATAGAGCATCATTTATGAGATATCCTTTTTCATGTAAAAACGTTGAGGAATTAGCTACTAAAATAGCTAGTCAGTTGAACTCATGTTCTGTTGAGAAGGAATTGGTGCAGAATATAACAGATATACATCTCAAAGCCACAACATCTGATACGAATTTCTGGTGTTCTATATCTGAAGATAAATATCCTAATCTAGGCCAAATTGACCTTCAACTGACGACAATGTTTGGATCAACTTTCTTGTGCGAGTCTGCATTTTCTGAAATAAAGATAATTAAGTCAAAATATCTCAATAGACTAACTGACGATCATATGTAATCATTCTTGCGATTAGCACTCGGTGATTACGTACTATCTTGTGAGAAGTATGTTGAGGACATGCAGTGCCACGCTTCAACCTCCAAAGTCACCCCTTAGTTAAGTTTAACACCATATGTAACTTTTTTGTTTTGTAACAACCAATAAACTCGAAATTTTGAATAACTATGAGTTTTTTCTTTGATATCATAGAGAAGAACCTAACTAAACTCAACACAAACCTTGACTAAAATAATGTATATTGTGCGGAAAGCTACTTTCTCTATATATGCTATGGTACACCCTACCTAGGTAGGTAGGTAGGGTGTATCGTGTATGTACGACAACCCTGCATCACACATACTTGCAGCCTCTCAGAGTCGATCATTAGTAGTCTAAAAATATTGAGGTAGATCGCCAGTAGTTCAAGTTTGAGCACCCCTGCCATAGAAGTTTCTTCCAAAACATCCACCTACCTTTTTCTAGTCTGGAATACAGGAATGAGAGAGCAATTTTCCGGTATATAACTCGTCAAAATAATGCCAAAACTTCATATTACTTTCTTTTCATAGGATCCACCCCTGGCGAGACATTACCCCCGAAATTGAGAAAAAAATTAATTTCAAATGATGAAATCTACTTCTTTCAATGGATTTTGATGCAATTCTAGAAATTTCAATAGAAATCGAAAGTCCACAAAACAGCAGTTTTCGTTTCTCAGTTGCAGTTCTATGGGCTAGGCTGCCCGAAATACTTTTTCCCCTTTAATTTTGAAGAGTGTGAAATCTGATTGAATTTGAAGAGTCCTACACCTTTTTCACACAAAAGTTATTATTGTTAGATATTAAAGAAATTAAACATAACAAGAAAAACACACTCATACTCAACAAGGAGGTCTTTTTCAAATCTGAATGCAGTTGAGTCGTTAATCAATATGATGAATGATTTCTAGTTTTTGAATTACTCATCTGATACCGTTTACATACAAGAAGCACCTCATCAAATCGAACGTGGAGGACATGATTCAGAAATAATTTGCCCATCTGAAATTGCATATTCAATCTGTGGAAAATTTGTACACCTGAGTCACTCCAATTTTAATTTTCATGTTAATGACAGCTTACATCTGTTGATGTATTTCAATATTTCAAGCGTGTGTTTTCCTTCAATACAACTGAACATGACATATTTTCGAAAAACATTATGAAATAAAACTCCGTTCTAACTTTGAGGTAATGCATTTTAAACTTGAGATTGAAAGCATTTTTCTTGAGAACTGTTTGCATGAACTTAAAGTATAGGAGGTTCTTCTTTCTTTGTCGTACATTCTTTCTACACACCTCCCTAACCTAACCTAACCTCAAGATCTCGCCTGCAGAATGATTTAAGCAATGCATCCATTATCCAATCATTAAATCATATCCCTCTGATAAAATTGACTCGTTTAAATCATTTTATTTATATATTAATTTTTCTTGAAAATGCAAAAATAAGTTACCTTTATATCCAGCGTCATAGTGTTTAACGATATTTTCATGTCCTGAAAAAATTGTACAACTTTAAATCTGAGATCGTATTTAATAAATATATCGAAAGGAGTGTTCCTAGATCAAGTAGATTGAATTATTTTCGATCTTGTATTGAATTTTCATACAAAATCCAAAATGTTATGCAAAAATATAACCACGAATTAAACCGACATATCCGGAGTTTTCCATATTGAACAGTGACAAATTATTTGAATTTCCAAATTCATAAGTTTATAAATTCCAATCCTGTTTTTAATTCTTTTGGGGAATTTTAGAGAATTCTTTTTTAAAGCCAAATTTGAATATTCAATCATGTGATTTCGTGGTAATTAAGCTTCAATAAAATGTCAATTTTATATTAAAGAAGGAAAGAAATTTGGAAACATCAGGAATGAGTCACGAATACATGAATTTTCCCACTTTTTGTAACTTTGCAAGCTGATTCATTCGAACGTCACCCCCTATTTTTGACACTCAGGATACTAAGTTTTCATTTCAATTTACTCACTTCAAAATTCGACCTTTCAAAGCAAACCCTTTGGGGATTGAATGTTTTCGGACCGGATACAATACGAATACGAAATAGATACCATCTGAATCGCTTTTAACATGGATGACATGTCCAAGTTTCCATTACATTGGTGAAAGATTTTCATCCCGTAGTGCATTTGGCACTATAACCGTGCTAATTGGAATGAGCTGCGTGAATTCTTTTCGTGATTCCCCTTCAATGATGTTTGCCTTTCATATTCTGACATCAATGTGTGCACTGAATCTTTTACAGAAATCATTCATTTCATTTCAGGGAAAACAAGAACAACATTCGTACGAGTACGGAACGTATGCAACCTGACAACTGCAAGAGCAAACGCCAATTTCAACGAAGGGGTAACTAATAAACTTCTTGAACAGGCATGCGGGACTAGACAGTTCTGGTCTATGGCGAGGACTGTCAGTGCCAATTTTTGCAAATCTGCGTTTCTGTCTCTTGTTAGAGAAGAGGAAAGTATAGCATCATCTCCGAAAGAGAAAGCCGATCTCTTTCCTCTCTTGTTCTTAAACAATTCTGTACTAGATTCATCTAACGCAATACCACCGAACATTCCACCTACAAATTCTTCCATAGCACTGTGAGACGGGCTCTGGAGCAGCTGAGCTGCAAGAAGGCAGTTGGTCTAGACGAAATACCACTAATCGTCATGATGAAAGTATGCTCCCGAACTGGCACCTATTCTCAACCGTCTGTTTTAGATTTCGTATGAAAGCCAGATCTTTCCCAGAAGCTGGAAAATAGCGAGAATTCAACCGATTCCAAAGAAAGAAAAAAAGTCTTTTCCTCCCTGTTGCACTCCTTTCCATTATGTCCAAAGTGACGGAGATAGTCATAAATGATGAACTCATCAAATATCTTGAGTTGCAGGGAATTATTAACGACTGCCATTATGGTTTTCGCAGGCAAATATCGACAGAAAATCTGCTCGGCTACGTCACTTATGTTTGTGCATCATCGATGTAAAAGCATGGGGAATCTAGAGCAATAGCTCTCGACATCTCTAAAGCCTTCGATAGGGTCTGGCATGCAGCCTTGTTGAATAAACTTGCTGCCTATGGGCTTCCCGAAAAACTGCGGGGTTGGATAAGTAGCTTTCTTCGAAATAGATCAATTCAAGTTGTGGTCGACGGTATAACATCTGATTGTTTCCAGTTGCAAAGCAGGAGTACCTCAGGGATGAATTCTTTCTCATCCTTGTTTTTGTTGCAGATAAACGATCTTCTGTCATCTGCAGAGAACTAGATCACTGGCTCACAGAGGGTATCTGAGTGGGGTCAGTCGAACCTAGTGAACTTAAATGCGAGCTAGACGCAAGCAACTACGATTTCTACAAAGGTCCTCGCTGGATAACCTCCTCTAACGATGCAAGCGAACAAATTGCATCCAAAGATTCGATTCACCTTCTCGGAATTATGATCAGTTTTGCTAGCATGAACATATTTCAGCATCTGTTTCACAAATACTTCCACGGAAGATGCGCCAAGAAGCTGAAAAACCTTAGCTTGAAGGCCTAGTGAGCTGTGGAAATCCCTTCCGTCCAACATCTCCCCAACATCCCACAATTTGGCCCTCTTCAAGAAGCGAGTAAACAGACACCTCAGTTCTTCTTAGGCGCCCACTTATATGGTGCAACAGGTTCGCCTATTCCTGGAAAGCGCGCATAAAATAACAAAAAAAAAATTACGATAGATCCCAAGTCAATATCATGACGACGCTTCAACCACTTGTGCCGAATATTACGCTCATTGATGATTTCCTTGTGCCACCTACTGCAAAAGTGTTGTTTCATTCTTTGAATATGTTGCCAAGTCAACTGTTATTTTCAGTTTTACCAGTGATGTCCGTAATAACACGTAACTGCATATTCCTAAGGAAAAAATTGATACGCCACTGTTTTTCCACCGAACATTCGTGTCTGTTTCAGATTCTTCAATTAATTTTGAAGAGAAAACACTGTTCTAATTTTTCCATATGACTCAAGATTTGGTAGTGAAAAATAAATTTAAAATTAAAACAATTTTCATGTTTAGTTTTATTCCTTTGGTCGAATTTCTTGAGGATTTTTCTGTGTCCAAACATGGATATAATGTTAATTCATTGCCCCACGTCAAAGGAAAGAGGATTTATCTGTCCAGAGAATTCAGAAAATCAGAATTTTTCTCCGTTCAGTTTACTGGCAAAAAGCTCATTCTCTTTTCATCATTTCCAGGGTGTAAATACTTAATTTTTCTAGTTGGGTAGCGTCTTACCATGAAGAATGAAGTGAAAAATTAAAATAGTATTATTGGGGAAATGTGTTTTAGTAACAACGAATGCGCAGATATTCATTTTCGATATGGATCTTCTGATGGAAATGCGAAAACGGCAGTTCTTGGATATCGCTATCCAACCAGAAGAACACATCAGAATTTTCGTGACTTTGGTCTGCGTGTTGATAATGTACCACAGAAACGTCCAAAATACCATCGCAATCACTTACTTCGTATCTTTGATGATAATCCGAGGCTTAGTTCTAGCAAGGCAGCTCAGTCATTACAAATGTCTCAAATATTACGAACCTTACGAAACGGCCACATTCAAGAATAACATCTACAGTAGTTCAGGATTTACATCATAGAGATGCCGAGAAAAGAATGAAATTGGCAATGAAAACTCGCTTCGATTTCGTGAGAAAAACGGTGGCATACCAATAGTTTCTTGAAAAATATCCAGTTACGTACAGAACCACCAACAAAATTGAAAATATTTTCATTGTAAGATATACATTTTTCGAATATGATTTATACATAATTATTTTTAGATTTTCTATTGGTCTCTGAATTCTACACATACAGGGTGCTTCAACGAAAAACGAAAACTAAACAGAGGCTATATCTACCAAGATATTCATTTCTGATCAAAACGCAAAAACAGGTCAATTTTGGATTCAAGGGGGACATCTTTTGGGGAACATTTTGAATAGGAAAGATGGGTCGAGTGATGACTAAAAAGAATGGTGGTATCTTTGTTTACATTGTCTTGAACAAACTTCCATTTTTAATTGAAATCTGTAAAAGATACAGGGTGAGCAACTGAAAGATAGGAAGACGATTTTCCTGAGACTATTCAAGTTTCAGTAAAGTAAAATGGAACAGATCCATGCTGATCAATGGCAGTCATCATCAAGTACCATCCTCATCTTGATTTTCAACCCCTTTAGCAGGGGTGACCACCCTTGAAAATTTGGAACAGGGTAGATGGGTCGAGTGATACCTCGAAAAAAAGGTATTATCTTTGTCCGCATCCCCGTGAACGAATTTTTATTTTTGATTGAAAACTGTAGAAGATACAGAGTAAGCTACTGAAAAATAGAGGAGACTATCTATCGCCCTGAGCTTTTCAAGTATTAATGCGAAACAGATTCATTCCAGATCAAAGGCTGTCATCTTTGATTTAAATGAATCTATTCCAGTTTTTCGCACTAATACTCCAATAGTCTTGGGGCGATAGTCTTCTCTATTGTCAGTGGCTCACTCTGTATCTTCTACAGTTTTCAATCAAAAATGAAAATTCTTTCACGGGAATGCAGAAAAAGATAATACCTCTCTTTCGAGTTATCACTCGATCCATCTACCCTCTTCCAAATATTGAATGGTTGTCACCCCTGCTCCAGGGATTGAAATTCGAGATGAGGATGGTACATGAAGATGACTGCCATTGATCAGCATGAATCTGTTCCATTTTATATCACTGAAGCTTGAATAGTCTTCGGGAAATAGTCTTCCCTATCTTTCAGGTGCTCACCCTGTATCTTTTACAGTTTTCAATTAAAAATAGAAATTTGTTCAATGCAATATACACGAAGATACCACCTCTCTTTTGAGTCATCACTCGACTCATCGTCCCTATTCAAAATGTTCAAGGGTTGCAACCCCCGCTTAGGAAGTTGATATTTCAGGCAAGTATTGTACCCCAAAAAATGTCCCCCTTGAAACAAAAATTGACCTATTTTTGCGTTTTGATCAGAAATGAAAGTCTTGGTAGATATAGCCTCTGTTTAGTTTTCGTTAAAGCACCCTGTATAAATATATTTGCAGGGTTAATTCGGATGAACTGTACATACTTCTACGCTGGATGCAGTTCGATGGAGCGGATTAAGATCGGGTATTAACGAATGCTGTAGATTCTTGTAGGTGGCTCTACAGGATGTTTTTCAGAAATTGCCAAAAACATCACTCCAAAATTCTCAATAATCAACGGAATAGAATGGATTTTAATACATTATTAATCACATCAAAAATATTGCAAACAAATGATTCGGGAATTCCGGGCTGAAACATCCTCGTTTTCAGTGTTCAGACGGACATATCCCCCTGTATATTGAATTTTCAAAACATACTATTATTCTGGAATAAGCGCATTTAGAAATTGAATAATCAGTAATATAGCACCATCACACCACATCTACACATTTCTTTTATCGAGTCAATTTTCACAAACCCTTCATTTTTTCGTCAGGAAATCAGGAGATATATATATATATATATATATATATATATATATATATATATATATATATATATATATATATATATATAAATATATAAAGAGTGGTCCAACGAAAACTTGACACCTCGATTTTCTGGTTTTCAAATGAAAATATGGAGAATCGCTTAGACCCGTCGATTTCTGATTCGAGGGTGAATAACTTTTCCTATTGTTGTTGTTGAGGCTATTATTATTATTAACAAAATGGCAGCTAAAAAAGTGGAGGACTACTTACTTTTGTGATTAGTTCACAATTAGTTATTCTTTACTAGGGTGATCTATCTGATTTACGAAGACGTATGCTTTCAGAGAGTGGTTAAATGAAAGGTAATCAGTGCTGCAATTGAAATAGATCTCCCCTCAAACCAGCAAAGTATCTACCCTGTAGTCATGTTCACCTTGAACTTCTGTAAACTTTTGAACATCACCTGATTGTCTCTACAGTCGCACTGGTCAACAATGTGAATGCAGTCTAAACCGAGATTCAACTCAAAATAAAACATTCGACCAGTATTTCAGCCCTCAGTCTATGTAATTTTAACCCATTTTAATCGAGCTGATTGATTTCCTCTTCTCAAGACCCGACACCTCCAAAGTCTTCTGTAGTAAACATTAACTTGGTGCAACCCAATTCCACCGAAATATTCAGGTTATACGTTCGATTTCGAGAAAAACTCATTGGTGAAAACGAATTTCAGCTATCTTTTTTAGTTTTCGAGTAATTCCGGAATTCTGGATATTTTTGGATTTCGACATGCAACCATATCTCTGATCCTATATAAGTTAAGTAAAAATTTGTTTCACATTCTAGACGCACTCTTTCGAGTAGAATGCAGAAAAGTATTAGAAAAATTTTTCTGCTAATCAGTTTCTGTGTTATTAAGCAAATTTTTGTTTTTCATATACGAACTATAAGTAATTATGGTATGACTGAAAAGGATTATTTTCTTCCTTTCATGTATATTATATGCCTTCATCTTTCACCTCATAATTAAAATCGAAAATTTATATCTATTCTCTAGGAAAAACACAAATATTCACAACTCTGTAGTAGAAGAGGTTTGTCTACGTGCGTCAAAGATCCCGTTCATTAAATTCTTTGTTAAACAGAATGGAGTTCACTCCGTAGAACAGAATTTTCTTTCTTTTATTACACTATTTCAACTATTCAATCTTATTGATGTGCATTCATTCAATTTTGTGTTTGAAATAATTGCAATATTCAATCAATAGCATTGAATCTGTGAAAACAATTATTTATGTTCAGGTCGTTCTTCTCTATCTACTTTGACACTTTCTACTTAGTTAGTTCAATCGTAATGGTTCTTCAATTCCAAAATTACCGAAAACTATAAGATGCTGGAATGTTGTATGCAGAATGGGTATTATTCGGATGCTGCGAGAGAATCTCATTTCAATAGATTCCCTGAGAGGAGACAGCCGCATAGGTCTATTTTCAAAGGATAAATGGGACAATTTAATTGCTGGAGGATCTTTCAAAGCTCAATGGAGCAAAACATATAAAATTAAAAATGGAGGAAATATTCGACGTTTTAGGGGCAGTTGCAGCCTGTAATCCGTCAAATGGCAATTAAACCTGGCATTTTGGAGTCTAGGCCACACAAAATTCTCAAGGAGAATGAAGTCAGTCTCTTCAAGATCAGAAAATCGCTTCAACGTCAGTCACTGGTACCTTCAGACCGATGAAGTTCGCGTTACAAGTGAAAGAATTTCTAATAGGCCCCATGAGTCGGATGTCAATCCCCATCAACAGTTGAATATTAAACATACGGTTTCACTCTGTAGTGCGCTTTGTCAGATATTCTTATATTGTCATACACTAGTTTGACAACTTTAATGGCGAAATTTACTATCGTATTAGAAATGAGAAAATAGTGGAAGGATATTTAGATGAATTGCTATTAAGACAAAGACAAAACATATATTTTTAGCATGATGGTATACCGCCACACCAGAAATGAACTGTATCCCAACTGCTAGACAGGAATTTCGGTGATCACTGAATAATAACTGGGGGACATGTGGAATGGCCAGCCCGTTCCTTAGATTGGACTTCCCTAGATTTTTTTATCTGGTAGAATGTTGAAAATTTATTGTTTGAGGAAAAAACGAAAATCATAGATTTGTTTGCAGAATATGAGTATTATTTATATTTGAAGTGTTGCCAGGCGTTGATACTCCTACGTTTTAAATGATGGAAATGCTTTCGAATTCATGAGATAATTTGTTTATTGATTCAATTTATTGTGTATAGTTATTAATTTTTGTCAGAACAATTTTTTTCAAGTCCAAAATTGAATTTTTCAGCAGAAAACCTCTATGTTCTTAGAAGTGAACACAGAATTGAATAAATGGGATCTTTGACGCATACAGACGTATCCATTGAACCATGGTATCTGCTATGTTCTGAGTGGATATATATAAATTTTCGATTCTATTTGTGAATAGATGCCTTAGTGGAAGAAATTAATACATACATATGATTTATATTTGGAAAGGAAAAAGTAATCCTACCTACTGATACAAAAATCAACTAAAGTTCATATTCGAAAAAACACAAACCACCAGAATGTGGAAATATTTTTTACCTAATTTCAATAGGATTCGAGAAATCATCACATGGTCGAAATCTCGAAAATCGAGAATTCCGTAATAACTTGAAAACTAAAAAGTCAGCTGACATCCGTTTTCATTTATGAGTTTTTCTCGGAAATCGAGCTCGAGAGAAGAGAGATTATTTTATTCTCTATTTAAAATATTTCACATAGCTGCCGTACTAATCAATCGAATTTGGACCACCCTGTACGAAACATTCGTAGGAACTGAATTTCTAACCGATATCAAACAAGTGATGCTGCACTAAGCCGATAACGCAAATACGGTAAAAAGTTGTTGTTTAAACATTCTCAAACTGGGCTTTATGCCATACGGTGTCTGAAAATGAGAGAGAGTTTTATGTACGTGTGTTTACAAGACGATCGCGTCCCCCTCGCTTTGAAAAAATATTGAGCGGACTTAATTTTGCAATCTCAATCCGTATATCATAACAAATTATTTGAACTAATATACGCTTTTCTGAGAAATATTCTTTTTATCATACCAAATATACTTACGAAATCTCCTGTTCGTCGAAAGCACTCCAGGTCGTACTTCTGCAAAAGATGATGTGGTACAACTATGAAGCGATTGAAAGAAATCCAATACGTATTGATGAGTTTCAGATGATGTTTTTTTGATACTAAGCAAACAATATCTGGCAATTTCAATGCTCTTTATTTAGGTATCCCTCCTGTGGGAAAATTTAAACAAATATTTCCTTAGAGAAATATTCAATTGAGTATAATTTCATTAACAGTTTCTTCGAAAAAGTTGTACATATCCAGGCATAGAGTTAAATAAATTCCATCTTCTTGAACTGATCTATTAAGGTTTTCTGGACCATAACTATAAAACGATCCAATTTTAGGTTCAATGCAACTTTACCAAAAGCTAATGGAAAAGCCGCCCTATCAGAGGGCCAATGAATAACTTTTTTGCAGATTTGGTCGGATTGCAACAACTTTTTTGGCGCAGATCCACTAATTGAAATGAAGGTTTCCTACGTCTAACAATGATATTAATAATAATTGTTTTATTATATAATTGGTTAGATAATGTTGTAATATATATAGAACAAGTTGAGAAAACTGAATAAATTTACGACTTTAGTAAAACAACCGAACTAGAAACATTGGACACAGAAAGAGAACAGATGCAAGATGCAAGAATGATTTTTGAATCATGAGAAATCTACCAGAAAAAATCCTCTGATGTAAAGATCTTCACTCGAATCAACAAGGTTCGCAGCTTCTTCCTGAAAACCTTTAGTAGATGAAATATTCCGCAGAGAAGATAGCAAGCCATTGAAAAATCTAATCTAGAAGCGCCATTTTTGAGCATCTAATGTCTGATAGCATCAACATTCATAAGAAGTGAAGAAATGTACAGACCGAGAGCTATTTAAATTTCGAGTAAAGCGAAAAGACACCAGCATGGCAAATGTGGTCCGATCACTGCTATAAGTGATGATACGCTTCTGAGCGATTAAGATCCTCTTCAACGAGGGACCAATTCCACATAGTTGCATTCCATACGACCATCTTGACATTGGAGAAGTCAACCAGTTTTATCTGTTTTGTTATCCGAATAAAAAGCAAATAGAACCCAGTATCTTCGATAAACTATCAAAACGATCTATCTAACTCATGAATGATGAATTCTGTATAAATTTTTGAAGAACAGAAAGACGCACACATTCTAAGTACATACAGGAAATAATCTGAGTCATTGTTCCTATTGTTCATCACAATTGTTCAAAACGGCTCCTAACCCTAATTATCCCTCAGTCCTTGCTTCTCCTTCTCAATATTTTCATGCTTAGGTCAAATTATAGTTAACCTGAAGATTTTACTTACCGTAGTTTTCATGGACAGCAGTGGCATCCAACGATCCATCTGTAAACAATAAAACAGTGTATGTTTTCATAATATCATGATATTATGACACGGTGAAGACAATCAATCGGAGAGCAATATTCAACCTTCGCTAGAACTTGTTTACTCCTATTCAAGACATGTGACTAGATTGTATAACCACTACTGGGGCCTTAGTTACCGATGATTTTGAAGAGTAGATTGGAGATCAAATACCTTCAGTGAAGCATATATAAAATTTTGCAGAAGGTTGAAAATTACTCCCTGTATAAAAGTCTTCAATGATCATAATACCACTCAAGGGAATCACAGGAAGGTGGAGAAGGTTTGTGATGTCGATATCAGCTGATATTCATATGAAAATTCATGAATAAATATCTACAAAAGTAATAATTATGTTACAGTACGAAGAATATCCAAGTTTTATAAAAATTAGGGGCAATGTAGAACTGGTACTATACACAGAAAAAAATTGAACGACAATAATTAAATAACAAGTGATACCATATTCCACGATTTCGATTATAAAATAAAGTTTTTTCGAGAAAATGAGAAATGAATTAAAACTACTATTAGTAAAAACAACCTAAAAACTAAAAATCAGTAAAAGTCTATGTTCCTCGCACAACCTGATATTAATTACCTAGTTGAATGTGGTATTTTACAATTGTGGTTTCATAAATACTCTAATCTCAACGAAAATACGTATTGTAATTATAATCTCAACTTAACAGGCATTAATTTGGCGGAAAACTAAAATAAATGACAAAATAACTAAAAATCGTCACTAAAAATTTTCTTGAGTTGAATAATTTTCAGTTGGCTCTTATGTTTGTAGGATAACAAAATATTGGACTAATTTCATTTCTTCCCGCAAGCACAAAAGCAGGATAGTAGAGTTTTTCACATTGAAAGTTGCTAAAAAGTAACATTTATGACCAAAATATCTGAAAATCATCACTTAAACATTTTTTTTAATATAAAAATCTTTAGTTGCATATTATGTTCATAGGATGTTATAATATTGAACTGTTTCTCGCACTCACAGGCATGTGGAAAGTTGAATTTCCCGCACTAAAAGGCAAAAACTCTTTCTCGCGTTTTTGAAAGTGGCACACCATAAGGAGAAATCTGAAAAAATTCTGAGAAATACTCAGAAACAGAAATCAACCGCCGTAGAAATTAGAACTGTTCAGACATCCATTAAGGATTGAGAAAAAAAATTTGTTGGAGCATCCGCGATATCTCAATGATAACAAAAATTCTTCACGTGTTGTGAGGTGGTTCATGAATTTCTTCAGATTTTTTGAGCAATCAGAATCTGAGGAAAGAAGAAAATTGCAAAAAATACGTTTTTTAATGTTGTGGTAGAAGGGCTAAAATTACTATAAAAACTTTTCTTTCGATCATCCTCAATGATGTTATGTTTCGACGATCTAAATAGAGGACACCCTTTAACATTGCCTCTGAAGGAAAACATACATGGTGTTGTATTCTATAATCCAAAAATAAATTTTATTCCTAAAAATGTATCGATTTTTTTCGTCAGGGTTTATTGAACTTACCAGTAAATCCTGAATCGTATGCAGCTATTATAGCAGTTGATTTCTCATACACATCACTCCATTTCTGTGACATTTCAGTAGCTAAAAACAAGTTGAAATAGTTATTTAGGTATACACAAACGAAGATATTTCAAAGATACTCACGTTCACCTGATGATCTAATTTCAGCGAATCCAGCTGTGAAAAAGTAATAGATTCAGTCAATAACTTGAATGTAGCGATTTCAATCGAATTAACAATCTTTCCAGTGAATATTTCTATAAGCTTTCTGATATAATGTGTGTCCAAATAGTTCGTAATCGATTTATAACTTTATTCGTGTTGAATATATATTGAGGAAGTAGTCATTGGAAAGAGTTAAATATAAATTTTCTGCACGTTGTGAAATTATTTGAAATATACAGAGCTTTTCATTACAGAAATCTATATCAAAGATATGTTTTCTTAACAATTTGCCCTATATTTCCCATCGCTTTTTAACGTGCTATCACTATATGCCTTAACTGAACCGTTCTTCAATTAATCCACATCTCAAGAAAATATGACTATTTGTTCGAATGTTTTCTGTACCTACTGGAATTGACTTAAAATCTCAACTTTGAAATTTTGTTTTTATTCTAACCTTATCATTTTTCTCATTTCAACACCCTGTAATAGGCGGCTGTATCCCCATAACTACAATTTCAATCGACCCAAAGTAAAAAATGATTCAAAATTTTATGCTTGAATTTCTTCATATTCTTATCAAATCTCGGACTAAATTGTCAGATGTGGTCTAATTGAGAAAATTATGGGAAAAAAGAGTGAGCTACACAATCTATGAAAAATTTTAAAGTGTCTTCCTTCTTCTCGAAATGTGGATAATTTCATTTCGACTCACGAATTTCTCCAGGCGTTATTGATATTGTCGGGAGTAATACTATGGAATGCTTCTCGAATTCTTCTGTTCTATATCAGGGGTGCTCAAACTTGAACTGCTGGCGATCTACCTCATATTTTTAGACTACTTACGATCGACTCTGAGAGGCTACAAGTATGTGTAATGCAGGGTTGTCGTACATACCTAGGTATGTAGGGTGTACCGTGTATATATAGATATTAGCTTTCCGCACAATATACATTATTTTAGTCAAGGTTTGTGTTAGGTTTAGTTAGGTTCTTCTCTATAAGATCAATGAAAAAACTCAAAGTTATTCAAAATTGCGAGTTCATTTATTGTTACAAAACAAAATAGTTACATATGGTGTTAAACTTAACTAAGGAGTGACTTTGGATGTTGAAGCGTGGCACTGCATGTCCTCAGCATACTTTTCATAATATGGTACGTAACCACTGAGTGCTAATCCCAAGCATGATGACATATGATCGTCAGTTAGTCGTTTGCGATATTTTGACTTAATTATCTTCATTTCAGAAAATGTAGACTCGCACAAGTGTGGACCCAAACATTGCTGTCAATTGAAGGGCGATTTGTCTTAGATTCGGATATTTATCTCTAGATATAAAACACCTGAAATTGGTACCAGATGCTTTAGCTTTGAAATGTCGATCTGATATAATCTGCACCAACTTATTTTCAAGAGAACATGCGTTTATATTGAACTGACTTGCTATTTCAGTAACTAATTCCTCAATGTTTTTACATGAAGAAAGGATAACTCATAAATGATGCTATATTTGTCAATTTACTGCAACCATAAAAACACATTTCCAATTGCCCCAAAATATTTGATAATTCAGCCTCATACGTATCATAATTCAACTGAGGAATCCTTGCTTTCAAAGACGAAAAATGTTTCAGATTCTTTCTTTTCATTTGATCTATCATAAGTTGCAATTCACTTATGAATGCGTTTAGTGAGCTAATCATATCAATAATAGCTTTTTCTTCACCTTGAAGCTCCAAGTTAATGGTGTTCAAGTGCATTGTGATGTCAGTCAAAAATGCCAATCAGTCAGCAATTTTTTTGTTTCCCAACATCTGAGTGTCATCACCTCTTTCGTCTAGAAATGCTGTTATTTCGGGCAATAATTCTTGAAACCTTTCTAGGAATTTACCGCGACTCAACCCCCTCACGTCCGTGTGAAGAACTAAATCAGTGTGTTCAGCTGACTCCCTATCTTCCAACTGTAACTTAAAAAGCCGCTGCTGCAAGCTACGTGCACGGATGGAATTCACAATTTTTGTTGCAATGCTCATGATTTCCTCCGTGTTTAAAATTTTTAAATACAACACTTGTTGATGTATAATGCAATGGAATGAGAAAAATTAATGGAAATCTTAATCAGCTCGACACAGTGCCACAAAACAATTTTGTTTCCAGTCATTGCTGGTGCTCCATCGGTTGTAATGCACACTAATCTATATATTGATAGCTTGTAGTTTTTTACAAAATTGAAGAAAACGTCATGTATATCTTCGCCACGGATCTCTTCTTGTGTTCCGTCAATATATGACATATTTTAAATGATCGTAGCAGCTTTTGATTGTTTGGCTGTTCTTGGGCACATGGTTTGTTCTTTTTTCAAACAAGATATCAAATCACGTACTTTTCGTTTTCCTAATTCACTAATGTGGCGAAAAATCCTTTTCATATTGTTTATGAACCGTTTTATGGTGCCTCTCTAAGTTACCACGCTTAGGTATTGCAACTGACCTACGACAAATGCGCTATCCTTCACCATACAATAGAAAAATTCTTCCCCCAATCTTTATTAATATGATACGTTTTAGATTTCTTCGCTGCACTCATTTTGAACTATTAAATAATAAATTTGTATCGGCGTAGTATTGCCTTTAAGGTACAATTCAGAATTACTCCAATTTCTGCAGGCGCAACATTTATATCGGCGTGAACAAATTTCTCCAATGTTCCCGTCAAACGCGCCGCCCGAAATTTCTAGAAAAGCGGCAAGAATAAAAAACGCGGCTTTTCTCTGACAAGTACCGCGCGTTCTTTTGATAAAGCCACCTTTTGCCGCTAGAAGTGTTATTTTATTACGTAATAATATTCTACAGTTTATAAACCTATTTATTAAACATTTTTTTCCTCCCGAGATCTACCCAAAAGGCACTCGCGATTGACCGTTCGAGCCCCCCTGTTCTAAATCTCCCAAAAAACTTAAGTTTCCACTGCTCCTCATAGACAAAAGTTCATGGATATTTAATTTGAAGCACTTTTGGGGCCATTGACAATTTCTCTTCGTCCTTACCAAATGTTCGGAAACATGGTGTTCAATTTCTTTCATCATTAATCAAATTATGTGCCAGTGCTCCATCCATATATATATATATATATATATATATATATATATATATATATATATATATATATATATATATATATATATATATATATATATATATATATATATATATATATATATATATATATATATGGTGCTCTGTAGCTCGTACACTCTTGAAGATTTCATTTTTGTTCGAATGGTAATGTATTTAGAAAGTAAGAAGAATATACTTCAACAGTTTATTTAACAGGGTGTCCCAATTTTCTATAAAAAAATCTTGGGTGGTTTTTTCAGATTGGAAGACCACTTCTTCGTTCAAGATCCAGGAACGGCCTAAATTCCGCTATAATGTCTATAAGTAATAAGTTTTTTTTGTGAGTAGTTTCATCTCAATATTTTTCTTCCATAAAAATAGGCTCTCACATCATCGCATGCTCCTTCGGGCAGATAGGATGAATACTTTTTACCTTTCGTTTTCTTATTGCCCAAAGATAGCTTTATTGATGAATTGAAATAGATTATCCTCATTTTATACAGAAGTGACTCAAACAATTATTGAATATTGCAATTTTGAAAATATCACATCTTGATTTTTTTCAAATGGAACACCCTGTATTTTATTATTTATGTAAACGCATAAAATATTGTGCTATATTTTTGCAGAAGCAACCTCATCTTTATCTTCGATCATTTTCGAAATATTCGATTATTTGTAAAATTTTTGATGAAAATTCTTCAAACCGTATCAAACTCATCAACATGCATAATCATTCACACAGAAGTTTTTTTTCTGTACTGATTCAGTATTGAAAAAAGAAGCCTAAACAGGATAATTCTTTTAACGAATGATAAAATCAAGATGATTAAATCGTAAATTGAGGTATGTGTTGACATTTTTTTTATTTGTGCCTTCTGTCAGGTGTCTGGACATATCATTTTCCGCATTTCACATGGTGAACTTATCAGTGTTTCGTTATTGAACATTGTTAGAGTGAGGTTTGAACCCAATTTTCTCAATTGACTACCATGAAGTTCTCCAAAGAAGAAATGGTTGATATGATTTTTATTCTGGGTGATGGGATGGAGCACCGGCATATTACTCATATCAGGTTAGAGCATTTGAATCATGTATTTTCAAACAGATGGATAGGACGTGGTGGTCCTGTTAGATTGCCAGCTAGGTCTCCGGACCTTACAAGTCTAGATTTTTTCTTGAGGGGTTATATTAAGTGCATCGTTTACCAGATTCCTTCTACAACACAGTTCTCAAATCAAGTATAATGATATGTACTAATTAACTCTTCTTTTGAAACCTCTGATCTCATTATTTCAATTCGGTTTTTTTATTTCGAAAATGGTCGAAAATAAAGATAAGGTTCCTTCTGCAAAAATATGGCACAATATTTCATGCGTTGAATAAAATACAGGATGTTCCATTTGAAAGAATCAAGATATGATATTTTTAAAATTACAATATTCAATAATTTTTTGGGTTTCTGTATAAAATGTGGATAATCTATTTCAATTAATCAATAAAACTATCCTTGGGAAAAAAGTATTCATCCTCTCTGGCCGAAGGAGCTGGCGATGATATGAGAGCCTATTTCAAAAATTTTTACGGAAAAAGAAAATATTGTGACGAAATTGCTCACCAAAAAAACTTATATTTGAAGACATTATAGCAGAGTTTAGGACGCTCTTGAATCTCCAACAGGAAAGTAAAAAAACCTCCCAAGATTTTTTTATAGAAATCTGGGACACCCTGTATACTTCAAAATAAATTGCTGAAGTAGATTTTTACTTTCTTAATACAATACCGTTCGAACAAAAATGAAATCTTCAAATGGTGAATATATATATATATATATATATATATATATATATATATATATATATATATATATATATTATAATATATATATATATATATATATATATATATATATATATATATATATATATATATATATATATATATATATATAATATATAATTATAATATGGTTGTTCCAACAAAAATTTGACCCTACCTAACGATTTTTGTTTCGAGGGTGCCATTGCTTATACCAGCTTTAAGTATGTCAGAATAGGGTAGGAGCGCCACAATCCCTACCTATAAAATCATCATCATAGTAAATTTGGGTCCAGTGGCACATAGTTAGAGAGGTCTTTTGATTATTTATATAAATCGATCATTTTTTCGAGTTAAATCTTCGATACAAGGTGTTCCAACAACAAAAAGACAACATATAATTGTTGAACAATCTTTCAAACCTAATATTTCTCAAATGAATGGTCGTATTGATTTATATCAGTATTGAAGAATGGTTTCAGCATGTTAATATGAAAGTATACGGATCAAACCCCTACCCTCAGCATCCCCAAACATGCGAATCTCAATCACAGAGTGTATTATGATACACCTGACTGATAAGGTCTCTTGATAATCTGAACGAATTTGGTCAACACTTTGTGTGTGGGTTCTATACAGGGTGCACAAACCGAGGAACTTATTCCGTTTGCTGGCTGGGTACATCGGGTCGATTGATTAGAAGTTCAATATTATATTCACAAGGGCAGTTGTAATCAACCGAATGCAAAGTAGAAATTACTAATACTATTCAATCTTAAGATAACAATTTTCCGTAAAAAACAGCAAGAATAGTCAACACAAGCCATTCAGAGAAACGAATGAATCTACAATGTGTTGAAATTCTGCGTGTAGTGTAAGTAAAGCGAATAAGGTGAAAGTGACTAAATGAACTGTTCAACATGACCCCCTCTCAACCCCATACAATGGTATAAATGGTTCTCAAATTCGGATTTTACGATATAAAGACATTTATAGTCCGCATTCTATCGCAATTCTCTTCCGCAACTCGTCCAAAGTTCAAATCCGGTGAAATCGCTGGCCACTTAATTCGTCCCCTCCTACCAATTCAGTTTCCTGGAAAATTATTTACTGAATATTTTCGCAATCGAATATCAAAATGTGGGGGAGTACCATCTTACAATCAACATACACTCGATCTTGTAAGATAGTGGGATCGTTTCCCAAAATATCGATAATTCTATCCGCATTGAGATTGCCCTCCAAAAAAAGCGGTACAACTAGATGGTCGCATACAACCTTCCCCAAACATTCAATTTTTGTGTGGTTTGTATTTTCCTATGCAAGTGAGGATTCTGATTATCCCAGTATCGGCAATTCTGTCTGTTCATCTTTCCATTGAGTATTAAAATACTGTCAACAGAGAAACAGATATTTTGAAGAAAGTTGGGATCATTATTCATATTCTCACTTCAATTTTGCAAAATTTTAGGCGAAAATCGGAGTCATCTTCATCGTGCACTATTATTTTGTAAGTAGGAAATTTGTGATGCTTCACTATGGATCTGATTCTCATTTGGTCGAAAGGAATAGTTTTCGTTTTCATCGTCTATAACAAGATCACGATCGGTCTCTCCGAATAATATCGATATTTCTTGATTATTGAAGTGTGCCGTTTTAACGAATCCGCAAATAATCGACCTGGCCACCGAAAACGCTACAGTGACCGCTTGCGAGCGCTTGCTACAAGTTGATATTGGGAACGCCGTGGATGACAAACAACGGCACAGTATTGAACTTTCAACGTGGTTGTGTACATTTCGGGATAGTGAAAAGGACCACTGTGTATTTCAACTGTTCTCAGAATACCACGCTACAACGCTTGCACGTTGTTTTGGACAAAGTAAAACCATGATTTGTGAAACCACTGGTGAGTTCATTCTTAGACTCTATTCCAGAAAATTCTGAAGTGTTCACCAGTGTCGATCCCTTCTTAAACCAGGCGGTGTGTCGATCATGATATTGAACTAACAAACGATACACCTTTTCAAATTCCTCCATGTTGCGTCGCACCGGTGAAACAAAGACTGAATAATGGGTAACTGTGCGAAATGCTCGCCGCGAGCGTGATAGAACCAACCAGTTCGTCATATAGTTCGCCGGTAGTGCTCGCAAAAAAGAATGACGGATCGGTCCGTTTTTGTGTGGACTATCGAAGACTAAATAGCGTCACAAAAAATGTGGCATCCACGTTACCAGTATTCGCGGCAACGTTGAATGATATCGGCTCTGCGAGTGTATTTTCAACGTTGGACCTAAAATCCAGTTACTGACAGAGACTTTTCAACGTTTTATGACCAAAATACAAGAGATATATTTGCATGATTTTGTTCTAGTGTACTGAAATATTGTCGTATACTTTAACAACCAGAAGGAACACCTGCTGCATCCAAAATTGGTTTTTGAACGGCTCCAACATCACTGGCTTCGTTGTGCCTCACAACCGTCTCATTTCGTTAGCCTGAGGAGATTCAAGACGCCGCAGACAAAGAATCAATAGCGAAGTTTCCTAGGAACCTGCAACTGATAACGCGTTTACGTACCACGCTTTGCAGAAATAGCAGCGCCGCTGACAGACTTACTAGGTTCGAATCTGAAATGACGATGGACAGACGCGACCGAGATGGCATTGCAGAAAATCTGGGACGTTAAAATATCTCTTAATTTCAGCTGCCGATTTCGGGACGCAGAGAGAAGGTACTACGACAACGATCAGAAATGCCTAGTCGTTATCTGAATCATCAAGAGATATAGGCCGTATTTTGAAGACCGTCAATTCACCCCCCATACTGACAATCGTACTATGTCTTGACTAATTAGGATGAAGGACACTAGAAGCAAGCTTTTCTTTTAACATCGAACACTTCCTGGGCAAGAGAATGAATTAGCGCGCTACCTAGACATCCACAGTCTGTTCACCTCCATGAAGAGCTGGTCTGTGAGGAAGCCCTGGTACCACCCCAATTCGCAACTGAAAAGCCCGCAACGCAGGCCATGTGCATCGCGGGAGCGGATGACCTAAGTAGGCGAGGCCCAGAAAGCTGACAGAAGTATGAGACAGATCATCCAGAAATGAAAGCTAAAGAGTAGTACAGGCCCAACTAACGCAGGAGATCGTGCGTTCCTGGAACTGTATACGTTACACAACGACCTACGGTGGTGCAACTATAATAAACGACGCCTCTTTCGCGTCTTGAACGCACTACAACAGAGTATGATTGGATTAACGTTGAACAGATGGTCAGAAAATATGTTCGACAGTGCATGATCTGTGCATGTACCAAGCCACAACCCCACTTCTAACATGCGCCACTCCACCACACGTTCCGACGAAAACACAGTGTCTATCGCCATTATGGGGCCATATAAGAAAACGCAGCAGAAACCACTTCATCATCATGATCACGGACTTGTTTGCGTAATGGATCCATGCAGTGGCATTCCCAAGCATCACGACGGATAAAGTCATCCGGGCGATGGACGAGGCGCCGTTTCAGCCATCCACGAGTTGTACTGAGCGACAATTCCGAAGCATCGCGTGGATCTCCGCCTCTCCGAAAATGAAAGGCTGAGCACTGGACCACTGCAATCTTCCATCCAAGAGCAAACCGAAACGAACACCGGAACCAGAATTTGAAAGCCGGCCTACGACTCGAACTCCAGAGATGTCCCGAAAACACATTGAACAAGTATATCGACAAGATGATATTCTCTCTACGGGGTCGCCAAAACGCTTTCACAGGATTTGCGCTGTCTGAATTGTTGTTGGGCTACAATCTCCCACGACTAGGTGACCAAGTGTCACAGGAATCCACACCGGAAACCCCGCAAGAACGGCAGCATAAGATTGAAAACCGCCGTGATCGTTTCTTTTCTTTCTCAGGCTCTTTTGAGTTTTATATAACCGACAAATAAAGATAAAAAGTAGATTTGTTTCACCCGGCCCCTTAGGTTTTGTTATTGTTTATATCGTAGATTTAAACAGTGCCTTGCACAACGCTCTGACCTTGTAAGTAGCTAGGCCATACGACTCACTTACGTCAGACAAGGTTTTCTGTGGTTTCCCTAGTCATCATCACGTTGGTACCAAATGTGCCAAAGATACTATGATGGCCACAGACACACTGCATACAGGGTCGTATTAGATTTGAGTAGGATAACCAGCTGAAACTTTTTTCTTTTTTTGACTTTCAACTCTATAATGTACACGTACTTACATGTATTAAATAAAGATAAAACATGGTTTTATTACCGGTATGGCAATATGCAGGCGCCTAACTGCCCAACTCAGAAGGGTGCCGTGTTACCGTGTTCACTACGCTATATACCCATAGATCGCTCTAGGTGCATCCGACCGAGCAGATGGGCGTGTTCATCACGCTTTCTAGCCGCAGATTACCTAGTAGGCCCCTCTGACCTGAACGTACTCTGTGCCTACCTGGACCAGAGATTTAAATATTCCTTCACCGACCTCATCGAGTTCACATCGTCTTCGTAGATCGTCTGCAACACGTGTTGCCACGAGTCGATTCTACGGACCCAAGCGTCAGCTATATTGCCGAACCGCCGTTGTCTACTAGCGAACCAGGTGTTTTATTTAATCTTACATTCTCGTTTATAACGATTGTTTGTGTTAACCATTGACGTTTTCTTCGTTAGTGTGACCCCATTCCGGTAGCATATGCCTCTAATCTGCCGCTCCAACATCTCCTTCCCGTAATTTGCAAATCTTTGGTAATGCAGTTAAGCTATTGCAAACATGGTCTTCCTTTTCTTTTTGTAGTGTAGATTGTGGCGTTGAGACCTTTTTTTTCGTTTTTGTTTATCCGAACAACATGTCCCAACCATTGAATTTGTTGAGCATCATGAAACGCACGTCTTATTGATTGAGGATATAGTCAATCTCTATATCTGTTCTAATACATAAGCAGTCTTCCTCTTCAATTGTTCCATATATCCGCCTAATGACTTTTTGCTCAAATTTTTGGTGGATATCTTGTACGAACTCGGTCAGGCTCCAAATTCCTCATCCATAAGTGGCGGCAGGTCATAGCGTCATCATGGTAGCTCTACTGATAAGTTTACTTCTGAATAACCTCATGTTTTCAAACTCCGGTTTCCTGCATGAACTCTTTCTTTAATAATTCGTGCGGATTTCCCCATATCCTGAGCTCGTCTTTTTAGTTGTTGCTAGACTTCAATCAGTTTTTGTTTCAATCTTATCAGAATGGTAAAATCATCCGAGTATACACATAAAATATTTGTTTTATTGAAGATTTTTCCCCGCTGGTCCAGCTTTTGTAGAACAAAATGGAGGGCCAATATGAACAGAGTCGTTGAAAACCAGTCTCCTTGTTAACACCATTATTGAATTCAAAAGGCTCACTTACTTCGCTACCCATTTTTATGTGCGCCTCTGTTTTATTTTAAGTTATTAATAACAGCATTCTCAACTTCTTGGGGATGTTAAAACATTCCAAGACGTCTTCAGTTCGGATCTATTTAACCTATCGAGCGCTTGCTTAAAGTCGACGAAAAGTAGGTGCAAGCCTATTCCATATTCAGAACATTTTTCCATTATCTGTCGAAGTACAGAGAGTTGGTCGCTTGTTACCCGTGATGTTCGGAATCTACATTGGTATTATCCCAAAATGTTTTTAATTGCAATTTGAAGGCGCGTATAAACACAGATGTTGAAATTTCGTATACGCCAAGTTTTATTCTTTCATAGTTACCAAAGATCTGAGGATTCGGTATCAAACGAATGTGAATTGTATTACCGGAAGTGGCATTGATGAACCTTACTTCGACCTAATAGATTTTTGATTTTGAGTATGGATAAGCTATTTACTCGCCCTTCCAGCAATTTTTGGCGCTTTTTGAAAAAATAGCGTGGAATTTATGCGAGCGTCATATAATGCTAAAACTCCTTCGAAAAACTTTGAACCTTCTCATGTGTATTCTAGTATAAGATCGGAACCTAAATCGGCCTTTACCGAGCTGATAATAGAATGAAACACATTTCATAATTATTTCAGGATATTAGAAAACATATTAAAAATGAGTTGGCTACAAAAATCCTGGACAGACTATTTTAAATTATTTCAAAAAAGCTGATTTTCAATTAAACGTTCCAACATCAACACAATATAAAATTGTTATCATGACTTTAAGTATAAAACGTATGTGCAGCCGTTGGGTTGCTTTTCATTTACTTGGACGAACATAAGCGCTGTTTCATTTCTAACACATTGATACAAAGTTATCTGCAAAAACTTCGGTCCTAATAGGGGTTAGCGCATTTTGTTTGTTTCTTTGTTTCATCTTTCAACAATGTGCTCGGGATCTTAGCCCACTTACACAGTGGGACTACAGCTTATAGTGGATTCCGAACCACTCTCCTAGACCGTGCAATGATAACTGCCACTACAAGGATTACAAGTTATCTAGTCTTCGGAAATGTTTGCCTCTTTTAGGTGACTCTTTCCAAGTATACCCGGATTCGAACCAAGCACCTCGGCTAAGTATATTCCTACATACTTGCTCACTAACCGTGCAGCTACCGAGGCGGTTATTAGCGCATTTCAAAGACTTAAATTTTAACGCGAATGGAATTGTGTGACAGAGAGATGCGAGGTTAGTATACCATGTAATAATAAACGACCAAACTTTGCAGTCGCACGTGATAGAACCTCGAATATGAGAAAGTGCGCAATCTCCATATTTATACGACAGAGGATGAGATCGATACCCAAGTTAACAGTGAGTATTATTTTGGAGTAGATCATGACTTATAATATTATATTACATCTGTTACCGGGATGAGATCATACGCACGAAGAAAAATGTCGATGATTAACACAAACACTCCCTGTAGAAGTAAATGTAAGATTGAATAAAACAAGTGGTTCGCTGGTAAACAACGGCGGTTCGGCAATATGGTGGACGGCATGAGTTGCCTATTGTAGGCGACTCGTGGTAATGCGTGCTGCAGACGATCTACGGAGACGAAGTGACCTCGATAAGGACGGCGAAGAAAAAGAGACAGAGAAAATCTCCGAAATGCACTGATATTTAAAACCTCGGGTCAGGTAGACACAGAATACTTTATGTGCTTCGCTTGGTCGGAGAAGCCTGGGTCCACGGTTATAAAGCATAGTGAAACGAATCCAAAAAAACAAGTGTTATTCTGTATCAGTGTGATAAAATATGGCTAAAAAAATTTTTGAAATTTTGGATGTTTCTTTATGGATCTTGATAATTTCGTTTGTTTCTCACGCTCATCAAATAACACCAGGCTTCAGAATCCCAATAATAGCTTCGTGAACAGATGTTCTTGTAATTTTTTTTCGAAATTTGCATAAACTGTCAGAGGCTACAATTTTTCTAGCTCCTCCAGTGGCTCTGAAGCAATGAAATCACCTCGATTGTATTAACTGCATCGGTTTAGCATTAAAGTTCATGCATTCACAGATTGTGACTACATTGCGGAATTTTATAATGAAGAAAAAATCAGAACATTCAAAATATTTTCTAAAGATGAGACGTATCAAACAATTTTTGCGTCATTAACTGATGAAGCTGATATTTTCATTAATGAAAAATTGAATGCTGTATGGCTTTAATCACTGCCAGATTGTTGTTGATGCGAGAATTTGTATTTTTATGAAGAACGGAGCAAAATAAGACAATGACCATTGAATGTTTTGACTTCAACACTATACCGCCATCTTAAATTTCACTATTACAATAAATTTTGAGAACAATATATGTCAATTATATGTGGCTTAATGCAAATAATTATATATGTGCGAAGTTAATCCCTGAAAACTACGGTTGGCATTCAGATGATTTTCTAAAAACAACAGGTTTTATCAGAGATCAAACTTTTTCGAAATTCCAGGACATTGTCTAATTTTTTTCATTTGTATTTTCGGCTATCCACTTTGTTTATCTGCAATATATTTCGAAAAAAGCAGTAAATTTCAAAGTAAATATGATTTTGTTATGACTAATGCTGAAAAAGCTTTTCTATTATAGATATATTATTATACCTATAATATAGATTCAATTCATGTCATAATCAATTATTTTTTACGACTGAATGTTAGTTGCTCCAAAATAATGCTCACAGTAGAGTATTGCTGTCATTCTCTATCGTATAAATACTGAGCAGGCGCAATTTCTTATATTCCGGATACCATCACGTGAGACTATATATATATATATATATATATATATATATATATATATATATATATATATATATATATATATATATGAATTGTCTCTGTCGCACAATTCCACTTGCGTTAAGTCTTTAAAATCTAACCCTATTAGGACCGAATATTTTACAGATAACACTGTATCAACTTGTTCTAAGTAAAATACGCTTGTGTTGATATAAATTTTTCTCTATCATCCAATCAAGTTAAAGCAACTAGAATCAACATACCTGTTTATACCTGACAACCCAGTAGTTCGTCCAGGCAACCCAACTGCTGCATATTCTATACGTTCAACACATGAAATTTTCTGATTATCTTGATAATGCAATATTTAAATGAAAATCATTCTCTAAAAAATACTTAAGTATAGTCGTCTGTCCAGGATTATTTCAGCTAACTCATTTTTAATATATTTTCTGATATAATAAATTTATTATAAAATATGTTTCATTCCATTATTAGCTCGGAGAAGATCGATCTACCTCATCGATAAAATGCATTGTTCACGTTTTCTTTCTAGAAAATGCTGAATCCATAATCAAATGTAGAAGTTGTTAACTCTAAGGACGAAAAAGCGACTATGAAATGAAACACGTCACGATTGAACTGGATTTTCAGTGAAATCCCTTCGAATTATTGAATCTTTGATTTAATTGATGAAATTCGCAATGATATTGATATAAAAATACGCTTCTGCAGAGGTGTCCACAAATTGTTTCTCGTCGAAACTATATAATGTTCTGTTTTTTCCTCCTAACATATTTTTCATTCTATTTAGGAAAAAATAAGAAGGTAACATTATCCTGAAATGAAGAGTTTATAAAATAAAAATACAAAAGAAATACTTGAAAACTTGCTAGATTTCATTGAATATCTCAACAGAGAAAGATAAAACTTTTGCACTGTTGATGCTTTCCTTCGAAGAACAAACAAGTGTTCTACAAGTAAAGTTATGCAAGACATGTGAATGATTCCTCAGGGAATCGAATTCTTACCTATATATCCACTGAGGTATGCATCAATAGTATCACGTTTGTTGAAGAATTGTTCCCCACCCATTACTGCATGTTCTATTGCTGAACTTAGCGCAGGAGTTTTCGGTGGACTTGGAGCTGAAATTTTAAACTTCAAAAATGCAATCTTGTACTGTTTTCACTTGATTTTATATTCATTACTACATTCATTGAAATGCTAATAGGCACAACAACTACTCTCATGAACGGACATAATGAAAAATTATAGCAATACCCAAGAGTTATGAAGCAAGAAACAAGATAGGATTAGATACTATTCAGTATTACGAGACACCTACTATAAAATTTTCAAAAATCATTGATGAAAATATTTGAGTTCAACCGGGGTCCATTTAGTATGTAATCTGTCGACAATTTCGTTTCTGTTTAATATATGGAAAAATTATATTTAGAGAGAAGTTTGATGCTAACTTACGGCATTCCATTACAGAGATTCATATCAAAGTTATATTTTTTGAAGGAGACACTATATTTCACATTATTTTCCATTGTATACCCAAAGTGAGCTGAGTTTTTCAGATTAGTATACAGAGTGTCCGCGCTGAAGGGATAACTAGAAGTATTTGGGGAACGGGTTTACCGAACAATCTCAAACTTTGGCATTAGAGTAAATGGATACTGGTCTACGATTTGCAATTATTTTCAGAGCCGTACCACTTTCGGTCATACCGGACATCGACTACAACTTTGCTATTCCAAATGGCATATTGTACTTTTCAATTCTTTTTATTAAAGGGTATCTTTTTCAAGCATCTTATATCGAGATATGTTCTATCTAAAATTACCAACCATTAGGCTATGTTAAATTTATTTCAACCAGATTTTCGGAATTATGGAGTTATTTTCTTTGCCCAAAAAAATTACACAGGCTACCCAAAAATCACTTGTTAAATCGATTAAATTAAATTGTCGAAAAATCGTCACTTCAAATACGAGTACCCTTCAATCCCTTTACATTGACTGTACTTGATAATTTGACCAGAAATTCATCAAGAGATATTACCATTTCAGTAATTATATACTACAAGCAGCAGGCAGAATAATATAACTTCTGCCTGCTTCCCAAAACATTCTACGCATTTGTGCCAAACATTGGATGTAACATTTTATATACAGGGTTCCTCAACGAAAACTAAACAAAGGCTATATCTACCAAGATATTCATTTGTGATCAAAACGCAAAAACAGGTCAATTTTTGTTTCACGGATGAAATCTTTTAGGGTACAAAACTTGCCTGAAATATTAACCATCTAAGCGGGGGTTGCAATCCTTGAACATTTCGAATAAGAAAGATGGGTCGAATGATAACTCAAAAGAAAGGTGATATCTTTGTCTACATCACTTTGAACGAATTTCCATTTTTAATTGAAAACTGTAAAAGATACAGGGTGAGCAACTGAAAGATAGGGAAGACTATTTCCCTGAGACCATTCAAGTTTCAGTGAAGTAAAATGGAACAGATCCATGCTGATTAATGGCTGTCATCATCAAGTACTATCCTCATCTCGAATTTCAACCCCTGGAGCAGGGATGACAACCCTTGAAAATTCGGAAGAGGGAAGATGGGTCGAGTGATACCTCAAAAGAAAGGTATTATCTTTGTCTGCATCCCTGCCAAGGAATTTCCATTTTTGATTGAAAACTGTAGAAAATACAGAGTGAGTTACTGAAAAATAGAGGAGACTATCTGTCGCCCTGAGCTATTCAAGTCTTAGTACGAAAAAATGGAACAGTTGAAATTTGAGATGTGAATGGTGTTTCGGAAGATGACAGCCTCTGATCTGGAATGAATCTGTTCCATTTTTTTGCACTAATACTTGAATAGCTCAGGGCGATAGATAGTCTCCTCTTTTTTTTAGTAGCTCACTCTGTATCTTCTGCAGTTTTCAATCAAAAATGAAAATTCGTTTACGCGGATGCGGACAAAGTTAATACCTTTATTTCGAGGTATCACTCGACCCATCTACCCTCTCCCAAATTTTCAAGGAAGGCCACCCCTGCTCTACGGGTTGAAATTCGAGATGAGGATGGTACTTGATGATGACTGCCATTGATCAGCATGGATCTGTTCCATTTTAGTTCACTGAAACTTGAATAGTCTCAGGGAAATAGTCTTCCCTATCTTTCAGTTTCTCACCCTTTTTTCAATTAAAAACGGAAATTCGTTCAAGACGATGTAGACAAAGATATCACTTTTCTTTTGAGTCATCACTCGACCCATCTTCCCTATTCAAAATGTTCAAGGATTGCAACCCATGCTTAGGGGGTTAGATTAGTTAGGGTTAAATTTATATATGTTGTTTTTGTGATGATATGGCAATGTTTTATTTGAAAATATACATTTCACTTGTACTCTTGTTCTGTTCTGTATTTGTGTTTCCTCTAACTACTTTATGAATTCTTTTCAGATACTAACGTTGAATTTCTTTTACATGTCTTAAATAATTTAGTATTATTCGAACATTTTTCTCGCTCATTTTGAATATAAGAAGATTTTCAATGTTTTAGGTAATTGTGTTCTGAATCGATCTTTTAAGTTTTGCGATTCAAGAAGCTTGAGTTTATAAGCTTTTGTGAGAAAAGAAGCTTGACTTGACTCGAATTCTGTAAACAAAAGCTTTTTTCGAGTCAAATCAATATAAGTTGCTGGATTTTCAAGTCAAGCCGTGAATCCCTAATAATTAGGTTTATGGGAACGATCAAATATTGAGATTGAAGAAATCGAAAAGGTCATATTCTCTCAAAATACCCATTAATTTGAAAATGGTTCAGTTTATATAACTTTTATATAAGTCTCTGTAATAAAACACCTCGTTCATTCCAAAATGATTTCAGAAATTGTATCATCTAATGTTTTCTTTTTTATTTCCCCAATATATTCAATAGGTAGGTGAACAGATTACGCCTCAAATGGATACTCGGTATAAGTATGAACCACAAGTATGAGACCTGAAAAGTAATTTTCAGTACTTATACTTGTGGTTCATGCGTAACCACTTGAACTCACAGTGCTAAATACTTCGATTGGACAGATATTGTCAGATTCTCTGAAAAATATTTCAATATCCCTAACTTTATGTGCAAACTGTATAATTATAATGAAAGTAAACTCGTTGAAAAGAAAATTCATGCATGTTTCACTTAAGACGCATATCTCGAACTGAGAAATGTTTGAAGATTGATTAGTTCAATAACAAATTTTGAATAGAATACTTTCATTTAATGAAATAAGAATATTAAAATGAAGAACTCACCAATTTCGTGCTCATCAGAATGTAGAGACAGTTCCTCTGAAAAATATTAAACCACTATAAGAATTTTAAAATTAGAAAAACTAAATCGGAATACGAACAAACTAAAAACTGCGCAATGAAACAGAATCTTCAATCAGCTTATCTTCTATGGAAATACTTCTTATTTTTGATATTTCTGATGATCAACACTGCATAGGGTGGACCAAATTCGATGTCGGGATTTCGACATGAAATAATATCTTACATCCTATTGAAATTAAGTTACAAATGTTCTCACATTATACATGGACTTTTTGAGTATTATGCAGAGACGTATTCGAAAAATTTTTTGCTCAACTTGTGTTTTGTCAAATACGACCTGTATGTGATTTTGGTATCAATAGAGAGCATAATTTTTTTCTATTCAAATATATCACATGTCCCATTATTTCCTTCAACATCTATCCACTCCATATATCACAGATATTCACAATTCCATAGTAGAAGAGGTTTGTCTATGTGCGTCAAAAATCCCATTAATTCATTTCTGTGTCAAAAACAATGAAGTTCACCCCTTAAAACATAGATTTTCTTTCTATATTATTACTACTATTACTATTCAATCTTATTGATGTGGATTCATTCACTTCTTTGTTTAAAACAATTGCAATTTCAGTCAATATCATTGACTCTGTGAAAACAATTATTTATAGCAATGTTCTCTATCTGCTTAGAAAATCTCCATCCATAACTCAATAACTCAATCGTTATGGCTCTTCTATTCCAACATTGCGAAAAGTATGAGATGTTGGATTCTTATAAACAGAATTGGTATGATACTGTGGAAGATAAATAAATAAACAATAAATGCCCTGAGAGTTGACAGCCGCATAAGTCTATTTTCAAAAGACTGGAGGACAATTCAATTGCTGGAGGTTGTTTCAAAGCACAACGGAACGAAACATATGAAAATGAAAATGGAGAAGTTGCTATCGTCAACGTTTTAGGAGCAGTTGCAGCACAACGTCTAACAACAATTTGTCAAATAGCGACTGAAACTGATATTCCAAAATCAAAGGCTCTTAGAAATCTCGAGGAGAATACATCGAGACCCTACAGGATGAAAAAATCGCAATTCCTTCAGCCTGGTGATAAGCACCGATTACTCAATTCGAGTCATTGGTACCTTCAGGGAACATTAGCAAACCCAAAGCTTCATCGACGCGTTATATGAACCGATGAAGTTCACATAACAAGTGACGGAATTTTCAATAGCCACAATAAGCACTGTTGGTCGGATGTCAATCCCCATCGACAGTTGAATATAAAATACTTAAAGTGATACGGTTTCAATGTGTTGTGCGTTTTGTGAGATAATCGTGCACTGGCATACACTAATTTTGACGACAACATTAATGGCAAATATACAATCGTTTTATGAATGAGACTGGAATGATATTTGGATAAGTTCGCATAAGGGCAAAGAGGAAATATATATTTTCAGCATAACGGTGCACCGCCACACCTAAAACGAACCGTATCCCACCTTCTGGATTGGAATTTCGGTGATCACTAGATAGAAACTAGAGGATCCTTGAAATGGCCAGCCGATTCCACAGATCTGACTTCCCTAGATGAAACAAAATTTTAGGATTTGTTTGGAGAATGTGAGTAACATTAATGTAGGAACTGCATGCAGAAGTAGTGCCAGTCGTTGAGCTTCTGCAATTTGAATGGTGGAATTCATGAGATAATTCGTTTATTGATTCAATTTATTTTGTATATAGTTAATACTTTTTGGCAGAATATATTTTCAACTTAAAAATTAAATTTTTCAACAAAAAAAACTTTATGTTCTATTAAGTGGACACAGAATTGTATAAATAGCATCTTAGACGTACACAGACGAACCTCTCCTTCCATAGAATCACCTATAATTTGTATTTGACAGAACACAAGTTTACTTCATAACTCAGAAACCGATCTGCATAAAAGTTTTCGAATATTTCAATGCATTTTACTCAAAAAAGGTATGAGAAAATATTTTTTGCCTAACTTCTATAGTATTCGAGATATCGTCACACGTTGAAATCCTGATATATTCAGAATTGCGTAATAACTTGAAAACTCAATAAGATAGCGGAGCTGCCGTACTAAAACATCTAATCTGGTTCACCCTATTTAGGGAGAACACGACGTTTTATTTCTGCAGCTATGTGAAATATTGTGAATAGAAGAAAATGATCAACCTCTCCCGTGTTTTTTCTTGCGTGTGGGATATATTGCTGTTATAAGATTCAAAGGTAGCTTTCTTGTTTTCGAGATATTTGGAAATTCTGAAAATTCTCGAAATCAATCAAGTGCCAATCTCTATTGTTCTCGAAGTTATGTAAAGATAATTTTGACATTCTAGAGGCGCTTTTTCATTTAGGATCGAACTACATGCGGAGACTTTTTTTCTCCAACGGCTATGAATTAAACCTCAAATTTGCGTTTTTAAATGTGAACTATAGGCAACGTCGATTTTGTTGAATAGTGTTTTTCGCCTTTCTCAAAATATATCACGTGTGCACTCAACTCTCATTCGGGGCGTGTTATAATGAAAAACCGATAATTGTATTCTTTTTCCTAATTTTTTTTTAGTTACTCTACGTGTACTTATGATAGTTCGAAAATTGATTCATTCAGGGATAGTACAGGTGAATTATTCAATGTTTTTTCAGCAAGTTGTTATTGTTGCATTAAAATTGTATCGGTTTATAATAACAGAGCGACCATACCGTCGAAATTCTTAAAAATATTTCATTATCATTGCTTATGCTACAGAAAATGCTTATTTGGATACTTATCCTGAGGCGACAACCTCATGAAAGTATATCTAATAAACAGAGTGGAAAAGAAGCAGTTGACAGAATAGATGCAACTATTGATGTATTAGGTAGGGTAACATACAATGCATCGATTTCGAGCAATCAAATTCTAACGGAAAAGGGCTAACAAAGAATTGAGAGCACACTATTTTCATGAATAATAGATATAAACCATAAAATGGGAATATACTACTTTGTTTGAGCCAGGAGATTTACAGCGTCGACTCGATTCTTGCTATTGGTTTCTGCTTCAAAAATCGGAAGAAAATCCGCCATCACTTTCCCAGCCGTAATAACAGTTTTTACGTTTTTGGGAACCAGTTTCCCCTTTACGGTCCACTATTTGGGCTGTATTGTGGTTTCCGGCATATAGTGAAGTATCTTAGTTTCATCTACAGTACATAATCGGCACCAAAACTCAAATTTATTGCGCCCAAACTGCATCAACGTTGATTAATATGTGACAAATGCGTTCTTTCGACATGAGCCCCAAACACAGAATCCAAGTCATCTTCAAATTGCATAGGTGTATTGCTTTCGAAAACAAATATTTAGTAACAGATCGATACTGGATTTTGTCCATTTCCACTCACATCAACTCACTCACTGAGTAATTGTGAACAGATGAACAATGGAGATTCGTTAGCTTTTATTTACGAGTGCTGGCATCTTCAGTAGTCGGAGGTAGAGGTCGGAAACTTTACAGACCATCCTCGTAGTTGTAACTTCATGAAAAAACATTGGATAATTTACCCTGAATTGTCGTTGCAACAATAAATTTTTGATCTGTAATAATTAAAGCATAGTACCTACTAAAGCTATTTCAATCATTCTGTTTAAATTCTGTGAATGGACTTAGAGTTACTAGATAAAATTAGGGAAAAATGATACAATGCTTGCTTTTTCATGTAAATATGAATGAAAAAATTGTATGCTCATGTAATATATTTCTGGAAAAGAAAAACTTGATTCATTCAAATTAGAAGTGTCTAATGCTCACATTTGAAAGAACGAAAGTTTGTGCTATGATTAAAAACCGTTTGGCAAAAAAATTCCGCATGTAGTTCGATTCTACGTGAAAAAGTGCCTGTAGAATATCGAAACCATCTATGCATAACTTCAAAAAGAACTGAGATATTGGCACTTGACTGATTCCGAAAATTTTTGACATTTCCAAACAACTCAAAACGAATACAGCTAGCTTGATTATATGTAAAGCAATGAATTCCTTACATGAAAAGAACACGGGAAAGGGAGAGTCATTTTCCTTTATTCACAATATTTCACATAGTTGCGGTACTGAAGCGTCGAATTCAGACTTTTATGTCCCATGAACATAGTTCCGGGAATGCTTCGCTGCCAAGGTACAGGAAGTTGTAATTCTGGATATGGGTCATCTTTTGCAATTCAATTCTCCAGCTTCTCGAAAAAATTTACAGGGTTATAGTACTTTATGAGCTAAGCTCTATTTTGTCCGTCATAACTTTTTTGTGAATAACTTTTCCGTTTTTCAATTAACGCAGTCGAATAGTCCATTCTTTTTCGAAATTTTTTTGTATCTTGTTTTCTTCAAATTTGCTCCCGTTCTTGAGGAAAACGTACTTCTTTGAAATAAGTCATCAGAAGTTGATAGGAAAATGAATCGCGAAACTGTTCTCAAAGATTGACAAGATTTAACTTATCACATTTCATGCTAATAGAACTGCTCTAACTATTTCTTCTCGAGATACTGGGTGTTCAAAATTCAAAATAGTTTGTTTTCCATACCTCATAATTTTCAAGAAATCGTAATCAGGCAAGAAATCTGGGTTACTCTTGGTGTTTGCATCACGAAATTGGGCATAATTTTCATAGGGATATACCGGGTGTTCCTTTTTCAAGGTTGACTTTGCTTTTAGACCTTGATATTTTTCAGTTCCTACCAAATAATGATTTGAGTGCATTCTTTGAGGATCATTGTTTCCAACGATGAGTTGAAACTCTATGTTAATTCTTTCGAGTAATTTATCAACTAGGTATGTATTAAATATTAAATGAATACAAATTGGAATTACTATTTCTCAATTTTGTTCCAAGTACGCCAAAAATTGAAAATATCAAAATTTTTGCTCGATTCTTTAGAAGAGTCACCTCAGAGTTTGTTCGAAATATGCCCCATTCTATTGAATACATGTGATGCATCGCCTTATAACTGAGGAAGTAGCGGAAGAGCATAACTTTATTTTCACAAAGTATAAGTTAGATATAAGGACAGAATTCGTAGGATTAATCTTCAGATCCTTCAGTAAAAATCAAAATGAGTAAGTAAAGTTCGGTGCTCACTTCTTGTTCATCAAACATTTTCCTTTACTACACTATATTTAATCCATAAAAGGCAGATCCTTGTGCATAGCTAGTAAATATTTTAAATAGCAGTATACGAGCAACCGAGATATCAGAAGAAAACAACAAAAGAAAGAAAACATGAAACAATCCAAACCAGAATCATGTGTACACGCCTAGGCAGATAAAAACAACTACACTTAAAATCTATTTAATGGGTGCATTTTTCAAATCTATATAATCTGAAATACAAGAATGTAGGAGAGACAAAATCCAGTCCCTAACTCGAACCCTGAATACATTAATTTGCCTGAGATCCTTTATTACTGATGGCAGTACGTTATATGTGCCGGGTGCCAAATAACAGAAACATCTTGGTCCCACCGTTTTGAATACTCTTGGCAACGTAGCTAGAAGCTGCGTACCTTGTTGTATATCCATGAGATACTAGGTCCGATTTCGAACCATTGCTGAATTGAAAGATCAGTATTCGAAGACAATACAACTGTCTCAAATCCATGACTTCAGCTTCTTTATAAGACTATCCTATGGATGGTCTGATTTCCTACCGAGAATAATTTTTAAGAAGCGCCTTTGCAGCACTTCTAGACTTTGTAGGTGAACATTTTCCACCCTACCCCATACAAGAACCCCATAATATAAAATCGATTGTATGAGGGCGTAATAAATACTGTTGAGCTGCAACAAGTCACAGAACCCTTTACAAATACGGAAAATGGGCAAGAGGCGACGAAGCCTTTTGACTAAATAATTAATTTGTTCGCTCCAGGTATTCAATTTTACTCGCTCGATCAATTTTAATTTCTTCATCTCCAAAGTGAATGTTCAGCTCTATGTATTCTGGCAAGTGTCTTGAATAGCTTGTGAATGGCAAAAACTTTGTTTTTTCACTATTAAAGGTAAGTGAGCTAGTCGCAAAGAAACTCAAGATAACCCGAAAATCACCCTGCACTTTCTCCTACGGCGCCTGCCATGTATGATCCCGACAGAAAATTACCGTATCATCGGCAAAGGATGTTATCTCTCCACACGTTGATAGGTGGAACAAATCATCAATATAAATGCAGAAAAGAATGAGGAAAAGGACAGTTCCCTGTGGGACCCCAAATTCTACAATCCAACTGTAGCTCTCCTCACCGCTCACTACTATAACCTGCTCCTTTTCCTCAAGATAACTTTTCATTTAATTATAAGAGCATTCTCTGAATTCAATATCATCCAAGGTCCTGAGCAGACCACAGTGGGAGACGGTTTCAAAGGCTTTGCTCAAATCTAGGAATATACAGATCGCAGAAACACCCCCATCCAACGCCTGATAAATTTTAGAAGACAATTTACCCATAGCATCCTCGGTAGTTTTTTTGGTCTAAGACCATACTGTTTCTCCGAGAGAAGTTTAAATTTATCTAAATACCTCATAATCCTTTTTTTTAGTATTTTTTCAAATAACTTGCCTGAAAGTGGTATTATAGAGATTGGCCTATAATTGGATGGGGATGCTTTGTCACCTGACTTGAAGTCTTGAACACCTTGAGAAATATGCCCAATCCCATGCACTCATTGAAAATGAAGGAGAGGGGTTTAGATATATGTCTGGATATCTGGTTTTATATTTTCAGCAGTTAATCCATCAATGCCCGGGATTTACCGCGTTTGAGATCATTGATTTCACTTTCTATCTCATCTTTATCCGTTTCTACAAGCCCGAAGGAGTTCACGTTTCGCTTTTCTTTAAACTCAAAGCTTCTCACCTGTGTTTTCACTATGGCCGCTAAAAATGAGCCTATCTCAGCAAAATAGTTGTTGAATGAGTTAACAATCTCTTGAGGCGATCTTAAAATGTTTTCATTATCCAATTTGAGATGATCGGTCCGGTCATTCTGCTCCTTCCGATCAGCTAACTCCTAAACGCACCTCCATTAGCCCTCTTGAATCATGTTCATGTTTCGATACCTGTTCTCTAAAGTAATCGTTCTTCCTTCTCTTCAGCAATTCATTCAGGGCATTACGATATTTTCTGTATTTTATGCCAACAGCTTCATCAAAACGGCTTTTAATCATTATTTTGTAGGGGTAATTTTTTGTAGCTATTGACCTGAGCAATCCATTCGTTACCCAAGCTTTGCGTTTGGTTTTAGCTTTCTTTATCTAGACCATCCTAGTGCATGACGTTATGACTTCCCGCAATCGCTGAACAAATAGTTGCGTGCCACTTTCAGGGTTTCCAGTGCAATAAATTTCACTCCAATCATTTACCTCCATTTTATTCTTCAGTTCGGTGTAATTTATAATGGTCTTATATTTATGTGATATTTTCTCTTCTCCAGAACTCTTTTTTTCAGGGAAAACAATACCAAGGATGACCGGATCATGATCCGCATAGTAATAGGAGGAGATATTTCATTACAAGCAGCTACGATACTGTTCCGCAAGGTTTCTATGTCGGGAACTGGCTCAGCATAAACTTTTTATTTAATATGGCCCCATCCGAAAAAATCCAGTGGTGTCAAATTTAGTGAATGGCCAGAACATCATATCCAGCAACACGACCGATCTATCTTCTGATATTTAACCATTCTCTAGAAATCACACTCCAGTGGGCGGGACAACCATCTAATTAAAAGATTATATTCGGCCGTAGTTCCAGAAGGACATTCTATAAAATTTCCGGAAAATTTTTGTTGAGGAAATTAATGTAATTATTGGAGTCCAGTCTATCTGGTAGAAAATGCGAACCCATGATAGAATTTTCTTTGAAACCCAGCCAGACATTAAATTAGAACCCATGCTGAAAAATATGTTCTCTAATAGAATGAAGATTTTTATGTGGCCATATATGACTATTCCTTTGATTGAAGATCCCTGGCCAGGTAAGCTCCGTCTGTTCACAGAATATTGCTAATGAATCGTAGTTTTTCAGCATCTTGATTAATCATTCATTGACAAAATTCTCTGCGACGAACTACATCATCGGGTAATAAGTTCTGGGCCCATTAGAAATGATAGGAATGGAGACTATCTGCTTTTATCGTTCGCCAAACAGTTGTCGACAAATATCACAATTCCGCTGAACAAAGTCAAGTGGTCGCACCACTATCATTGTCGAAATGCTCGATAATCCTATATGTTCCTAAATGATCGCGCAGGGCACCAAAATGGCCGATTGCTCTTGTTGTAACTGAAGTGTTCCCTATTTCGCGAAGACAATGAAACATTCTTTCGAACGGTTCCGGATACGGCACTCTATGCCAGTTCGGAAATCGCCTAGCATATTCACGACTGGCTTCCCGTGCATTCCCATTACTAAATCCGTAAACGGAAACTACGTCCGCATATTCTGCTACGGAGAAAATTTTATGCATTTTGATAGAGAAGAGAAAGAAAAACTTTTTGGAGCAAAAAACGAATCGTAAAAACCACCTTAATTTTCAAGATACGATTTGATTCTAACTAATTTTATACTGAATATTTCAATAATAAAAAACAAGTACTGTGTTTTAGCTTAATAATTGCGATTCGTAACGCGTTTCACTACACAGCTTCTTCAGACGAATGATTATGCAGAAAATATAAATGAGAATATAACAGTTATATTCTCATTTATATTTTCTATAAATAGATGTAGTGAAACGCGTTACGAATCGCAATTATTAAGTAAAATTTAAAACACAGTACTTGTTTTTATTATTGATAATGGAATTTTACCAAGTAAAAGCCTCCCAAATTCAAACTGAATATTTCATGTTTCTGCATGTATAGCCATCAGAAAGATGATCAATTACATTTATTTAGTGCAGCTGAAGAACACCTGGTATAACCTGAGAAAAAACCAGATCATCGACAATATTGGCGGTAATGCTGGTTCAATTACTAAAATTCATGCATACAAGAAAATATCACACATTTTGAACAAATCTTTGTTCACTTGTGTATTCGGAATATGGTAATTCGAATTTGTATTTACTTAATAATTGCATACACACCAAAATAATAAATATTTTTGAGTATTAAAATACTCAAAAGATCAACAAAGAGTTTCAACTCATCCTTGGAAACAATGATCCTCAAAAAATAAACTCAAATCATCATTTGGTAAGAGCTGAAAAATATCGAGGTCTTAAAGCAAATTCAGCCGTGAAAAAAGAAGTCCCGGTATAATCCTATAAGAAACTTGCCCAATTTCGTGATGTAGACAACAAGGGTAAACCCGATTTCGTGCCTGAATACGATTTCTTGAAAATTATGACGTATTATGTATTATAAAACAATTTCAACTTACAAATACCCTGTTTCTCGAGAGGAAAAATTGCTAGAGCAGTTCTCATACAATGAAACGTTATAAGTTAAATCTTGCCAATCTTCGATAATAGTTTCCCGATACATTTTTCAATCAATTTATTTCAAAGAAAAAAGATTTCCTCAAAAACGGTAGCAAATTCGACAAAACAAAGATACAAAAAAGTTTTGAGAGGAAATGGGCTATTCGGCTACATGAAACAGAAAACGAAGAAGTTGATGACGAAAAAGTTCTGAAGGACCAAACAGAGCTTGACTTAAAGAACACTTTCACCCTGTATATTCTTTCAGAAATCTGGAGATTTCAATTCTAAATAATGACGTATATCTAGAATGCAATTTCAATGCCTCGAAAATTATAAGAGATATAAAGAAGAAAATAAAATAAATTTGAAACTTCAACTCCCCCTATCTTGGAAACGAAGCATTTCCGGAACTATGTTCTTGGGACATAAAAGCCTTGTATTGATCGGAGCATTCTAAGTTTTCATTATGGTGGTTTTAACCTGAATCATGTATAATATATGATAATATTTTACCCAACTTACCTACAATTCGGTTCAAAGCTTGGATGACTCCAGAAACGATCGACTTTACTGAAATATAACAAAAATTAATTTTCATCACTTCCAGTTTCCTCGTATTCAATGCACAATTCAAAAGTATAAATATATATTTCTAAGGATCCAACACTTAAGAGTATTGCTTTTGATTATCAATCACATTTTCATCAGTTTCATTGGTAACACTCAAGAATTTTCAGAATTATAGGTTGATGATACTTTTGTTGTTGAAAACAAATTGATTCTTTTTATTTAAGAACGAAAGGAATACGTATTTTATGAATAGAATCCCCTAAAGTTTTAAAAGTATAGTCTAAGCAGATTCAGTCGTTTGCACAACGTACCGAACGAGAACCATTTTTCAGCAAAGCAATCCTTTCGTTTTTACACAAATAAAACGAAAAAAATTATGTAAAAGACCTTTTGAACTTTATATTTCCTGTTTGTGTAATCCGTTTGAAAGTCATTGGTGTGATGCACGCATCAAGTAATGGAAATACTTTCTGAAAGATAGAAGAATAACCTAACCTACGATTAACAACGCGACGGCGACGTCGAAAAGAAAGTAGTGCATTGCAGAGCATCACACAGGCTTGAGTACTTTATAGACGGGCAACAAAGAGCCTGAGCTATTGGAACCCTCTTCTGCTTCGAGAGGAGAAACACCCTATATCATCCAAAATCCTTGAGGAAATACGGACTTATAAATCGATATACTCAATATCAATTTTTGAAAGGATGACAAAGAACCATATAATCCATCGTATACCTTTGAATGAGTTAGAATAGGAGTATTTCAACTCTTTCTTTGCGGTGATTGAATTGAGATCCATTGAAGAACGATCATCTTATACACTCTGTACTTACCTAATTTAATCATGTGAACTTAGGAGGTCATGATGATTGCATTATAAATATACTTGCTGATTTTCAGATTCCTCAAGAAAACCAAGTGACTCCCCATCAGGAACGTCACTTTGAACAGTAAGTACAGGTACTAGAATATGAAATTTGTAGAAACGATCACCTTATAGGCAGCAAACACAATGCTATTGCCTTCAAGAAATATTGGCATATCCTTCTTTTGAATATATACCATTTCAGGAAGCAGTGAACCTTCATCAAATCATCTTACGCATCATTCCTATATATATATATATATATATATATATATATATATATATATATATATATATATATATATATATATATATATATATATATATATATATATGTGGTTTCTTCTTTCTTTCGGTGTCCTAGGACAAGAAACCACAATATCTGCTATTATCCAACATTCGCACAAAATACTCGACAACACGATACAAGTAGCCAACATAAAACAACTCCGGAAAATAAAAATCAGGGAAGCCATCGAAGAAGTAGAGAAAAACACGACAATGAACAAAAGAGATAATGCCAGACCTACCATCTGGAAAACTATGTTGAAACCTCTAACAGAACACACAAGACAACTAAGCGCCAACAGAGAAACATCTAGGACAGAGTCAAACACGCAACGCCCACGGGTCAGGCCACCGACCAATAGTAAGGCGGCGCCTCCACTACGCTACGAACTGAGATCGCGGAAGAATATAAATTCAGCAAGCAGCAGCAAATAGAGCATCCAATTCAATGCGACAAATGCAACGACAGAACAAAAGATGAAATTTTTAGAAGAACAAAGCAGGCTCATTCAGCTATTCAACAGGAAATAGATTCATGGAAGACAACTTATAATAGCATTCTGGAACGCAAACTCAATCGCCAACAAACGACATGAACTGACGGCCTACCTAGAGGAGAAGAACATCGACGTGATGCTCGTCAGCGAAACCCATCTCAAACCAACGAAGGATTTCAATATCAGGAACTATACGATATACAGGACCGACCGACTAGAGGGAAGACAAGGAGGAACAGTGATCCTAGTGAAGACAGGGACAAGGCACGGCGAGCTACCACGCACCAATTCAAAGAACATATAAGAGAGGAATAAATCTACAGACAACGCCATGAAGGAAGAAGACATCAAAGCCATATTCAACAGCAACACCCCAACCATCGCAGCTGGGGATTGAATGCCAAGGATTCGGACTGGAACTGCAGAAAAACGAACAAAAGCGGGATGATACTGAAGACAATCACAGAAAGGAACAACATCATCGCAATAGGGCCAAGGGAATCAACACACCTGCTCGCAGCCACACACACACATGAACAAACAACACGAGAAAATCAAGTTCACCCTCGAACTGGAGTCCAACGGCCATATATCGACAATGTGAACTTTGATGTATACAGAGAAGCAACACAGTGATACGTGAATGGAAACTCACATCACCATCCAGCTCAACTTAATTCAGTTATAAAGACACTCGTTCACCAATCAAAAAGTATTTGATCACCTAACAACATCATCGAAGATCTGACAAAGCTCAATGATATTCCTCACCAAAGTGGATACAAGAAAAATCAATACACAAAACCATCGAGTACATGAAACCTCTCGACAAAGAAACAGAAGAAGATACAAAACTGAGAGGCTTAGCCTTCCTGCCGTTCATAAAAAATGGAACTGGCAAGATTGGTAGGATCCTGCAGAAACATAACATAAAATCGATTTACAAACCTCACAACAGGGTACGTAAAAATCTGAGAACACGAAAGAACCGGATAACACTTGAGAACCAAGGAGACTACAAAAAAATTTCATGCACAGACTATGGACTAGTCTACATTGAGAAAACGAACAGAAGAATGAAGATTGGGATTCTAAAACACAAAAGCTCTGAAAAACAACAATCGACAACATCTGCTATTTTCCAACACTTGCGCAAAATAGGCCACAAACTCGACTACGACAACACGACACAACTAGCCAACATAAAACAACTCTGGAAAAGAAAATAAAGAGAACTCTTCGAGACAGAGAAAAACACGAGAATGAATAAGAGATGATGTGCTAAACACCATCTGGAAAACTATGTTGAAACCTTCAACAGCACACAGAAGACAACTAAGCGCCAACAGAGAAACACCTAGGACAGTGTCAAACACACCCACGGGTCAGGCACCGACCAATAGTAAGGCGGCACTACGCTACGACCTGAAATCGCGCACGAATATAAATTCGGCAAGCAGCGACAAATAGAGCAGATCAGAGAGAAAGCGGTGAAAGCATTCCAAGCAGTTGACGACCACCCAAATCCATTGGTGAACACCCTAGGAGACTACGAGGAAGACAAACCGAGAAAATACAAGAGGCCCAGGATGGTGCTTCGAGAAGACCTGGATTAGCTATAAGAATCTTGTAAAATAAATATGTTGAGACCGTCGTCGCTAGGACGACAAACTGAATTGTACTTAAATTAATTATTCTAGGTTACATTCAGATCCCTCAGATCACGGCTTAGAAGCCAAAAATTGTTCAATTTTCTATCAATCAAAAAGATGTAAAGTTAAAAGTTGTAAAACTGGTACTTGAATAAAGATTTTGTCAACTAACTGAAATAGAGCAGCAGAATTATACTCCAACTTGAGAATGGCTGGTACGATCCAGCCGAAACATCGAAATCATTATTCGTTTTCAGAATTTGAACTTCGACATCCTATATCGAAAACGAATCATTTTCGGACATATGTTTGTTCTGAACGTGGTCATCATTTTCGATTCTCTATCGAACCTCGAAGTCCCAACATAAAAAAGTGGACCACCCTGTATATATTTACATTTTCTAAATGAAATTTAAAATGAAATAGGCTCCACTGCTAAAATTGAACGCATCAATCCAATAAATGTCCTTGATATAATCATCACTAAACTCAATAATAATATCAGCTATAACATATATAGAAAAGAAACATTTACAGGCTCAACAATCCCAATAGATTCTTTCACAAATATCAACCGCTTATAATTCAATGATTCATAGAGCCTCCTCCATTCCCTATCCATAAAGACTTCAACACGGAAATCAGTATCATTAAAAATGTACATCAAATAAGAATATTGATTCCAGTAATATAAACAGTAATCTCAAACACAAAGAACTCAAACTAATTTTTTACCCCATTATAGAAAAACCAGAAAATTAATGCGCATGTCTAACCTTACCTAACATTAGCAATTACCTTTTCAAATTTAACTTAACAACATCCTTTTCAAGTGTTCCCACACAAGCAAATTACTATTCAAGGCTAAACAAAAAACGAATACATTCAAACAGTCTGGAATATACAGAATTGAATGCAATGAATGCACAACAGCTTACGTAGGACAAATATATCGCAATTTTGTATCTAGATTCAAAGATTCAAAGGATATCTCTCCTCAAAAAAAAATCCACAGTTTTTGAACATATTTAATCTACTAATCACATAATTACATCAGGTAATTTGGAAATTCTCCACTAATGCTAAGGTATGACAATGAATCCGTTTATGACTTTTGAAATTAACGAACTTTGTGAAAACTCATAATTCACCATACTCAATGATCAACTTTACTTGAATAACCCCTCTCTACTAAGCATTTAAAATAGGTATAGTTAATTTATTATTTCTCACAACTGTTAGCTCTAGACACTAGAAAATTGCGTAACTGTCGAACATAGTCGTATGAACATTGTGAAAATCAGACAAAAGTGTTTCATTTTGTTCATATTATACATACTTATTCACATGCTTTGTGTGTTTTCTTTTGTTAAGTCATTTAATAATATTATCGTAAATATTATCCACAGATATTTGCTTAATAATGCAAAATTCTTTCTCGAAGTTATCTAAAGATGAAGAAACATTTAACAATCTGTGAATCACGGTGTAGAAAGCTGTCATTTTATGTTGAACAGGATGAAACGACGTATTATGCATTACGATGTTAGTAGAGATATTGAAAATATGTCTATAGTTAAATTTGCTGATAATTAAATTGAGAATAACCTGAAAACTTAACTGAATCATTTTGTTCAATTTAAGATGTGTCTTTTATTTTTGAGTGGATTGAATTTTTCGAAAAATCGTAGCTGAAGCTCAGTACTGAATATTTAAACAAAAAATAAAATCATCCACATGAAGAAACTTATGAACGAACTGTCCAGTCAACAGATTATTGTATAGTCAACTCTCTCAAATATCTATGAAGTTTTCAACTTATAGAATGCTGAGTAAATTTCCCATAATAAGACCTTGTTCGAACGTTAAAATTAGGACTCAAAAGTAAAGTAATTACGTTTATCTTTAACTTACTTTACTAGCAATACATGCATTATACGAAATATTTCGACAAATAATTACTCTCATTACAGCTGCCATTGACCAATAATGAAGGTTCGATTGGACAATGCACCCACAACTCAATCCCCTCATGATTTCTATGGCCGCGCTTACTCAGTAGTGTAGCAATGACAGCCATCATTAGTTGTCATGTAATTTTGTGAACTGTCACTCAGTTCAACATTATTGACTCTAACTAAATTTAAAAATGAGAGAAGAATTAATCGAAGACAAGGTATTCGATTGTATACTATCTAAGGTAATAGAATTGGAGGCAAAAGAAAAATTTGTTGCCAGATTAACCAAAAAGAAAGTATAATGAAGTATATTGAAGTTTTATGAATTGGCCATCCGAAGCAAATACCAACTCATTTTTTGAAAATGTGCTTCTCATTCATTTCAGTGAACTTTCGAAGAAGTATGAGCCTCCATCTCTCTGGTTATTCTACTCAATGTTACGAAGCTTTCTAAGCCTCTATCACAAAGTCCAACTGGCAAAAATGGCTGTCTTTTTTAAAGAGCAAACATGAACATCATTGATCAAAAAATGCTAAGACCTTCACACCTGTGGAATTGATTAAATTCATTAAAGAAGCCCCAAAGCATACGTTCTCTCTAAACCAAGTGGCACTTGTCATGGGAATGATGGAAGTTTCCTTCTCTAATGAGTAACACGCCATATTGAACATTCCTTCAACAATATAAATAATATATAAATCCTCATAAGAACATTGAAACCATCAAGACCAGAATGAGAACAGCTCTCTAAGTTATCTTTTGACAATTTATTGAGTGAGGTAGACATTAGTTGAGCTATTTTCTGAGTGAAATGTTAAGGTATTTGTCGAAGGATTATCGGCTGGTTCAGATGTAAAAAGCTCGTAAACGCCACGGCCAGGATTTCTACCGATTGAATCATGCTACCATCTAACCTATGAAGAAAAGATGTAGATACTTTTGATTGTGATTAAGAGATTGATGAGTTTTCGGTGCTGAAGGAACCTTTGACCAATTGAAAGTTCCACCCATATTCATTGAAAGTGTATCAGCGAATCTCCTCAAGTAAATAGAATTTAAGCCATTAAGAACAGAGGACGAGCAGCTCTTTAAGATGAGAAGTTATTTCTGACAATGTGAAGTCCACATGAGTTAAGCTATTTTATAAGTATGATATTGAAAAATGTGACGTACGATCATCGGCTGGTTCAGATGTAAAATCATTCGCAAACGCGTCGGTCAAGATTCGCGTCCATTCTTGATCAGATAAAGACATGCTACTGTCAGACCTACAGAGATGGTAGGTTGGCACGTAAATAGTTGAAAAGCTTTCTATTGTCACCAGAAACGACGATCGATTCCTCGTATTCTCGACAAGCAACAAGAACTGTGGAGGACTGATGATTGGAAAACTTGCGATGAATGGTATTCTCCTCTTAGCTTATAGTATTTCATATTCTTTCCACAGATGATTTTTTGTGCTGCGATATTCCTAAGATTTCTTCATCTATTCCACGCTTCTTTCTACGAACTATCTTTTAGCATTTAACAATAGTCATTAAATTGGAATAAACAGTTTAGGCTCATCATCGCTCAAAACATAAACGCAGCTTCATCCTTGGAAGGACCGATTCAAATTATTCGAGTCATCTTAGGGAAAATAGTCAGAATTAAAAAACCTACATTCTGAGAATGGAGGTATAAAACTCAACCTTCTGGAAGTACTTCAAATTAACAGATTTCGGTATTCATGGAAATTCTCAATGATCAGTTAGACATGAATAACTCACCTTTATCAAACTTGTTTCCTAGATACTAGTTCAAATACAGATATTTCTGAGTGGGTTGCCTCTTTAGTATACAGGGTGTTATATAATAGTATGTGACAACTTGAGGAGGTAAATTTACGTGCAATTTTATGAAAAAAAGTTTATATAAACTTAGGTCCGCAAAAGCATCGTGACGGAGGTACAGGATGTTGAAATTTCCGGAAAAAAATTGTTTATTTCTTCAGAACTCATGCAGTTTTTGAGATATTCAGCAAATTTGGAATGCAAACTATTTTTTACAGCCTCCATCATTAAACGTCCTAGATTTTAACTGAAATTTACAAGGTGTTATCTTTTCCGAGACCATGTCTCCTTTTCTTTTCAAACCTTTTTGCAGTACGCCACTTATCAAAGTACAATCAATTTTCGTCATCTTCGTTAAATTTAGAAACTTTTTTGACACTTATAATTTTTTCGTATCTCCAACTGTTTTCAACTGAAAAATTATTTGAATCGTATTGTAACTAAAAGTAGAACAATTAAAAACTAAATAAATTGCTGGAAGTATCCTCCACCTGCAAGAATACAGGCCTCTGTCCTTCTTCGCATATTATGACGCACTCTTTGAAATATTCCTGGGGTATTTCTTATCGTGTCACAAGAGGTTATTATTCGATTTCTCAATTCTTCTACAGTGTTCACTGCAGTGGTATAAACTAAACTTTTGAGATATTCTTATAAGAAAAAGTCTAATCTATTCAAGTCTGGGGACCTAGGAGGTCATGTTTCTGGCCCACCCCGACCTATCCATCGGTTGTTGAATGTATTATTCAAGAATTCCCTTGCTTCTCTACTGAAATGTGGTGGTGCCCCGTCATGCTTGAACCACATTATGTTTCTCACTAAAAGTAGCACATCCTCGAGCAATAAAGGTAACTCCTCCTCAAGAAATTGCCAATAAGCGGGACCGCTTGATCTGTTTGGCAAAAAAAATGGCCCGATTAAGTTATTTAATTATTCCGACCCAGACATTTAGTGAGAATCGTTCTTGATGATGAGATTCTTCAATCAAATGAGGGCTTTACTCTGCCCAATAATAATTATTGTGAAATTTTGTGATAGCCGTTCTCGAAAAGTTAGCTTCGTCAATGAACATTATATCACTATCAAAATGAGCATTTTGTCTAATTTCACCTAAGAATCATCGGCAGAAATTCAGTCTTGAAGGAAAATCTCGAGGAAGTAGAGTTTGGACGCATTGAATATGAAACGGATACAATAAAAAGTCGCGGAGAACCCTCCAAACTGGAACATGTGAAATATTCAACTGATTTCCAATTTTTCTTGTACTCACATTAGGATTCAAATCAATACAATTCAAAACTGCTTCCTCAATATCTGGAGTTCCCATAGTTTGAGTTGCACCTTTTAAATGATTATTTCCAGTGAAAGTACCAGTTTCCCTTAACCTTCTGTGGATATTTGAAATTGTTCGCCTGTCGGGTGTTACTCGATTTGAAAAGCGAACCTGATATAATCGCCTAGCTACTGTTGTGTTTCCGTCAGCCAGACCGTACATGTAATGGATCAGCCAATTCGGCGTTAGTAAAATTAGCCATTTTTTCTTACAGCAATCACTTCAAAAGTCTTGAAATTAATCGTTAATTTCATAAAAAATTCGGGCAGACAACTGGTTCAACTTTAGCAATTGTTGCAATGAATAAATAAATGAAAGAAATCAAATCCTACTTGTAATTTTTTTACTTAGAAGTGCTTTCAATTCAGAGAATGCATACAATCGTTTGATAATTTTCAGCTCGAGAACAGTCGGAGATACAAAAAAATTACAGGTGTCAAAAAAGTTTCTAAATTGAACGAAGATGACGAAAATTGATTGTACGCTGATCAGTGACGTACTGCAGAAAAGTTTGAGAGAGCAAAAGAAGACATGACTCCGGAAAAGAAAACACCTTGTAGGTTCTAGTTCAAATTCAGAACGTGTAATGATGGAGGGTGTAAAAATTGCTTGCATTCCAAATTTGGGCTGAATATCTCAAAACTGCAGGAATTCTGAAGAAAAAAAACATTTTTTTCCGGAAATTTCAACACCCTGTAGCTCCCTAACAAAGTTTTTGCGGACCTTTTATGAACTTTTTTCTCAAAACTGCTGTATATAAGTATATGTTAGTAAGATCTATTTGTAGTATTCATTCGCTCTTGACAAAAATACTGTGTATCGAAACGCGTCCAGTATACATTAAATATATTTGAGTAGAAATCATCGTTTACTGGTATTTGTGATTTATTGGATATTCGATGATAACAACGATCAAAGAGAATAAATCGATCAAAGAGAACAAAATTATCATAGAGATCTAATTTTTTCATGAATTATTGATTCAGAGAATCAATGAGGGTTGTGGGAGAATCAATGAGGGTTGTGAACAGATTAGAAACCAACCTTATGTTATACATAAGGAAGTAAGGCAATGGAGGTTAAGAGCTAAAATATGCTTAAGAAACAGCGATATCATTGAGTATTTGCTATAAATTGATTTCATTATTCACTCTTCCTTGCAGTTTCTATTTTTATATTTTTTTTATATTGGTTATCCGGTTGGAATATCAATAAAAAACGAAAAACCAACGAACATTTCTAGGCAGTTTCTCTTTTGGATAGGGCCCAGAGGAGAACAGAGCCTAGGCATAGTTTCACGATTCTCCATAACATTCTTCAATCGACTATGCCTGGTGAACGAAGATCTGAAAATTCCCGTTACATTTCGGGTGAGAAAAATATTTCTAAATAAAAACCATGTTCCAGTATGAGGTAAAATTTTTTGAGGAAAATCTTTTTCCTAAGTCGATCTTTAAAACTTTTCATTTATCTTCGATGATGTTGTTATAGTGAGTACAGTACCAAATTTGAAGAATATCGATCCAAGGGTTCAGAGGTTATGGTGAATCAAAAATTTGCCTCACATTAACGAAAAAATCTGTATCTTCGGGAATAATGACCATACTTGAATTCAGCTTCTCATTTCTGATTTCTCCTAAAATCTTCTGTTGAAAACTTTTCGATTATTCCTGTTACACTCTTTATATTAATTCGGTTTTTGAAAACATTTTAACGCTAGTAATAAAGTTATATCATCATATGTGATTATGCTCAAGAATGTATAGAACATGTTATTTATCAGACTAATTTTCATGCGCATCAAAAAGAAAAAATTGACCAGATTATTCTATCTCATGAATTGTTGTGCTACAATGAGATCTTCAAAAGAGAAATGAGAAAAAATAGCTTCATATACATAATGTGGTATATTCATTGCGATATCGATACTACACTTGATGGAACTGATTCCGCACATAAAGTTCGCCCATTCCTCGAATTACTTATCAACGAATTCAAAACAGTTTGGACATCATCCCTGAACTACTTATGTTTAAATGAAAGCATTGTTCCATATTTTAGCAGTTCATTAGAGGAAAAACCTGTGCTCTTCGTTTTCGAACCTTATAGTCAACTGGGTACATCATGTTGAACAATATTGTAGAAAGTACACCAATATAGGCGATCGAGACTAGGACAAGGTCCAATTGTTGTTCTTGATCTCCTTGATTCGGTTACTTCTGATCTGGGCAGCCGTATTTAGTCTTAAGATCTGCTCAATAGAACTTCTTTAATGAATTAATTAACAAGAAGAAATAAGCGTTAATGAAAACATGGTTTTTCCGAACTAAAAACAATTTGAAAATCTAGCAAGGGGACACTAGAACAGAAGTCGAAGTTTCAGTAGTTCGTTGGCTGGAGAATACCGTTATTACTGTTCTAAAAAACTGCGACAAAGCTTAGCCCACATGTATAGCCTTGCGATACTTAAGAGCAGGATCCACATGTCATTTCTCTGTGTAACATAATTTATATATGGGATGAGTTCACCTTTGTGACCTGGTTGTGGCTAATTATCGAAGTTTCATATGATGGGAAAATAGTAGTGGTTCTTTTTGACAAATACAACTGGTGTGACAATACCACAGTGGCTTTTATACAGAAAATATAGACACAAACAATCTATTTACAAATTGCGAAGGCTATATTGTTTTGCGCTACATAATATGCATCATCTATGAAAAATTCCCTACTAAAAATGATTACCAAAGATGGGATAAACCATACAGTGGAAGATATGTCAGAAAAGAATCCATTGTCAATGTGGAAAATGTGATGTTGGTCTTCATCTCAGTGAATGTTATTTTTTCAAAGAAACTAAAATGTTTATACTATCTGAAAATCAAAATTAACTCACCTTCATATCTTGATCGTCCTATTCCCACACCACTATCGACCGATACACCATTCCAAACATCTGAAATGTAAATTCAAATCAAATTAACCCAACTTTTTATTGAGTGATAGGAAAATAGCAAATTTGAAATGAATAGATTGAATGCATCACACGATAGAATTTCTGATTTTTTCTGATATGAATGTAGGAAATCTTTCAATTTCGGATAGTTGTAACCGTGTAGAGCTTTCTCTAGATTTGCTGCTAAGTAAAAGTTTGTTCTATCTACTTATAAAGAATGATTTTATATTTTCAATTTTCTTTTCCGTTTATTCAAATTATTTCCAAATAACTTGCTCAAGCCTCTAGTGTTACCAACAGTTCCTCCATAAGAACTTCCAAGAGGGGAACCTACCACAAAGAAAAAGGTTAATTGTAAGAAAAAGTTAAATGGTTCAAGGCCTATTCACGCCATTGAACGTAATAGAGAAATTAAAGTTTGAAATGAATAAATGGATTGCACATGATACAATTTTCAATAGTTAATAATAATATTATAGACAATCCTGCAATTTCGGATGGTTCGAAACTGAAAGAACTTTTGATATATAAGGTACTAGATAGATGTTAATTGCTAACATTTATGAAAAAATATTTTATATCTCCAATTTTCTCTTCGTGAAATTTAAAATAATTTCAAATAACTTACTCAAGTTCCTATTGGTGCCAAGATATCTTCCATAAGCATTTCCAAGTGAGCTTTCCACTGGAAAAATATGATAAGAAGAATAGTAAGAAGCACGGAAAAAGCTGAGACACGTTAACTTAGGTTAACGTTACGTTACTTACGTCAACGATTTGAGGCGGAACAATTTCTGTATTGGTTCGGAATATTTGAAATCTACCCCCTAACCTCAGCAGCACCTAAGTAGAAATTAATTATAGAGAAAGTGGATCGACTGACATATCTTCTTAAAGGTCATCCAATTTCCTATTCGAAAAATCGAGTTCAGTGAATAAAAAAACAATTCCAACATCGGCCCATACGGAACAAAACAACTGAAGTGGCAGTTTTGGATCACCTACAAATAGAGAAAATTATCACGTGTGCTTGGTGTATCAGCCTCAACAGTCTACAGGATCTTGAAACATCACCAATGAAATAACCAATTATAATCCTGAACGATTCTTACAACTTTGTGAAATTTTTAGTGAAAATATTAACAATAATTCACATATTCTCTATAATTCTCCTCTAACGACAGTGCTTCTACTCTCAATCTCAGTGGTGAACTGAAGGCGTAATGGATGATATTGGAATACTCATAATCATGATTGGTTCAAACAAACAAATCAGAAGTTGAATATTTGGGCTAAAATTTATGGAAATCATATTGTAGGACCTTTCTTCTTCGAAGTTAATCTCAATGGAGACACTTATTTTCAGTTGTTGGAAGAATTAATAAATGCCCGGCTTTCAGAAAATTTTGAAACTTTTTCTGAGAATTAGCTGCGTCTCCAGCAAGATGCTACTCCTGAACATTTCGATGTCCGTGTGCGATAATATTTATATGCAAGTTTCCCAGGTTCGTGGATTTGCAGAGGAGAAATAGATGAGTGGCCAGTCAGGTCACCAGATTTGAGTCGCTTCGATTTTTTTATATGGGGTCATCTTAAATCCAGAGTTTATGCTACACTACACAACCTGAAAACTTGGAAGAGCTGCGGAAAACCGAATGCAAATATTTGACACCAGTAATTCTTCAAAATAGTAGAGGAGAATTCGAGAATCGTGGAGGAGGTAGGAGAAGGTTATTTTTAGCACTTCATTTGTTTCTTGGCATGGTCAAGTTTTCGTTGTGATATAAACTTTTGTTCGTGAGCTCGAACTGTCTGTGTGATATTAAGTATTTATAAAGATAATAATTTTGAAATAGAGAATGAAAAGACCGTTCCAAAGATATTTCACTCGACCCACTTTTCTCCTTAATGAATCTTGATTTAGGTGTTGCTCAGCGTAGGCGTTGATTTCACATGCTCCGAACCAACACAGAAATTGTTCCCCTCAAATCTAACCTAACCTCCTCAGAAGTTGGTATATATATATATATATATATATATATATATATATATATATATATATATATATATATATATATATATATATATAGATCTTGAATTTCATTTGCTAACCCTTTCTTCAAATACAAACAAATGTATTTACTGGGGAATCGGGGTTAAAAGAACGAAAAGTGTTCGAGGTTAAAAACCTATAATTTGCAAACTGTTTTCACGCGTTTCGGCACAGGGTCATCATCAGACATTTATCTCTGTACAGTTATTATTTTACACATTCCCTCTTGACATCATTATTATCACTCTCTATCACAGCTCCTCACAATCTAACCTATCCTAATCTCGTACACTTTTCGTTCTCTTAACCTTAAACTTAACTAATATATATATATATATATATATATATATATATATATATATATATATATATATATATATATATATATATATATATATATATATATATATATATATATACTAATATATACTAACCTGTTTTATCGATAAAATTTGTTCTTACTGGTTAATAGGGTTGAGAGGAACTACAGTTGAATATTTATTTCATAATTTGCAGATTATATTTACGCGTTTCGGCGTAAGCCATTTTCAAAATATATCTCCACAAGATTATTATCTGAAAAATATAAATTTCAAGATAAAGAATTCACATTCAACGGGTCGTTTGAACAATCATTAACAAACTAACCTCTCCTTCGACACAATCATTTCAACTAACTGTTCACCCAAATTTATCGATATCAACATATTATATTTACACAAATACACATTGGAATAATATTGATGCTCTGAATTTTATTCGATTTCATATATTATATATTTATATATATATATATATATATATATATATATATATATATATATATATATATATATATATATATATATATATATATATATATATATATATATATATATATGAACATCCGTCCTGGAGTTTACTGCCTTTGGTTCTTTCTGAATTTCTATCATTTCAACAATATTTCGTTTCGAATCATTGAATTCAATAGTAGGAAATTCCGTATCTTTGAAGTCAAAATTGTGAAGATTTTCTATACTAAGTTTGGCTAAAGCTGTTTGGTTTCTATTCGATCGTATTGAATATTCATGCTCGTAAACTCTTCTATGCGAGTACTGTTTGGTATTTCCAATATATGTGGAGACACATTCTTGGCAGTTGATTCTATATATACTGTGCGATTTATCCTTAGCTTCAACCTGTGGTTTCAGATTAGTGAAAAAACTTTTTGTGTAATTATTTGGCTTGTGACCTACTCTTATGTTGTACTTCTCTAAGCATCTATTTGTTGGGACCATCCGGGGTTGTAGTCATGTCCGATGTATTTAAATTCGCCATTGTTCTTTGTTTTTGTCTCCAGAGTTGTATATTTGGTGTATTCTCTTCAAGAAATGATTTCGTCGAAGGAGAGGTTAGTTTGTTTATGATTGTTTAAACGACCCGTTGAGGGTGAACTATTTGTCTTGTATGTCTATATATTTAACAATAATTTTATGTATTTTATATTTTTCAGATAATAATCTTGTGGAGATATATTTTGAAATTGGCTTAGGCCGAAACGCGTAAATATAATCTGCAATTTATGAAATAAATATTCAACTGTAGTTCCTCTTAACCCTATTACCCAGTAAGAACAAATTTATATATATTATATATATATATATATATATATATATATATATATATATATATATATATATATATATATATATATATATATATATATATATATATATATATATATATATATATATATATATATATATAATATATATATATATTTTCTGCAGGTCACCTGGGACCAAGAATGCCTCGGACTATACTCAATAGCACTTCCTTCTGTATATATACCTGAATATTGCATATATATATATATAGAAAATCGATTTCAGAAGGTTCCATTGGTGAATACGGACTTTAAAATTCTTTCATCTACTGAAAAAAGACAAAGTGCCGTGTTCGGAGAACTCCAGGTGACTCTCAAGTCTTTGTGCGATATTCCAACCAACCACAGAGGATAACATCGAGGGAACACTCACTTTAGGATGCAAATCTTGGTGCTGTAAGTCCTTTTCTGTTCCTCTCCTAATTTTAAGTAATTGCTTGTTTCATACCTATCAGAATTATTTTTCACTTATGTCCGATTCTGATCTTAAAGATTCAAACGAAATCGAATTAATTGCTGCAGACTTAGAAACTCTTAATCTAGGAACCACACAGGTTCGAACAAATAATTCCCCCGATTTAAAAATAAAATCACATCCCTTGAGGAAAGCTAGATTTTCGCTTATTAATTACGAACGTATACAGGAAGAGACTCTGCCAGAAATGAGTCTTAATCAAAGTCAGACAAACTCAACACCTATTCCTTCAGGAACTACATCAAACCTCGAACCACTTTTTAGAAATGATATTCAACTTCTTTACAATCCATCCCTGAATATTTTCCTCGCGAGAACCTTTCAATTTTTGTAAATGAAGTCGATAACTTATGTAAGCACTTAGAGGGTAGGTTAAATGCAGATTTAGTTTATGTGGTAAATTTTTCCATAAGATCTAAAATCAAAGGCGAAGCAAGAGACTTTCTTTCTTTCCAAAACGCTACAAATTGGCCTTCGATAAGGCGTGTCCTTTACAAAAATACGGTGATCAGAGAAGTGAAGATCTTTTAGTTTCATCACTTACTCATTGTGTTCAAAAAAAACGAAACATACATGCAATATTATAGTAGAATTCTCAAAAGTTACAGTGACTTAATACAATATCTTACGCTAAATATAGCAGATCCTGTATTTTTTGAATACAAAAAGCGAGATATGGAGAGATTGGCTCTTAAAACCTTTCAAATTGGTCTTTTAGAACCACATAGAAGCTTTTTGAGTAATTTCAATCTAAATTCTATCGAAGATTGTATAAATAAATGTCAGTTTATGACAATAGAAAACAAGAGTGGGAGTTCAGTGAGTTTATTAGAAGAACTCAAGAACCAGATAGGAAACCTCAACAAAATTTTCTGTTATCCAGATCTATGATCAATACGAATCGCCAACCTCGAAATCAAAATTCTCTTTCATTTACAAATCAACAATCCCCTAGATTTGTACAACAATCCTAAAATTCTTTTCTTCCGCAAATCAACAACCTTCTAGCTTCGTACAACAATCACAAAAAATAAATCTAGAAAATTTCACTAATAAACCTTATTCTCACAATAACCAGGGTTTTCCAAATTCCATAAATAAGCCTCTTCCTTCATGGAAGGTACCACTTACTAACAAGAAAGTATTTGGAACAAATCCAGGTTCCAGTTTTACAAAAACGAAATACCAACCAACCCCAATGTCGACATCAACCATAGTACGACAACAACATCCACATCAAAGAACTTTTGAATTTGAAGAACTCTATAATGTCGAAACTCAAAACGATGACTTCAATGAACACTTTGAAGAACTACTTGACGAAAATCTTTATGACGAAAACCTTTATGACGAAAACGACGAGACTGACGAAAATTTTCGGTCAACGGCCTCGGAATCCCAACAGAAATAGATCTGAACTGTCTAAAAACGAAGTCGAAACTACCATTCATTTACTTACCTCAGGTAGATCTCAAAATTTTAATTGATTCAGGTGCAACAAATTCGGTCATAAATCCAAAACCAGCTTTTGAAAAATTCTCAAAATTCATGTACAAAAAACCATTCCACGTTTATAGTCTAGGAAATACAATTTATGCTGAAAATAACTTGAAAGTACCTTTGCTTCATGAAATTGGTATTTTGATGATATCCACTTTCACGTCGTCAAATGGCATAAAAACTTCGACGCTCTATTAGGAACTCATGACCTACAAAAATTGTGTGCAAAAATAGATTATATATATATATATATATATATATAAATAATTTAGAAATTCCATTCTTTCTAGAATTCGCTGATTTCAAAATTGAACCCCAACGTGTAAGAATTAATTCAAGTATCAAGGTACCTGTTTCCATCGAACATGGAGAAATTATTTTTCCAGAAACAAAATTTCATGAAAATTTTACAGTCCCTGAATGTATCGTTAACGCTCGAAACGGCTATTGCATTCTTCCAGCTCACGAATCTGCTGATATCGAAGTCAATTTTTCTGAAAGAATCCTGTCACACCATTTTACGAGTCCGAAATTTCAGAACCACACTTAGAAAACAACAGGAGTCTGAAAATTGCAGACCATATCAGAACTGCGCATATGAATTCCGAAGAAAGGCAGAAGATATTGAAATTATGTGGTAAATTCCGAAATATTTTTTATAATGAAAACTGCGACCTCTCATTCAGCAATACGGTAAAACATAAAATTCGTACTAAAGACGAAGAACCAGTCTTTGTGAAATCTTTTCGCCATCCAAAAACAATGCAGCTAGAAATTCAAAATCAAGTTCAAAAATTACTAGACGATAAAATCATAAGACCATCGATTTCACCTTACAGTGCACCGGTTTGGATTGTACCTAAAAGGCCGACGCATCTGGTAAGAAAAAATACCGTATGGTGATTGACTATCGCCGCTTAAATGAGAAAACTATCGAAGATAAATATCCACTTCCTCGAATAGACGAGATTTTGGATAATCTAGGTAAAAGTCGTTACTTTTCGACAATTGACCTAGCCAGGGATTTCACCAGATTGAAATGGACGAGAATTCAATCGAAAAGACAGCATTCACTGTCAATAATGGGCATTACAGTATTTACGTATGCCTTATGGTCTCAAAAATGGTCCTAGCACTTTTCAACGCGTGATGGACAATGTCCTAAAAGAATTTCTACATAAATTCTGTTTCGTCTACATGGACGACGTGGTCATATTTTCGAAGAGTTTACAGGAACACATTTGTCATCTTCAACTAATTTTTCAAAACTTCAAAATTTCAATCTCAAAATTCAGCTTAACAAATCTGAATTCCTCAGTAAAAACATAGAATTTTTAGGTCACGTTATAACACCCGAAGGCATAGCTCCAAATCCGTCTAAAGTAAAAGCAATTCAAAATTACCCCATTCCAAAATCCGTCAAAGAAATTAAATCATTTTTAGGCCTAATAGGTTACTATCGAAGATTTATCCAGAATTTTGCAAAAATAGTTTCCCCCATGACAAAATGTTTAAAAAAAGGCGCAAAAATAAATTCTGACGACCCAGAGTATATTTCAAGTTTTCAACTTTGTAAAGAACTTTTGATGAATGCTCCAATTTTAGCTTATGCAGACTACGAGAAAGACTTCAAAGTTACTACAGACGCATCAAACGTGGCAATTGGAGGCGTTCTTTCACAATCTGATCGACCCGTTGCCTACTATTCTCGAACCTTAAATTCAGCTGAACGCAATTACTCGACAATTGAAAAAGAACTGTTAGCAGTACTTGACACAACGAAATTTTTCAGACCTTATATTTTTGGAAGAAAATTTACTTTAGAGACAGACCACCAACCACTGGTATGGCTCTACAAATTAAAGAACCAAATTCTAGGTTAATTCGTTGGAAATTGAAATTGGACGAATTTGACTACGATATTGTACAAAGAAAGGTAAGGAAAATATAGTAGCTGACGCTTTATCTCGTGTAAAAGTGAATAATACCGAAAACAATGACGCCACTGATACAGACGACAGCTCTATTCTACCAAATATCGAAGAAATTCCAATCTTGACTGACGAAGACTTAGACAGAATTTTAGAATCACAAAATGACGATATTATCCAGAACCCTGAATATTCCGAAATTCTGAAAGAGCTAGAGAACTCTAAAGATCAAAACAACGCTCACCAAGACGACCAAAATTCCTGCGATACAGTTCATTCAACCCAAGAAGATAACGGTAAAGCTATCCCAATTAGTGAATCTTCAATTAATACTTTTCCCAATAGAATCATTTTAAATACTAGCGAACAATATAAGGTGAAGTACACTAAACCATTCAATAAAAACACCTACATAGTATCCATAAGAAATAATTCAATAACAACCGACTTATCAAAAATGTTCAGAGAAATATTTCGACCGAACGAAACTTATGGTATCTTTTTCATAGACCACAATCTACGCCAACCTTTCATTCAGTTTTGCAAAGCAAATTTCAACTATGCAGTAAAACTTATAATTTCTAATAATTTTTGCAAAGACGTAACACTAACAGAGAATCAAAAAGACACGGTTAAAACTTACCATGACAAAACCCACAATGGTATTACAGAGACGTATAATTATCTGAAACAAAATACTACTGGCCTAACATGAAAAACACCATAGCCGAAATTATTAATAGTTGCGAATTATGCCTCAGATCAAAATATGAGAGAAATCCGTACAAACCAAAATTTTCGGGACCAATTTTAGCAAAAGACCATTTGACGTCATCCACATTGACACATTTTCTTTTCAAAATTCCAAATTCTTAACAGTTATAGACCTTTTCTCGAGATATGCACAAGCATACCTTGTAAAAGACGGAACAAGTCTCACAATTTTGAATAAATTACGTCACTACTTCTCTCATCACAATCTACCAAAAAGATTGTTTCAGATGCAGGGAAAAAAATTCCAAAATAAAACACTCATAGAATTCTGTAAATTAAACAAAATCGACCTACACTTTACAACAGTTAATAATCCAAATTCAAACTCACCAATCGAACGTTTTCACTCTACAATTCTGGAGAAACTCAGGATTCTCAAACTCAAGAATCAGAATGAAATTCCTGCGAATCTAATGATATCCGCCACCCTTATTTATAACCAATCAATACACTCATCCACAGGATATTCCCCATTCCATTTACACTCATCGAATCTATCTCCAACTCGATCGGAATTTGCAAAAGATCGAACAATTGATCGGTAAAATAAGTTATAAAAGAATAAAACGAGGACTGATGAATTTCCTTGGGACAGGTGTAAAATTCATTACCGGTAACCTTGATGATGATGATCTTAAAACAATAAACGAAAATCTAGAGGCTCTCCACAAGAGCAAGAGTTCTGAAATAAATAAAATCAATAAGTTAACTTCATTCGCTAACCACCTATCTAAAGATACTCCGATGACTTGGAATTATTGAATAAAAATATTTTGAGTACTCGAAGATTTTTTCAAACCTTGACAACAACAGAGAAATCAGAATACTTTTGCAAAATGAAGTATTCCATTCAGAAATGTTACTAGATACACTATCAATGTTAGAAAGAACAATAAGTCTTGCCTTCAATGGAATAGCAAATCTTGAAATTATAACCGTTAACGAGACGTTAGAAATTCAAAACTATTTAGAAAATTTACAAATATCAGCAATTATCTTCAATCGATCATATTCATTTGTTCAAGGTGTTAGATTTGCAAAGATCTCTATAATCGGTACAGATCAAGCAATCACTTTCCTCCTCAAAATTCCCATTTTTCAAAATATTATGGCTAACTATTTCCGAATATACCCTATCCTAACCACCAAGATATTGCCTTGCTTCCACCAAAAAGTATCTCGTCAAGTTTGAAAATGAAAACCGATGGACCAACGAGGAATGTCGAAACAGTTCTGATTCCATATCCTACTGCTACCAGAAGACATCTGCTGAGAACTGCAATCTCCAAACTTTTCAACACTGCCGTACAGTGAAAATAGAAAACAAATACGAAATCATCCATGTCCTGAAGAACAAAGAACTGTTAGTACTTTTCAAGAACCACAAGAAATTCTTGAAGACTGTCAAGGAAAGCTGACCAGAAATTCTGTCAAAGGAACGAGTTTGTTGAGCTCACCATGCAGGATAATTATTGGTACATCTTCCTACGATAACACCGTTCCAGTATTCGAGATTGCTACGCAAAATATTAGCGAAATCGACCTCAAATCCGAAAAAAAGATCGATCTCTACCTACGACACTTAAATTATCCAACTGAAATCATCAAAGAAGCCAGAGAACTTAACGAACAACCCCTGTACCTACAGCCTCTAACCCAAGTATTCCATTACTCCTTGAGCGTAACCGTAGCTTGTTGCATGATAATAATTTTCACAGTAATCATACGACACAGAAAACGAGTCATTGAACTGCTCTATTATCCGAGGCAAATCATCCACATATCCAAGGACAGCAAACCAACTCTAGAAGAAAATTTGAACGAGGACGTTCAAAACTAAGGGGAGAGGAATTACGTTATGCTTTTACTAAGAAGAGAGTAAAGATAAGCACTCCCGGTAGCTGACCCTATAGCCGTCTTCCAGGAATCGACTATCTTCTCAGGTGTCTATGTTCAACACTTGTAGAACCATTTGAATTCATTATAAGATTAGATTTGATACTGTTCAGTCCTTTATCGTATTGTACGTATATATATATATATATATATATATATATATATATATATATATATATATATATATATATATATATATATATATATATATAATATATATATATATATATATATATATATATATATATATATATATATATATATATATATATATATATATATATATATATATATATATATATATATATATATATATATATATATATATATATATATATATATATATATATATATATATATATATATATATATATTTATGCAATATTCAAGATCGCTGGAACGAAAATATTCGAATAGGGCCTTCAGTCGATAATTCAGTCTTTTCTGAACAATTTGACATATTGATCCCAAAAATATTCCAAGAGTTGGTAAAAAGTAGCGTGAAGAATTATTATTGTTTTCGCGGTCGTAATGAATCAACTGCGTAATTCAATCACTATATTGAACCTTTACCATTATTTTGAAGGGTCGAACTCGAATATTGATTCAGAATTGTGCCAATTGTCGTCAATAATGTTTCACTTCTTCACCATCACATGCACCTACCGTTGTGAAACCTCTGAACATAGACTGAATGCATTAACTCTATAATAAAAAATGTCATCGAGTTTTAGACGATATCTGGTTTGAACCAAATTTTATCTTGGTGTTGCTTGTTTTCGACGTTTGAAATTGTTAACAATGGTTTTAACAAATGAGGATAAGCGTTTCATTGAATGTTTATTTGTGCGTGGTTATACTGCTAGGCAAATATCACGACAATTTCCAGCCCCTAATCACAAAAGAAGTATAATCTATGATCTCGGGGAAAAATTTCGGACAAATTTCATTAGGAAGAAGATCAGGATGACTGTTTTCCAAATATCTCAGAGATGCCAACTGTTGAAAACATCTGCGAGAATAATAATACGACGACATGATTTTGTTTAATAAATTACATGAGTAAAAACATTCAACAAAAAGAATCAAGTACTCAGAATGGAATATGACCTCCATTGGCATCCACAACCATCTGCACCCGTCTTCTCAAGATCTCTATGGATCTCGAAATTATTTCTTGATCAAAATTATTCCAACATTCTTGAATTTTTATACACCATTTCTTCCAAATGACCCCACAGAAAATAGTCTAACGGATTAAGATCGAGACTATTTGGGAGCAATTGTTCTGGTTCGATGATATCGTCTACGCGTTGTCTTAGATAATCCATAGTATAGTGACTGGTATGACATCTGGCTTCATCCTAAAATCAATTGAAATATATTTCATTTAGATACATCAAATTTGGGACACCCTGTACTCTGACGGTCAGTTGAGAGTAAGTAGCGTTTTTTGTGATATAGTACTGGTTGTTCATTTCTTTGATAAACGTTGTCAGAAGAATATGGAGAAAATTGAAAAAAGAATCACAGAAGATTTGAACCAATAAAAATCATCCAACAACCTACTCAATTTCCCAACCGTTCATTTTCAGCTGGTGGCAACTGTACTTATTCATGTCATACAAAAAACAGCAATTATTCACCTGTATGAAAGTGAACTGAGTAGTTGATGCCTCAATAGTTGGTAACATATGATCAAGAAATATGTGACAATAATTTTCCGAAGCTAATCTTATCCCTTGTTCTATAAAAATGATATTTGATTTAAAGTTCCTCGAAATACCGACATAAGACCATTTTATGCCTGAAAAATTTTTGTCTTTCCCTCTGCAAACGAATTAAAGGCACATTCCTCTTGATTTCATTCGTCGAAACACAAATTCTGTCTTTCTGGCTGTTTTTTGGTGGGGCAACACTGAAATTTTTTTCGTCTATGAACCAGATACTTTCAATTTGTCTTCGTGTTCTAAATCTATTTAATTAATTTCTGCATCGCTCGAATCTGCGCTCTTTGACAGCTTGAGTCAATTGAAAATTATAGTACCTCCGAAAATACTTAAGACCCAAATCGTGGCTTATTATTCTTCTCACAGAAGTTTTTGAGATTAGGCATCTCTGAGATATTTGGGAAACAGTCAAGCTGGTTCTTGGAGTTCTATAGGGCTGACTACTAATGCAGAAATTCGCTGAATGTTATCCTGAAATTGTCAATTGAGTTTGTAATACAAAAATATAGAGAGAGAGAGAGATGAAACAGATTATAAAAAAGGCGAGTACCTGTGTTCTAACTGCACCAGTACCTGATCTTTTATCTATTGACCCTGTTGTCCGAAATTTTTCCTCAGGATTATAGATTGTACTTCTTTTGTAATTAGGGGCTGGAAGTTGGTGTAATATTTGCCTAGCAGTATAGCCACGCACAAATAACCATTCAATGAAACGCTTATCCTCATTTGTTAAAACCATTGTTAACAATTTCAAACATCAAAAACAAGCAACACCAAGATAAAATTCGAGTTCAAACCTGATGTCGTCTAAAACTCGACGAAATTCATTATTTTTTGTTTATCATAGAGTTAATTCTCAGTTATGTTCAGAGGTTTCACACCGGGAGGTGTATATGATGGTGGAGAAGAGAAACATTATTGACGACAATTGGCACAATTCTGAATCAATATTCGAGTTTGACCCCTCAAAATGATTGGAAAGGTTCAATCTAGTGATTGAATTATGCAGTTGATTCACTACGACCGCGAAAAACGTTTTTAATGCGCGGGGAAAATTATTAATATTTGACGACGTCGGCCATTTTGAATTCGAACGGAAATCAAACTTAAGGTTGGTTTTGGTAAAACATGGTTCTTTGTCTTCCTAGAATATCCATGAAAAACTTCAGAAGTGCCAACGCCATGAGGTGAAAAAAATATTACGATTTTAGCTGAAAATCAGAATGAAAAAAATTCTTCACGCTACTTTGTTCAGAAAGGACTGAATTATCGACTGATGAATGCTCCATTCGAATTTTTCAGTGAAAAAAAAACGTTTCAGCGATCTTGAAATTTTGCGAATTCTTGAATCGGCAGACTGATTCAAGAATTCGCAAAATTTCAAGCTGTTTTTTCATAGCTGATGTGGTCTGAAATTTCGAAAAAATCTAGTTCTTTGGCTTTAAAATGAAGCAAAAACGAATGATCTAGCTCTAAAATTGCGAAAGTTATAACGAAAAAAAATTGTCCGGTTTTGTCTGACGCACCCTTTATATTCTTATGATTCTATCGTGAAAGAGCTTTCGCTAGATAAGATATTAAATACAAGTTGCACCCGACCACCTAGGTACTGCTAGAAAACCGACAGAAAAATAATTTGATTCATCCAATGCTCTTCTCGTTAGATTTGAAAAATATTGATCGATAAACCCGTTCCCCTGATACTTCTAATGAACCCTTTAGTGCGGACATCTTGTATAGCATTAAAACTTGAAAGTTTAACACTATTATCGAACTACATTTTGCGTTTTTCCATTATATCTCATAGCGTTGCAACCCTCCGTTATTCACAATTTTAGAAATGATGTCAAATTTAGAATGGAGTCAGATAAATTCATTGTATCCAAAGCACTAGACGAAAGAAGTGATGAGTAATTGAGTGGCCGGGTCACACATGCCACCAGTTCATTAAAATTAACATTTTTCTAATTTTAATTAGCAACTCGCACACGCTGAGTCGTGCAGAAAAAGCGAAAAAGAGGTTTATTCTCGTTAATTGAAAGAATATTCCAAAACGGATTTCATGAAAAAGCAGTGGCGTACCGATTTTGTCTTTGAAAATTTTCAGTGATGTGTTAATAACAGACGCCATTGGTGAAATCGAAAACAATGTTTTGAGTAATAACACATGATCCTTCGAAATTTCATTCGAATCTCCACAGCCGTAGGCATTATTAATTTTATTTTAACAACCTTGATCAATTTGAATTTCCTTAACGAAGCATTTCAGTAATGAAACTTATACAATAAGAACATATTATTTTTCGATTCTCCATTAGACTCGGAATTTGCTGCTGTGAGAACTGTACCAACCTATGTATTTAATTTCTTGAATTATCTTTTATTTCAGAAAAGTCCATACTGGTGTTATTTTTTTCTATTTAGTTTTGTGTTTTTTAATGTGAAAACCAAAACCTCAAAACTGGTGCTCATTTTAGAGATTCAGTGGAATTAATATCTTGAAAATTGACCACGGAAATTCGCTCTTTGTTTTTATTCTCTAGCATATGTCCAGGTTTACAGTTATAAAAAGCGAAACAAGAATTTTTTGAATTTCACTCACCATTCCTGAATATGGTACAAGCGCCGCCTCGGTACATAGAGAGTGCGTAAAATGTCACCTGAAAATATTCAGTATTGAATCTCCTGTTCGTACTTCAATTCACAGCAGTAGACAATAGAAGCTGTTTCAATTAATTAATAATATAGATATCAATATGAAAATGATGTTTTACTCACAATTAGAAAATTCATGTTGGTCTGGCTTCCAAGATAGACGATTGGACTATACTAGGGTATTTTATAACCTGGGGCTACAAAATATGCTAATTTTCATAAAAGTTTTATTGATTCTAATCAATCTAACCAATGATTGAAGTTAATGAAATTCAATACTTAAAAATAAATTCATGGATTGCTGGCATGATTCAATTAACACTTGCGAAATTTCAGTTCAAATTATCAAATTCAATTGTTATGGTATAATTATGATTCACTAATTGAATTTCCAGTTGAATGACACAATCTTATTTTCCCATGCTAATTCTTCATTGAAAAAATCATATATATATATATATATATATATATATATATATATATATATATATATATATATATATATATATATATATATATATATATATATATATATATGATGATCCCAGATTGTGTCATTAAAAGCAAAATGAAATGAAAATTCCAGAGACTAATACAGTTCTTTGTGTATTACATTTATTTTGATTTTGAATTTTCCTTAACTTTTATTTAATTTGAATTTAACTTCAATTTAATTTGATTTAAATTGACACATATGGAAGCAGTTCCTTGTTAATTATACGAGGTGTGGCTATTAAATTACGAGACTAACGTTGTAAAAACCTTTATTTTCCTTTCATACGTAATTACTTATCATCACCTTCAACATACACCCCTTCTCCATACCCACGCTGCACGATGCGAATTATTCATAGTTCGAAACAGTGCAAAAAGTCTTCTGTCAACTCCTATAGGACGCTTGCCACTTCCTCTTCTCTAGCTCCCACGAACTCAAATCTCATCCCTTCAATGCATATTTCACCTTAGAGAACAAATGTCCGAACAATGGGATGCTGCACTTGTACAAATACCGAATCAAATTAGCAACTTTTTCGACATTGCCATCCGTTCTTGACGTTGAATGGCGAACTGGATGCGAAACATCTTCAACGTCTTTCCGGCCATCTTGAGAGAGCTCTACTAAATTATAAGTTTCACTAGAGTTTTTTTTGTTCTACAACAATTCGTTGCTTTATTATTACCCTAAACATTTTTTCCAGAAAAGCAAAATTAAAAACACTAACGGAAATGAAGGTTATGACAAAACGGTTTTGGTTACACAAACGAGACTTACTGCATTCTGAAGAGAAAGTATAGCTGTCGGTCACCTCAGGGATTCTTGAAATTTCGAAGGATTATTATATTTCATCCTTTCTGACATATTTCAATTGAAAAAAGAAATAAATTGAAGTTTATTTTAAGATATAAACAAATGAAAGATAATAAGAAAATTGTTTCCTCACGGAGTAGGTGTTTTTTTCTCGACTTCAGTAGCTTGTATTACCTCCTCTTGCCCTGAAACAAGCCTGAATACATCTTGGCATGCTTTGCATAAGGTTTTCGACATCCTCTGAGATGATATTCTGCCACTCTTCTGTGACGGCTTGGGTAAGCTGTTGTGGGATTCTTGGATTTTCCTGGCGCAATCTAATGTTCCTTTTGAGATTATCCCATAAATATTCAATCGGATTTAGGTGTGGAGAGCAAGCTGGCCAGACCAGAATAGCGATTCCCCCTGTTGCCAGATAATGTCGGGCGAGGTTGCTGGTATTCGGAGGAGTATTATCTTGCATAAAAGTGAAATTCTCACCGTGCGCACCTCGCCAGAGGGAACTATGGGTTCCAGCACTAAGTCCTCGTAATTTGTAGCCGTTACACCCGCAATAAACGAAATCAAATCTGTATTGCCTCCCAGCATAATGGCACACCAAAACATCACACTACTCCCTTGGCATTTCGGAATTTGTCTTGCTCCTCGGAGTCTAGCCTGTCTTTCACGATCCCTTAAAACACGAATCTGGCGGTCATCTGATCTTACACCAATTCTGGTCCCATCCGAAAAAAGAACGTTTCGCCAATTCTCAATATTCCAATTTTGGTGCTCGATACACCAACTAAGTCTATTAATTTTTGGTTGTCTGGTTAGGTCTGGAACTCTTAAGCGCTTTCTGCTTTATAAACCTCTTGAACGAAGTCTTTGACTTATCGTTTCGACTGATACACTAAGGCCTGTTGCTTCCAAAAATTGCCTGAGGAGTATGGGGTGCGACGCACTCAGGTCTCATCTTGCAATTTCACAAAAGAGCGGTCTTGTGCTTCAGAAGTGATCTTCCTACGACTTCTTCTAGAAATATTTTGCAGAGATTGTAGCTCCACGTATCAGGCGTAGGTTTTCGAAATCACTACCTGTGATACCCCCATTGTGGCCGCTATATCCCTCTGTCATCCCTTCTTCAACGAGAGCAATTATTCGACCCCTCTGCACATCGAACAATCCAAGCTAAGGCATTTTCAATTATGATTATAGGCTTTTTTAAATTTTGAAATTCACAGTTTCAAATCTCAGTGACGACCGAGTACAATATACCGAACATGTGGAGATAATTCAACATTTCTTATTATACTATCCAGATTTTTCACAACAAAATCTTAATTCTTCACAAGTAGTCAAAGATCCATAATCAAAAACAATCAATAATGTGAAATACCAAGTGATTCCATATAAATTTGATTGTGTGTATATGTTTATTTAATTAATTTCACTTATTAGAATATAGATATTCATTCATAATTGTAAGAGTTATAAGTAATACAAGAGTTACTATTCGATGAAACAGTTTTATTTCACACAGAGATTGATGTATACTGAGAGCATCTTTATTTCATTTAGTTAAATGAAAAACATTGATTGTGTGTATATATTACCAGAACTTACCGCCCTAGTTTAGTTTTCGTTCAGACAAAGCTGAGCAGGGACATTTCTCCCCAGGGCATCTCCATCTAATAACAAATGAGGAATCCTCTTACCTCTCACGGGCTTGCAGAATCACCTTATCCTGTATGACAGACAAAATCCATCTTTCAAGCCCAAGTTTTTCAGTATGCTGGAGGGATGCGCTTCCAGCAACCTGTTCATTAATACAAGGTTCACATAACGAGCTGTGTTATAACAGATTTGAATTTATGGATCTCCAAATCCAAATCCTGATACTTATAATTCTACCGATACGCTCTAGACATATTATCATTATCAACTATAATTATCCTCAAGTTGCAACAGAAAAGTGACGATCTTCATACAAAACCAACTTACATTGCATCACTTGCAGTGGGAGCCCTCAGACTATACTTCAGTTTTGATATCTTTTGAACCTGAAGGAGTGTCAAATAATAAACAACAATACATTAGATAAAATAATTAGGATCAGTCGGGTTCCATATTGCGATAGACTCGCTTTGAGCAGAATGATTAATGCTGAATGACGTTACCCACATTTTAGGTCATTTTAATTTTCTTTCCAATTTCAGAAAGACAAGGCATCAAATTTTTGTCTTCGTTATCCGTATATTCTTCACTGGTACTATAAATGCAACTTGTTGATTTGCTTTCTTTTTGTTTCTTTCTTCAATATCGCTGAAGGTAGAGCTAAAATTCTTATTTCTTCTGAATAAGGATCATCGTTACACTTGAACAATTAAATGCAGTTTCGACTCTTGTTTGATCACGAGAACAGAAAGTCGTATTTTATGCGCGTTTCTCTACCTAATACTTTATAATTACCTCTATCTCCAATTTTTTCATTTGAAATTGAGTTTTTAAACTCAACTAGACCACCTCAATCTGTTCTGGTATTATAAGGTTAGGCTAGATTACAATTTAACTCAATGAGTTTTTCATGAAAAGAGTAAACACTGTTGTACCTATGCGATAATGATAAAATCCTTTCCTGCTTATAATGTAATGTTTGTATTCCTGCAAAAATCAACAATCTTATCAATTACCTACTTTTCTTACAACTTCAACGACGCTTGTAAACTACTATACAAAAACATTACAGAAATCTTTCTATTTCATGACAAAATTGTCAAAATGAGATGCTCTCAAGAATAAAGTTATCAAATAATTATGTGATAACTCTGGTCTTCTTTCTTCTTTTTCTTCTTTCGCTAACTTAGATGGTTCTACATTAACGTCTACCGGTTGTCCTGTTAGAGCAATAGCTTGGTGATAAACTTATACCATGGAACTTATTCCCCAAGGTGATGTCTAATTATCATCATCGTGTACGAGGAAGTGATCCAAGTATAATTGATGACTGATGAATGAATTACCATCTACATCAGTGATATACCATTTTTACATTTGAATTTGGGAGGCTTTTACTTGATGAAATTCCATTATCAATAATAAAAACAAGTAATGTGTTTTTTGGAATTTTACTTAATAATTTTGACCTGTTGTTTCCTATGTAACGGCACCTTCTTTCAAACTTTCAAAATTCCTTAAAGACTTGCTAATAGAACATTGCAATTTTAAATCTAAATTTTCGGTCAAAAGTTCATACGAACTAATTGCCAACATCAAAGATACCATTATACCACCTAATTCCAAACTCATTTCTTTCGATGTTAAGAATCTATTTCCCAATATTCCTCCAAAAGATACGTACTACTTAGTGGTAGAATAATTAGAAAAGAATCATGTCAATACGATCATTAAATCAGATATTCTTTCATTATTACAAATTTGTTTAGATCAAAATTATTTCCATTTCAATAACAAATATCATACTATTGAAGACGGCTTGATTATGGGCAATCCGTTAAGTCCTTTTTAGCAGAAATATTCATGAATAATTAAGAGAAATTAATTCATAATCATCCACTCAGTAAATATTGTTTATACTGGTATCGCTATGTAGACGATATCATTATTTGCTTCACAGGAACAGATAGATAATTAAAAATTTTCGAAAATCATATAAATTCATTACATCCAAAAATTGGATTCACAACCGAAATAGAAAGCAATAATTCGATAAATTTCTTAAACGTAACAATTTCGAATGAAAATGGAAAACATGTTTTCGCAATTTACCATAAGCCGTCACATACAGATATTATAATACATAACTCGTCGTGTCATCCTTATCAACATAAAATGTCAGCATTCAACAGTTTTATTCATAGATTGATTAACATCCCGTTATCACCAGAAAATTTCAACAAAGAATTAAATTTGGTTGAACAAATAGCCAAAAATAATGGTTACAATCCCAAACTAATAAATAATATTCCGAATAAAAAACAAAGTAGAATCGCATTGAATGAAGCTTACCCTGTCGATAAATTGAAAAAAAAATTCAACACCTTAACCTACGTTGGCATTACAAGTGAGAAACTGAAATCATTCTTGAGTAGCAATAATTTCAACATAGCTTTCACAGTTTGAAATTTTGCATACAGATAATAAATACTGGAAGGTAGATCTTTGGGAAACTTTAAAAATCAACAAATACGAACACTCAGGTAGACTCATCAATGAACAAGTCGATTGAAGCCCTTCACCTCTATTGAATCTCTTTGGGGAGCAATCTATTCCTTGATTTAATTGGATATACCTGTCATAAATAACCACTTGAGAAGAAGCAATAAGCTTTTGATTACTTAAGAACATTTATATTTATATTCTCATTCTTATTTTCTGTACATTCATTCGTCTGAAGAAGCTACGGTGTAGTGAAACGTATTACGAATCAAATTATTAAGTAAAATTCCAAAAAACACATTACTTGTCTTTATTATTTACCATTTTTACCGTTATTTATGATACAACTCAAGGGGTTGGATGCCGGAAAAAACCACAAAGAGCTTAGGGTATCAGCTAAAACTTTTAGTTTTTCTGAGGTGGACTTCTTATTAGTTAGGGCTAACTTTTGCATTTTCAGTTCTTCAAAAGATGTTATAAGATGTTTCAATGCGAGGATAATTTGTTTGGATACACCATAACCATGAGGGATAGGATCAAACGCCATTTTATTACCTAACAAGGCTACTTAGCGGTTGTAGAGCCTCTTCCGTATTGTGATTATGTGATATTGTCAATGACCAAATGCACCTTGATCCGTACATTAATGTAGGAACTGTGCAGGAAGATGAAAGGAATTTTCGGCATATATGTTTGTAAAATTCTTGAAGTCACTATATTTTGGGAACGTTTGAAAATTACGAGGGTTTCTTGTCCGTGGTTTATTCGCTGACTAGTCTATTGTACGCTGTCTCAGGCTGTATAACGTACGAGTTATTTGACTGTTGTGTATTGAGAAAATGATTTCGCATTTCGATGTTTAAGATTCACTCTCCAAGAAACAGCTAAGTTGAAAGTGTCATCTCGTTTGTTGAAGTTGTTTTCTCTCTTTCAACATTTATTGAACAAAACTTTCGCTGTGACAGTAATATTTTCATCAACAAAGTACCAATGAAGATAATTTTCCATTTATAGTTTCTAATTTCTGGCATCTTAAACCTGCTATGAATTGAATCCATGCCACTCACAGCCACACATAAGAGACTCTGTGAATATGTGCACCTAGTGCACGGCTATCGCATTCATTTGCAATAGTCGTAGGTTAATAGTGTGCATAATCATGGGTTCAATTTACGGCGAGCATCAACCCGAATGAATGTTCACAAGCCACGGCGTTGTTTTCAGAAGATTTGAGCTGAATAAGGACGAACTGATAATTTCGGAACATACAGTATCTATCGTATATTTTCTTACATAACAAGTTTTGGAGATGAAATAGTCGAAGGTAGGGGAAAAATTATTCATCCACTAAAAAACTAATCAAAAAATGACAAAATTAATTTTGAAGAATGATCTGATCGAATTCCATCTTCAATTTATACTTATTATGGTCGAACAAACGTTCGACCAGATGACATCGAAGAGTTATAAGATCTGATGCAGGTTTTTGGCATATTTTCTCCTCATTTCATGGAATCGCATATATGCTCACCAGCCGAAGTACTACCTTTCTGCTCGATCCAGGTCACTTAGCATTATTCGTTATGGAATCATTAGATCACGCATCATATAAGGAACGCCAAGTTTTCCCCCGAATTCACGACAGTTTAAATCTTCTTGAGATTACTTCGAGGCTTGGACATATTCATTCCTGTTGAAGCCTGCCGCAAGTTGAACCCATGCAACATATAGCACGCGCTAAACCTACGTCTATAGCAACTGAGTGCGATAGCCATAGATTGGGTTCAATATGCGGCAATTCAGATTCACAGAATCCCTTACACGTAGCTGCGCGTGGCATAAGTTCAATTTACGACAGATCAAATATGTCTCAAGTTAGATTCCATAAATGAAAAATGCTATTTATTGGTACTTTGTTGACGAAAATAATACCTCTACTTGACAATTCATGAATGTTCTCAAAAACTATTATAAATTATCGTGAAATGAAGCGCATGAAAAAGACGAAATTGTAAAGATATCGAAAGGACGTATTGAACATATTTTACATTAACAAGTGTTCTTGAGAAAACTGTTCTCGAAGAGAGTGCATTGGCATACTATACCAAAAATAGAAAGATGTTAATTCAGAGCCCAGTTCAGCAAGAACTGTCAATAATATAACAAATATATGAGCGTTTGTAGGAAGAAAAAGGCAGAAATGGTACTTTTTCACTCATACAATGCACAGTGTCACAACAAAGGCAAAATTACATTGCCATCCACCATCGTGTGCTCAAAAATCAGAAAACAAATCTGTGGAAAAAAATTTTGACAGAATGATCAAATGCCAGTCAAACATAGGAGCATTTCGAGGGTCTTGGCAGGTCGTTCTATAAAAATGATATCGAAATGTAAAAAAAGCATTGGACTCATTGTATTACCCTTCAAAGGGACTTTCTTAATGAATAAAGTCGAATTTCATCAAAACATTATCAGCCTGATAACTCAGTATATTTTATTATACAGTTGTTTATTAGTATTCATAAATAATAAACAGTATTATGAAATAGATTAATAGAAATTATTGCACATCTAATTTCTTATTTCTGAACTTTTCCGAAGCGCATCTAAAAGAGATCGGAGACGCGTTGTTTTCGTTCCATCTGCAAATATAAAAATACTTCAGGAAACGTCGGAAATAGTTGGTTCTGATATTGATTTTCGCGAGGAAAATGAAGTAAATTTCTTGCATTATAATAAAATAAATCTTTACCTTCCTTCGTTCTATGAGTAGCTGACCCTACTGACCTGAAACAAACTTCGAATGAAAATATATTCGTACCTACCAGGATGAAGCATGAATAAGCACTTCAGTACATTTCAATGAAAATTATCAAAGACTTTCATTCAATCGGCAATATTCAACTTTTCGTAGAATGTTAAAAATTCATCGCTGAAGGAGCTGGTTCGTCGATCTACTCATCATAATCATCGTGAACCTAAGCCACAATAGTAGTGGTACCATCTAGTCAACGCCTATTCTACCATAAGCCCGCGGGCCATACACACCGCAGCCATCCCCGCCTGCCTGCTAGCCAGACTGATTACAAGTCAAATCAGTCTTCTACGATAAACTATAAAGTATACCTGCGTGCTTACTGTACCGGATTTCATAAAATCATGGTATTATTATAATAAGAATCTTACTAAAACAAATATTTTATAAACTTTTCGTGTTAAAAATACGAATTAGTCCTCGAGGTTATAATGATGTGTCTATGAGACGTTTCGGCTGCAAGCCATGATAGCTCTCTTGGAACAAAATTATCCGGAGATAAACTCGTTCCTCACTCGGATCTGCGGGGGAAACTGGCTCAGAGGGCTCATGATGGCAATACGACTAACAATTATCATCTGGCCGACGCATGAAATCCTCTAAAATCTGATGAAGGAAGTCAATTCGTTATTGAGTTTTACAATATATGAGGACTATGACACACCTAAATGAATGTGGGTGGAAAACACCAGCACTAATGAGACATGCAACCCCATGTGCTAGCTCAAGCGGAAACTTGAATGATGCCAACAACAGTAACCAGCTATCTCTGTTCGAACGGCTATGAGTTTTACTCAGGGCTTCGGTTTGTGGCTTTGATTGTTTGCCAGATCAGATGTCGCATTTCAAAGAGAGAATATGTTGGAGGATGACGCTTTCGGCCTGGAACGGTTCAAAATCTGTTAAGTCTGTTTATATGACTAAACTATGTTGCTCTGTTATCTGTATCGATCTATTAACGATAACAACTAACCTAGATTGTTTCAATACCCTGACGACAAGGTATACACGATAAAAATACAGCATCCGTCAGCTGAGGTGATCATAATGGGAAACTTTAACGTCGTCATTGTAGCAGGAAGGCAAGCGAAGACCTTTGCGATCAGCCGCACCCTGACTCATCTTGACGATAAGCCGACAAAAATTCCTGGCAATACAACCGATTTTCCCAACATTCTCGAACTGTTTCTTGTTTCAGATCCAGATAATTTCCGTTTACAGGTCTCAGCACCTTTAGGTAACTCCGACCACAGCTTCGTTTCTGCTACCAGTAACTTTGCACAGCCACGCAATAAGGATCCAACGTCTTCCAGGAAGATATGACATTACAACCGGCCTGCTGGGAGGAGCTGCGTGAGCTTTTTCTGCTTTTCCCCTCCATGACGTCTATTTTTCAGATCATGACATCAATGTCTGCACTGGGTCCGTCACAGAAGTTATTCTTCCAGGCATGGACCTCTACATTCGGAACTTTTCGAAACTAACATCCACACAAAATCCTTGGATCACAAAAAACTGACGACAAGCTGTCACAGTTCAAAACAGAGTTTATCAGAACTAGAAGAAAATCCCAACAGATGAAACTGGAATTGAATTTACAAAGCGAAAACCTACTTCATTGAAAGAATTAGGAATAGACCTGTGGAACTCGTCAGTTCTGGTCTATGGCGAAGGCAGTAAGCAACAACTTTTGAGAGACTACGGTTCTATCGCATCATCATCTAAAGCAAAGACAGATCTCTTTGCACAAATGTTCTGTTCTAGATTTCTAATCTAACGCAATGCCACCAAGTATCCCACATGTTCAATAGAATATGTGTGAAGTTAGATTCAGAGTGCATACGGTATGGCGCATTTTACAACAGCTGAACAGTAAGAAAACAGTCTTGATGGAATACCACCAACTGTTTCGAAGAAAAGTGATCTAGAGTTAGCACCTCGTAGAAGAAATCAGAGTGGGGCCGGTTGAGTTGGTCAATTTCAACTCGAACAAGACGTTACCCAATAACGTCAAATAATCATGCAAAGGCAGTGATCCCCTCAGAAAAGAACATGCATCTACTTGGAGTCACAGTCAAAATATTGCTGAATCTGCTTCTGCTAAGCTCAGTTTTCTCTTCAGGGCTAAGTAGTATTTCGCACCATCACAGCTGATGATTTTATATAAAGCACCGGTTCGACCTGATCTGGAATACTCTTACAATGTGTGGAGCTCCGCACCTAAATATTCATCAGATCTATTGGATAGTGTCCAGAAAAGAGCAGTACGTCTTATCGACCAAAGGTGGCAGGTTGCTGATTTTTCTCTTTTGCACAAGTACTGCCATGGTGAATGCCCTGAAGAATTGAAAGACTTGGTTCCAGAAAGAATCCAATTGCAAAAAAAAACCTGACTGGCGAATAAGTCTCATCGGCGGAAGGTCCAACTAGCTACGCCACGTACCTCTATAAAAATTTATTGTTTACAGGACTAGTGTGCTGTGGAACTCGCTTCCATCGAACATTTTTCCGATAACTTACAATTTGGCCCCTTTTCAAGAAGCGAGTGAACACACACATTAGATCATCTTGGACTGCTACACCTATGGTATGATAGGCATCGCCTCCTCCCAACAGTTGATAGTTAAAAAAAATTAATACATAAACACTAAATAAATATATCTGCTCTTAACTTCAATTTTTATTTCAATTGTCTCTGGAATGTATTTTTTCACATTATGTTTTATTCGGAGAATTTCCACGACCCCAAAAATTCTCTGTTCTATGCAGTCCATTTATTATTATTTCTTATAGAGTAAACCCTCTTATGTAGGTATTGCTTTGCGATACCAATGTAACAGAAATCAAAGTCTTCATATTGAATTTTGTATACTGGATGTTTATAATTGCTCGTTTTTGTCTCATCAGCATGCTGAGAAGCGATATGCGACACTGATGAGCTCCTAATAAGGACGGAACTGCCGTCTGCTGCTTCATATATATATATATATATATATATATATATATATATATATATATATATATATATATATATATATATATATATATATATATATATATATATATATATATATATATATATAATGAACGAGTGAAAAACCTGAGGAAAAAACTCGTTACCCTGTCGCTATTGCACTAGTAATAGCTTGTCTGTTTATGTTGTGTTAGTGTCGTGTGTACATAAAGAGTACCAAAGATTTTTGGGGTTTGGGACAAGAGTCTGTAACAATGGAAAAAGAAAACCAGCAGAAAAATATTTCAACAATCATACCTCTTATATGTCCAAACAAATCCAAGAAAAGATTTTACATAGCAAGCAAGGTCATAAAAAGGACTAAGGAGATAATCAAAAAGTACATAACCTGCGATATTTCCTTTTTCGCGGAGATGTTCTTCCGTCGCAATGTGAGTCTCCTGAAACATAATCACTTCCTTGTTCTTGCTTGCCAATTTTGAATTATAATCGCAAAAACAACTTCAATATTCAAACTCAACAAAACAATTCTCTCTCTGTTTGACGGAGAGAGCCCCGATGGCCAGGTTCAGTCTTCCAAGTGATGCCGATTATGATCTATAGATGTTTTAGAATCATTATGGACCCAATAATTTGGGTTGACATCGCCCATATATTATTCCTTCGTGGATCTTGTTTAATTTAACGAAAAATTTGCGAAAAAAAAATTTGACAGTGTTCGAAAAAACACCATTTTTATGGGTCATTTTTCGTGTAACACTAAGCAATTTCTCGCCAAAATGTACTCGGGATGTAGGGCCTTAGGTGCCCATCAAAAACTTCCAACTTCCGGACAATTCGTGTAGTACCCAGAACCACCTCCTTTTGGGCCGTGGAGATAATTCTTCGATCGAGACTTAACCATGTTCTCTATCAAGTGCTTTTAAACCAACCCATTTGTTGCGTATAAAAACGCATATTTAGTATTTATTTTCTTATATCAGTTTCTTTCATTTTAAAATAATACATTTCTTAAATTTCATGTCCGCAATTATAAATTCAGGTGTGTGTTCATCTTTAGATAAGTTAATTACTCATTTTCATGACTAACGAGTATCGCTGTCTAAGTACCTACCCCAAGAAGAACCGACATGCCCGTACAATCCGGAAGCCACACACATCTCCGATAGATAGATCTCAACCAAAAACGTTTTTTTCGCTATTTTGAAAAAATCGATGAAATTCTCGCCTGAATAACGCTAATTTCCTCAACTCAAATACATTTTATTATGACCGTCTTCAGCTGATGTATCTCCCTCAGTTCAAATGCGAGATCATGGTACTTTGATATTTTCTCTGAATAGGCTCTAGCGATATTATAATCTGAGGGCACTGTGACGTCGAGGAGAATTGCTGTTTGTTCTATTTTGTGAAAAAACGCAAATCAGTTTTGTGATGGTTCACTGTCCTATCCGTCAAAAGAGTTGTGTCCCAGTATAACCTAAAGCTCGTTTCTCAAGTATACTCGTCGGCTGGTATTTGTAGTGTTCGATTCTCCTCTGTGATAGTCCTTTACTTAGGCCTATTTCTTGATGATATACTCTATCCATCGCATTATGCGATCCAAGTAGTCTTTTGGTGCCAAAATTGAGCTCCTCGATGTTATATGTTGGATCGATTCTAACGCTTAAGAGCACTTCCGGTACTGATCTGACTGGATATTTTTACCTGTAATATGCTTGAGGTACGTTCTCGTAGGCACCACCTGATCCTGCACAGCATGCAATTTTCTCTCGGTGTCCGGGAATAGGTATTCCGCACGTAAGTACGTCAGTGACTCGACTTCATCTACCTCCTCGTTCTTCAGACTATTCGGGAACCTCCCATGGAGTGCTTTAGCCTGCCACTCCTCATTTTTTTAGTGTCTTGGACGAGTGTTCACTGGGTAGTTTTCACTTTCCAGTCAGAGAGCCAGGTGGAAGCCTGGATTTTTTTTGGTATTGACCCAGGATGATGGTATGCTTTGCATCAATTGATTCGACATTGATGAGGCCCCTTTCGTCTTCGTGCCTTGGAAGGTAAAGTCCACCTACGGAAGAGTGGGGGTGGTGTATCCCATACTTGGTCAGCAGAGTTCTCACTTTTGTATCCATTGCTCGCAGGTCCATAGTAGACCAGCGTAAAACACCAAACGTGTATGACATAGCCGGAACCGCCCAGGAGTTGATAGATTGGAATAGTGCCTTCGAACTATGTTGTGCATGAAGCAACTTCTTCTGCCTATGGAAGAGTTGATTGACGAAGATCTCTTTGGTCGCTGACATATTTACCTCTAGTGCTTGCACTATGCCTAGGTATCTGTTCCGCAACCAGTTTCCCCAACAGCACATTTATAACTGCACATTTCTCAATACCCATTTGCGTGTGAATTGAGTCACTAAATGCTGCAACAGTCTCCAGCTATCTCTTCATCTGGCAAGAGTTTGGCGTATATAGTTTAAGACCGTCCATATTAATCTGGTGATTGAACCTTGCATTCGTGTCTCTGTTTATGATATATGTGCTCTTGCTGTTGTTGAGGAGAGTACTGAGGAGGTTGAGTGTGAAACAAAACCAGAGTGGGCTTAAGGTATCACCTTGGAATATTCCCCTTTTGATTGCAACCCCACCTGTTCAAACATCTCCGCTTTGGGTTCTTATTCTGAGGGTAGTCCGCCATGACCTTATCAGATGCCTTAGTAGATTTATGATGTTCTCCGATATACCATACATGCTCAGCACCCTAAGCAGCCACGAGTGGTGTACCCAATCAAACGCCCTTGCGTAATCGATCCACGCTCCGAAGATGTTGCGTCTCTTCTTTTTTGCATGCGTTGTCACAATGGAGTCGATCACCAAAAGCTCCTTACACTCTCTAGCACCTTTTCGGCACCCGTTTTGTTGCTGTGACAGGATATAGTAGACTTTTATATTATATATATATAAAACATTATTGGCATTAATCGCATCAAAAATATTGCCAAAAAAATCGAAAATTCCAGGAGCGGACTGAAACATCCACATTTTCAATGTCCAGTTAGAAATATCATCCTAATAATTGAATTTACAACACATAAAATTTTTTTCTAGATAAACCACATAAGGAAGTTGAATAATCAGTAATAAAATCTCATGGCACATCAACACTTTTCTTTTATCGGGAGTCGGGTTCTCACAAACCCTTCATTTTTCGTCAGGAAATGGGGAGAATATTTCTGGAATCGAGTAAAAACAGAAAAACACCTTTAAAATTGACGCCGTTTAACATCGTACTGACTGATACGTTGAATTCCTCATCTGATTCGACTTGAAAGATTTGGTTCGAAGATATGCAGGGTATGACTCAGATTATCTGCAAATCTGGTGTCGAAACGTAAGGAACGTTACCTTCCTACTTTTTTCGACTATCTTATGAATTCGCATAAAAATTAACATTTTGTCGTTCATTTCATTTATAATTTATAATTATTCCAATTTACACTTCAAAAACGAGCCAATACGTCGCGGGCTAGGTGGCAAATTCATCGAAGGAGAAATCAAGATCGCATCACTTTATATTCAAGAAATAAACGAAATCTGAACATTATGAAACAATAAAGACTAGGAGCATAGTAAATTGTCGAGAGAAAAAGAAAGAAAAGTAAATAATTGTGAAAAAATTTAAAAAAATACAGAAACCTGACGAACTAACTCGAAATTAATATACTTACGTAGGAGATTCGAACCAGTGTGAAAAATAATCTCTGAATTTCACAATGAATGTTCCATATATCCTACATCAGAAGAAACAAAAAGAGGTTAATAGATTTTCTGATAAAATCAGGCTGATTTCTTACCCCATCGCCACCTTTACGAATTCTGGCTTCCAATAGCTCACGCGAATTCATTTTCACCTAAAATCCCTTAAGTATCCCCATAAAAATTAAGATAGGACCGATCAGTTAGTCCCTTTATAGGATACACCACGTATACAATGGAAATCGTTGCTTGCAATGTTGTATGGATTCTTCCCAGAGAAGATCAAGATGCTTTTGGCTTTCGTTCCATTGAAAATTATGGAATGACTCTTTGTTCTAGTCCGCAATCACAGATCTGTGTTTTATCTTGTATCTGTCAGAACGCCTGGTAGGTCTGAACTTATTTTTATTGCTTCTTCTTCGGTTTTTTTCAAAGTGTTGTCAGGAATTGAAAATGCCGATTCGTTTCCCGAATGAGAAATACGCAAATATTATATTCCTTCATGGATATTGTAATGGAAATGGAAGAGCTGCTGCACGTGAATACCGGAGAAGGTACCACAACAGCAGAACGCCGTATCATGAGACGTTCTCTTCTGTATTCAGATACTGCAGAGAACATGGGAAACGAGCGACTGAAATTAATCCAGCAGTAGTTGAAATAGATAATTAGATATTAGGAATTGTTGAAAATAAACCTGTAATCAGCCCAAGAATCGTGGTCAAAAGAATAAAAGTAACTCAAAAACGAGTATGCTTTACACTGAGGAAATTGAGATTCCATCCGTATGATTTTCAAAATGTTCAGCGTTAAGAAATAGCAGACCATGGTCCAGGAGTTCAATTTTTTACATGGTTATTAGGTAACAGAAGGGCCATCCTCAGAATTATTTCCACTGACGAGGCGCAATTTACTCGTGATGAAATTATTAATCTTAAGAATTCCCATGTGTGGGCTCAACAGAACCCGCACGCCAAAGTTAAAAATTAATAACAAAGGTTTCCATTGAATACGTTGTGCGCCCTATATAGGGACCGATTCATCGGTCCTCATTTCTTCGAAGGAACTCTAACTCGGAGATTATTTTGAATCCTTCGAAATGATCTACCTATGCTCATGGAAAATATTGCGGATTGGGGAGCCAGAATTGGAGAAGCTTGCGATAAGGTTGCGAAATCGGCCTGATGTTTTCATGAAATCTCTTAACTTCCTGTTGATTTGGAACAGAAAACATGTTGATTCTGGGGAATACATATTGAACATTCATTGTGAAATTTGAACATTATTATTATTTTTCACTCTGGTTTGAATTTTTTCCTTTAGTATAATTTTTTCGAGTTAGTTTGGCAGGATTTCTGTCCTTTTTTCAATTTCTCCACAATTTTTTTCTTCTCCTGTTTCTCTCGACAATTTACTGTGTTCCTAATTTTTATCGTTTCATAATGTTCAGAGTTCAAACAGAATTACATTTGTCTCGTGAATAAAAAGTGATACACGCGTGTAACATTCCGATTACCCGAATTAACCATTTATATCTTTTAAACTCAGTTTTCATAATTTTATTATTAATTCAATCTCATTTCATCAAGTTAAATAGTCGAACAGTTTGAAATTCGAATCGAGAATCTACAGGTAATGATACCCAATGAAATTATGGTTATATCCGTAAGGTGTCGCTAATATAGATCTGGGTTGTTCACCGGTTAATTGTAGATCAGTACTCGAGAGAATATCGGTTTCTCGTTTCTGTGGAAGAACGGAAAGCAGTACTCATTCTATGTTTCATCTCCACTTTATTGCTGTGAAGAGAATAATTTCGATTTTTCATTAGTTTTTTTGAAAATCAATGGTTTTTCATAGAACCGAGTCCATATAAGATCGGAATTTATTAGATTCGCTTTCTTTCCATTTAGAAATCTTCGGAATCATTTGTGATTTTATTGGAGCTGTGTTGTAGCGATTGAAGTGAAAATTTCAGTAAAAGTAATCAAGCATTCTTTTGATTTTCTGGAGAAATTCCAATCGTCTGAGGCGTTATAAGTAATCGGTAATTTTGCTGGATTTCCTCGACAACGAATTCAATCAGAGAGTGGATTTTTTTCCGTTATATTAACCTAGATCGATATCTGCTATTCCAAGAGTAAGTCAAATTCATTATGTTCATTTTAAAAATATATATTCGAGGGATAAGGTATTGTTATAGTTTTCTTTTCACCATCATTTCTGTAATAAAGCTAGTTGTATGAAGTATTATTCCTAAGACTATATCTAGGACATAGGTTCTAGACGAAGATCTCACACACTGTTATTAATTATTAGGTAGTTTCGATTGTAATTTTATTTCAACTAGCCTTGCTATAATTAAATGTCATTCAACTTCATTATTTAAAATTCTTATTTCAAGTAGAATTGAAATATTTCTTCAATTCTAGATATTCTTGAAGCAATACCATTACACGCATGCGATCTTGATTTATCCTTCTATGAAGTAGGAATTGGAATAGATGTGAATTCTAAATGAAATGAAGGTCAAAATATTCATTTTTTTTTGCGAATTCTTAACATAGTCAGGAAGATAACATTCCTTATGCTTCAACACCAGATTTTCAGAAAATCTGAGTCCGACCCTGAATATTTGTGAACCAAATCTATCTAGTTGAATTAGGAATTCAACGTATCAATTGGTACGGTGTTTTTCTGTTTTTAATCGATTCCAGTAATATTCTTTCAACTTTCGGACGGAAAAAGAAAGGTTTGTAGAAAATCGACTCCCAATTAAAATATTCCAAATGTAGGTGCTCCATGAAATTATGTTACTGATCATTCAACTTCTTGATGTATATACTGGGTAATTCACCAGTGGCGCGGTGCTCTGTAGCTCGAACACTCTTGAAAATGAAAAAGTGAACAGGGTGTCCAATTTTTTGTTGAAGATTCAAGCGCGTCCTAAATTCTGCTATAATGTCATTAAGTAATGAGTTTTTTTGGTGAGTAGTTTCGTCACAATATTTTTTTTAGTAAAAATTCATGAAAATAGGCTCTCACATCATCGGATGCTCCTTCGGCCAGAGAGCATAAATATTTTTTTCCTTTCGTTTCCTTATTAACCAAGGATAGCTTTATTGATGAATCGAAATAGATTATCCCCATTTCATACAGGAGTGACTCAAAAAAATTATTGAATATTAAAATTTTAAAATGTCATATCTTGATTTTTTCAAATGGAGCATCCTGTATTTTATCATGCATGTCAACGCAAAAATATTTTTCTATATTTCTACAGAAAAAACCTTATCTTTATCTTCGACCATTTTCGAAATGAAAAAGTGAACTAAAATGATAAAATCAGAGGCTGCGAAAAAAGAGTTCATTAGTACATATCATTATACTTGATCAGAGAAATGGAGATATTTCAAGATAGTCGTGTATGCAATACGTAGTATATTGGTTTTTGGTGAGATGATCAACAAGGCGTTGAACTATTTCAATAAGTGTTCGAAATGTTGCCCGTTTCTTTGTAGACACAACTCAATCCTTCTGAGGAAAGACCGTTGAACTCTCGACATCATTTGTGGTTGAACTGACTGAAGGCGTCGATTATTCTCTGTCTCATATCCAACTGTGTTGTAGAAGGAATCTGGTAAACGATGCCCTTAATATAACCCCACGAGAAAAAATCTAGACTTGTAAGGTACGGAGACCAAGCTGGCCATCTAACAGGACCACCACGTCCTACCCATTTGTTTGGAAACACATGATTCAAATGCTCCATAACCTGATATGAGTAAAGTGCCGGTGATCCATCCTGTTGAAACCACAAATCTTGTCTTATATGCTCTAGTTCATCAGCAAGTAACATTAGTAGATGATTTTGCAGAAAATCTAAATACATTTCACTATTGAGGTGCCCGTCGAAAAAGTGCTGCCAATTAGATATCCATCTACTATAGCGGCCCATACATTCAAGGACCAACGATGCTGGTGATCTAATTGTCTCATGAGGTGTGGATTTTACGTGGCATCATAATGAAACTTGTTCCTGTTAACAAGCCCATTCTTGTGGAAAGTTGCCTCGTCCGAGAAAAGGACTCTGCTAGACATATTTGGATTTTCCGCTACTTTGTCACTTGCCAAATTGCAAAAATTGATTCTTTTTTGATAGTCTTGATTGTTCAGTTCCTGGTGCAGCTGTACATGATATGCATGAAATTTATTCACTTTCAAGATTCTCTGGACGGAAGTTTGATAACTGGTTGTCTTCAGCTGTAGCAGTTTTTGGTTTTTCATGTTTTTGTAAGCGATATCACCCGTTTCGATAAATCTAATTAGAAGTTTTTCAACATCTTGCATCAGGATGCCTCTTATCAGGAAACCTTTGTGAATAAACTCCACTTGCCAACAAAGAATTTCTATACACTCACCCAGAATAAAACTCCATTTCTTCTTTGGAGAACTTCATGGCAGTCAATTGGGAAAATTGGGTTCAAACCTCACTTCAACAATGTTTGATAACGAAACACTGATAAGTTCGTCATGTGAAATGCAGAATATGATATGTCCGGACACCTGACAGAAGGCACAAATAAAAAAAAATGTCAACACATACCTCGATTTACGTTTTAATCATCTTGATTTTATCATTCGTAAAAAGAACTATCTTATTTAGGTTCCATTTTTAATTACTTGAATCATTACAGAAAAAGAATTTTTCATGAAAAATGATGCACGTTGATGAGTTTGATACGGTTTGTAGAATTTTCATCAAAATTTTTACAAATAATCGAATATTTCGAAAATGATCGGAGATTATGATAAGTTACTTCTGCAAAATATAGCAGAATATTTTATGCGTTGACATGACCAATAAAATACAGGGTGTTCGATTTGAAAAATCATGATATGATGTTTTTAAAATTACAATATTCAATAATTTTTTTGAGTCACTCCTGTATAAAATGAGGATAATCTATTTCAATTCTTCAATAAAGCTATCCTTGGGCAATAAGTAAACGAAAGGATAAAAGTATTCATCCTCTCTGGCCGAAGGAGCATGCGATGATGTGAGAGCCTATTTTTATGAATTTTTACGGAAGAAAAATATTGTGACAAAACTACTGACCAAATAGAATTATTATTTAAAGACATTATAGCAGAGTTTAGGCCACTCCTGAATCTTGAACAAAAAAATGGACTGCCAATCTGAGAAAACCTCCCAAGATTTTTTTTTATAGAAAATTGGGACGCCCTGTTTACTGCAAAATAAATGGCTAAAGTAGATTCTTACTTTCTAAATACAATACCGTTCGAACAAAAATGAAATTTTCAAGAGTGTTCGAGCTACACAGCACCGCGCCAGTGGTGAATCACCAGTATATATATATATATATATATATATATATATATATATATATATATATATATATATATATATATATATATATATTATATTTATTTATTTAAGTATAATATAAGGAATGTCCACAGCCGAAGCTGAGATGACATTCACCAGATGAATATTAGTTACATAGAATCTAGTACTCTAAAAGAAAGTATTATATAAGACATTAATAGTGAGTTATATTCACAGAAAGAATGAAAAAAGAAATACAAATTGAATATTACAAAAACGAACGAGTGAATGAATTTGATGTTAGTCAGTAAAGAGCAAGCGTAATGTTCTCTTCAAAGAGGCCAATATGACCCCAAACAAATTGATACTCCTATGCGTGTTGCAGACACGTAGCATCCTATCGATAGGGGAGTTCTGTGCACTATTTGTTTTTCTAAAAGTTATAGAGAAGAGGTCGTGGTGCCTCAAAGATTTCATAGGAACATTAAAAGTAACCATGTGCAAGATCTCAGGTACGCAGTTCAAAATTTCAAACAAAACCAAAATATCAGATATAGTTCTACGATTTTCAAGTCACAATAAATTGAAATATTTATGGGCAGGAACGTAGTCGTGAGTCAGGATAACAAAGTTATTTTTGAAGCATATGAAGCGTATGAATCTATTCTGAATGCGTTCAAGTCAGTTGGAATAACAATCATAACGAAGGTTCCAAATACATGAGGCAAAATTTAATTTACTGTAGATGTAAGAATAATACAAAGTAAGTGATTTTACATCTTTAAATTCCTTATATATATATATATATATATATATATATATATATATATATATATATATATATATATATGGGTCAAATGTCTTCCGCGATAAACTTCGCGAGGAGTCTACATATGTAAACTTGAGACAAGAAGAATTATTCAAAAATCCGTAGATCATTGAATAATCCCTCCTGACAAAAGCTAGTTCCCAAATCTGCCTGCCATGCACGCAGCCCCCAAGCGCCGCAATAGTGCAACTAAGCAGGATGTCGAGAAACGAAGCGGCAGACTGCAGTTTCGCCCTTATTAGTAGCTCATCAGTGTCGCATATCGCTTCTCAGCATCCTACCAAACTACAGCGGGCTATGCACGCAGCCCCCAAGCGCCAAGGCTTCGCAGACGGGCTGCGTGCATGGCAGGCAGATTTGGGAACCAATTCTTGTCAGGAGGGATTATTCATTGATCTACGGATTATTGAATAATTCTTCTTGTCTTAAGTATATATATATATATATATATATATATATATATATATATATATATATATATATATATATATATATATATATATATATATATATATATATATATATATATATATATATATATATATATATATATATATATATATATATATATATGATGATTTTTTCGGACTGTATATAATTGAGGGTGGTGACGACAATAAGGAATACTTGCACTCGCCAATTCAATTAAGTAGAATTGTAGATTCTTTTTGTGGAAATCGAAGTCGAAGTATCGCAGTTAGTTGTGCCTGCCACCGCTCGTGAACAGGCACTCTCCATCAGTTTCGCTCCTCACGGTAATCCATGTTGGTGGATAAAGGAAAGGAATAGGAAAACAGAAGGAAAAGGTACAAGCTAAATTTGCTAGTGAAGTATGAATTTCGAATTTGAACAAAACAAATAAATGCGTTTTCTTAAAAAATATAATTTTGAACCGGAAGACCTTTGAATGGAAGAAGAAAAAAATATAAATCTTGAGCATGAGATTGCATGTAGTAATAAGTATTAATAATATATAAAAAAATAAAAAAGGACATCACGAAACATACCCGCCTCACTGAAAATGCTCACATTTTCGGAACTAGAATTGAGGTAGGGGGCACAACTAAACTAAGGGTCTTTTGAGAAGTCCCTTAATAGTTTCGATAGTAGCAACTCGTGTAACATTATCACCGCCTGGGTGCACTTCAACAATTCTAGCCAACGGCCACTTCAATGGATGAGCCGGCTCGGTAGCGTATGGGATATGATGCTCGTCTCCTACGCAGAGTTACCTGGGTTCAGTCCCCACAAAGTTGGTGCGATTTTTCGGATTCTGGGATTCGCTTGAGTGTCCATCTTTCGGAGGAAATGTAAACCTGTCGGTCCTGTCTAATAGAGATGTGTTGGACATTAAAGATCCCTTCCCTCGACACGAGAGGGGTTCGGCAAAATTTCCGGGTTAGTGAGGTGACAGAATTCCCCGGCGTGTCATTAGCCGAAAGGCAGAAATAGAGCACGTTAAAGGAAAAAAACAAACTTCAATGGATGAAGTTGCTCGTTCTTCACCAAAACCAGAGTTCCCTTAATAAGACATGCGTATAGAGAGTTCCATTTCGACCTCTGATGAAGAGTATGTATATACTCCTTACTATTCTGATTCCAGAAGTCCTGGTGAAGTTTAAGCAAAACTGAAACCTAGTCAGTCGATTCAGAGGGGCATCTATATGATTCGGATCATTTAATGCCGATAACGGCTCTGAAGTAAGGAAATGATCCAGTGTGAGACTGTTTAGATCATTCGGATCGCTACTTAAAGGACATATCGAATAAGATGTCCTTTGACACTTTTGATGCCACCTTCCCAAAGGCCACCCATATGAGGTGCCGCAGAAGGATTGAAATGCCACGAAATTGATTCTACAGTAGCATTATGTAACATAGTTTGTTTCATGTACTTGTCACTAGCCACAAAATTAGTACCACAATCAGAATAAACATTTTCACATCTGCTCCGGCGAGCAATAAATCTCCGAAATGACATCAGAAATGCCTCAGCAGAGAGGTCCTATAGTAGTTCGAGATAGACTGCTTTAGTTGCACAGCATACAAATAATGCTAAGTAAACTTTTGAAGTTTTCATTCCACGGCTACGATTCATTGTTATGGTGAATGAACCTCCAAGATCAACGCCTACAGTCAAGCCAACAGTCAAAAAAGGTTTCGCTTTTGTGATTCTAACTCTGGGAAGGTTAGGTTAGATTCCCCATGAAGCATGTGGAACATTTAGAAATTACGGAGCGTAGAACTTTTTTTACAGGAAAAAACCAAAACATGTGGATTTAATGAAAGCATGTAGCATTTATACCGCAGTGTAGAAATAGTGTATGAATATACGAAATTAAGGATATAGTGAATTTACATTTGCTAGGTAAGAGTATAGAAAATTTCTTGTCATAATGTGATTCCAAATATGTCAGTCTACCCCCGACTCTCAAGAGAACTTTCTCATCAATGAATGGATCCAACTTCCGTGAAAAACGAGTTTATTTTGATCCTGAAGCAACAAGTTTTATTTCATTTGGTAATTCCAATTCTCAAACTCTTTTTACCACGACCAGTAAAGCCGAATGAAACTCTAAAGCAGTAATGTGTGCCAAGGACGATACTCTTCCTCTGCTTTCTTCGAAAAACTAATGAAACGCATAGAATAGGATATCTTCCTCTGCTTATATATATATATATAAATATATATATATATATATAATATATATATATAGGATATATATATATATATATATATATATATATATATATATATATACGAAAATTAATTTAACAATGTGTCGATATAATTCCAGTTAGTATTTGAAGTAGCTAAAAAAGTTAACATAGAAGCTTCGGCAGCAACTTCTTCTGTAGGAGCACATATAAGTAGTCATGAGTAGTCCAAGAATTGGTAGGTTCACGCAAAAAAGAAGGTCCTTCAAACCAAAGCTTTGGTTCTAGTAACTCTGAAGGAAACAAACCTCGAGTTCCTAAATCGGCTGGATTTTCCGAAGATCGTATATAATACAAACGTTCTGGTGTAATGATATCCTGAATGTAGGACACGCGATTTCCGACGAAGGTTTTCTACCGATGTGATAGTGATTTTATCCAAGAAATAGCAATTTTGGAATGCGTTCAAGCAAATACATTTCGAATGAGAATTTGATCTTTGTAGGAAGTCAAAACAAATCATAATAATTTAGCAAGTAAAACTGCACTTAAAAGCTCGAGACGTGGCAACGTATGCTTTTATAAAGAAGCTACTTTAGATTTGGAGCAAACAAAAATTGTTCCTATAGACTCATCTCCATAAACTATTCGAACATATACAACTGGGCAGTAACCTTTTTCGGTCGAATCACAAAATCCGTGAATTTCGCAATTGTTGGACTTGATATTCTCGAAATAACGCGGAATGTGTAATTTAGTGAAGCACTTCATTTCTATTTGAAAACGTTGGAATTTTGAGATTATTTTTTCTGGAGGAGAGGCGTCCCATTCAATTCCAAGAGACCATAATATTTGCATCATAATTTTTAGCATGATGATACAAGGAATTGAATTACCCAATGGATCGTTATCTAGAGCTATGTTCGATAATATGGTTCGTTTCGTACAAACTGATTTGCAATGTATTATGGCATATGTAAATGTGTCAGATGATGGATTCCATTTCAATCCTAAAACTTAAAAAAACGTCTTGAGAATCGAAAGATAAGATTGCTTGCAATAAACGTGGTTCATTGCTACACCACTTCGAAGTTCAAAACCTCCTCTGTTCAATGAAGAAATGATTTGACGTATTTTCTCTGTAGCTACTTCCAAACTATCATCTCCGTCAGACACATCATCAACATATGTATTCTCTAGAATTATTGTGGAGGCTAAAGGCAAATCGGTGTAATCTATAGCAACCCGAATAGCTTGGTAAGAACTACAAACAAGTCCAAATTGTAAAATTTTCAATCTGTATTCACAAATGGGTTTAGTAGGTTGGAACCTCCACAATAAGCGCATAAACTCCCTGTTCTGAGGCAACTAATATCATTCTGTTTATTTGACGTAATCACAACGAAACACAAATCGAGTATGTCTGAAATTGAGTAAGATTCGTCCGAGATCTATTTGTAATTTACGGCCTGTATGTAGCGCATAATTTAGAGACATTTTGTTAAAAGCTCGAGTACTTCCGTCGAAAATTATCCGTACAGGTATGATGGGGAAAATAAAAAGTGTCGACTTTATTTGTGAAAGTAGTTATCGGAACAATTTCCATATGATCATTAGTGATATTAACTTGAATTATATTAGAATATGTTTTATGTAATGCAGAATTTTTGAGCAATTTTCTCTCAATATAGTGAAAGTGACGTAATGCAACAGTACGAGAGTCGCCAAAAACAGGCGATGTAAATTTAAAAGGTAGGTGGACCACATAAAGACCTTCCGGCGTACGATATGTTGTTTCGCAAAATTTCTTTTCACAGAAAAAATTTTCAGGGGAACACTGATCAACAGAAGGCACTTTTTCTATTGCCCAAAACTTACGCAAAGTATTATATAAGTCAATTATTTCATCGTCAGCTGCCATTGCTAAACAGTTTTGATGAAACTGGCAATGGGGTTCACCCTATAATAATGTAACCTAGCGCCGTTTTAATGGCAAATGGCTCATTGGATTTTCCCACGATTCGACCATCACTCAAAATATAAGGAAAAACATCTGCACCCAATAAAATATCTGTTTTTCCAGGTTTTCCAAAATCAGGATCTGCCAACAATAAATTAGAAAAATGATTCCATTTCTACAGAGAAAATGAAAGTGTAGGCATTTCGTTACAAATTTTATCAATGATGATTGAATCTGTAGGAAACAAGAAATTTTAGTTGAATATTGAAGACATTTCTAAGTGAACACTTGATTTTGCAACTGTATTCATATGATTCAAACCTTAAACGGCAATAGAACTACCAAACTTTTTCAAATTCAGTTTTGTAGCAGCTGGCTTTGAAATAAATGAAATTTGAGATCCAGAATCCGCCAACGCACTCATAGTTTGTTTTTTACCGAAAGAATCGAGTATATATATTTTGACAGTAGACAAAAGCACGTGAGTTTTAATAGTGGTAGAAGTATCAGCCTCCGCAGCTATACTGTAGTAGGAATGAACTTCATTTTGTTGCGAAGTGACAGTTTGTAGAAAAATTTGCATCATTAACAGTAGGAAAATGTAAAAGTGTGTGATGATTCTTATTACAAAGTTTGCATCGTTTTTCAGAGGTACAATTAGCAGTATATGTGAATTTGCTAAGCAATTCAAACAGGCTTTCCTTTTCTTCACTGCCTCGAATCTTCCAATAGGTTGCATGTCACGAAAACGATATATGGTATGATTCCGATTTGCATAATCTCTATAACTGTTAACAGATTTCAACTTGAGTGTTTCATAAACTATTGATTTGGGAGGCGATTTGCACAGCAAACAACAATGATCTCTATAACTGTTAACAGATTTCAACTTGAGTGTTTCAGATAAACTATTGGTATTTGCAAGAAAGGATTGCTTCTCCAATTATTAAGAATAATTGCTTGGATTATTGATTTTTATTCCAACTGATTAAGAAACAGACTTAGAATTAATTGAAATAGTTTCTACAGCAGAGCAGTGTTTCAACAAAATTTTTCTAACATCATCATATGATGGAATGTCCGACGAAGCATATTCCATTTCGAAAATTCTAAGTGTGTCAGTATCTGAACGATCAATGAACAACTGTATTAAAATGAAACTCCATTGATTTATTTGAAATCCAAGAACCTTCAATGCTGACAAACTTTCATGGAAATCATCCAATAGATTTCGTAGCGATTGATCATTAGCAATAGGCTTGAAATTGTCAATTTCTCGCCAATAAGCAGTAGCAAGAAGTCTTTTGTTATCGTAACGAGTTTTCAAAGCAGTGTAAGCAATTTTGTAATTACTATTAAGAAGTGGGGTACATTTCACTAATGATGAAGTCGGCCCTTTCAGAACTGAAATTAAGTAGTTGAATTTTTCAATGTCTGACAAATTCTTATTCTCATGAACGAGCGCTTCAAACATTCCAATGAAACTAGAAAACTTTTTAATATCACATCTATTCAAACGATTTTCTTCTGGATGTTCGAAAATATCATAATATAAGGTGTCTATGTTTTCACATTTTTCGCTGCAAGTAAGATAAATATCTTGCTCAATAGGTATCAAAGGTTCTGCTTCATGAGTAAATATGATAGTAATGATCTCAGGATGGTGTTTTTCAAAATTAGTTTTTCAACATGCAATACTTCTACATTTGACCTTAAATTGTGAGAAAAGTTCAGGAAAATCTCGAACATTTATCGGAAATATATGAAGTGAAACGATACTAGCTAGAACCATTTGACGAAATGCTCGCGCTCGAGCAGGTTTATCTTCATGTACCATAATGAAGTAAAATTTTAATTTGGCTAAAATAAATTGTGGCAATAAATGAATAAGTGTACGAAATGAATGTAATGGTGTACGCTTGAAGTTAAATGTAGACTGACTAAACTAACAATAATAAGTAGCACGGTAAGTAGCGATTCACAATGAACTGAAAGAAATGTCCTGTATAGTATTTACAACCGATCATATGTGGGTTTTCGTAGCAAAAGAAAACGATCGTATTTATCAAATAATGAGTTTGATTTTACTTCGTGCAATCTAATGTATATCCAAATATTTTCAATAACAAATACCGATAAACTCTAGCGCGTCCGGAGAACAGGTGTTATATTTTTTGCGAGTGGAGTACCAAAACAAACGATAATGCATGAAATATTTGAATGTGAGAAATTATCAATACAATTTCAATTTTCCAAATTATAAAAATATAGGATTAATGAACAAATCCGGCTCGAAGGAACAACTAATCTAGCGTTATACTTGATGATTTTTTTCGGACTGTATATTATTGAGGTGAAGCTGATACTACTGATTGAATTCTAAAAGCGTATTTGTAGAAATGAAAAATTGTAAAAAATAATGAACGAAACTGTTAAACTATTACTAGCTCACCTTTCGGGTCAGGATGGTGAGAATAAGGAAAACTCGCAATCGCTAATGTAATTAAGTATAATTATAGATTCATTTTGTGGAAATCGAACTCAAAGTATCGCAGTTAGTTGTGTCTGTCACCGCTCGTGAACTGTCCATTTGTTTCCCTCTACACGGTAATCCATGTTGGTGAGTAAAGGAAAGGAATAGGAGAACAGAAGGAAAAGGTAGCAGCTAAATTTGCTAGTACAGTATGAATTTTGAATTTGAACAAAAAATGCGTTTTCTTGAAAAATATGATTTTATACCGTAAAACCTTTGAATGGAAAAAGAAAAAATATATAAATTTTGAGCATAAGATTGCATGTAGTAATAAGTATTAATAATATATAAATGAAGAAAAAGGACATCACGGAACATGTTCATGTTGATTTAGCAATTGACACTTTCTTTAATAGTGATATTTTTCATTTTCCGTTGAATATTTCATTACCTATCACATTCTACTCACACTTAGATATGAAAGAAATTTTTACAATTTTAAAATGGTGATTATGATTCCATCCGTGAAGAACTTTCTGAAATTGATTGGAATGATATTGTTGGTGATGGGTTGATGTTGATAAAATTGTTAATCCTTTCAATGTCAAAATTTTAGCCGAAGATAACTGTGACTTCAAGTTCTTATCCGTCTTGGTACTCGAAGAATCTAATTTTGGCATTGGCTGAGAAGAAAGAATTGCATAAATTATATAAAATGTATAAATCGAAATATTATTATGATTTGTTAATATTCCAAAGGATTCTATGTAAAACTTGATTAGAATAGATGAAAAGAATTTCATTAGTCGAACAGAGAATTCTCTTGATGGTAATCGTAAGTCTTTCTTCAGCTATGTCAATTCTATTAAGGGAATCAAAACATTACCTTTTTTTTTCACTTGGATGGAGTTACTGCCAATAACGGCGTTAATATTGTAAATTTATTGGCTAAAAAATTTGGTAATGTTATCGAAGTTTCAATCTCAGCTGTACGGTATTGAATTTTGGAGTAAATGACTCCGTTAGAAAAATTTTCTTGTTAGAGAGTGAGGTTGTTAAAGCTATAAATGAACTGAATTCTTCGTCCTCGCCCAGTCCTGACAATATACATCCTCTTTTCGTTAAAAATTATTGCGCAGATCTGAGTTCCATCCTAACGAAAATTTTTAATATATCATTGAAGTGCGGTGTCTTTCCATCCCATTGGAGAATGAGTTATATTACTCAACTGCATAAAAACGGTGATAAAACAGATGTCAATAATTATAGACCAATTTTCAAAATTAATGTTATTGCTAAATTATTTGATTTTCTTGTTTGTAGTCGACTGACGCCGTATTTCAGGAGATATATCATTGACCAACAACATGGATTCCTTAAAAGTAGATCTGTCCTTTCAAATTTATCTGTATATTTAACTAGTATTGTCTCAGATCTGAATAATGGCTTTGCTGTTGATTCAGTGTACACGGATTTTATTCGTACTTTTGATATGTTTGGGATTGATTTATTAGTTAGAAAATTATCTGCTTATGGTGTTGATGGTTCTTTGCTGAATTGGTTGTCGTCATTTTTAAATGGAAGAACTCAGATAGTTAAAATAAAGGGTTTTATCTCTGACATTATCAATGTTCTCACTGGGGTGGGACAGGGCACTCATTTGGGGCCATTACTGTTTCTGATTTTTACAAATGACATTCAATTAGTTATCTTGTTCAGTAGGTTTTTGCTTTTTGCTGATGATATGAGAGTATTCAGAGCTATCAAATGTGATAATTTTAGGGTGCTACTTCAGAGTGATCTTGACAGGATAATTGTGGGTGTATTTTGAATGGTTTAACATTGAATCTCAAAAAATGCTTCGTTATAACATTTGGTAAGACAAATGCTCTTACTTACAATTATAACATCAATAATGAAGAACTCGAACCTGTAGACACTATCAAAGACTCAGGAATATATTTTGATTCAAAACTCGATTTTAACTTTCATATTGATATTACATCAGTACTTCTGTAAAGAGGAAAATTAACTTTAACTTCTTAAAACGTTATACTAGGGACTTCAAGAATGTTAGAACATTCTGAACTTTATATAATTCATTTATTCATCCATTGTTGAGTTACTGTTATTTGGATTCCTTATTTGAACTATCAAATTGACGCCTTGAAAAGACTGAATCATTCATTTGAGATATGTTTCCTATAGAGTTGGTACACCAATGCATTATACTGATCACAATTATACCCCCATATCTAATGCAATAAAAATACCAAGTTTGAAAATGGCGAGTATAAGAACCGATCTTATATTTTCGTATAAGATTATCCTGATTGATTGTAAAGAGATACTGTAATCCATTCATTTGCATGTTCCAGGAAGATTACTGCAAAGAAGTGAATTTTCAAAATTTCAATTGATGTGAAAGGTAATATTTATTTGCACTCTCCAATTCATAGGTTAAGTTTATTGGGTCATGAACATTCGCGTTGGTTTTGTTTATTTGGTTATAGCTTGGGAGCTATCAGTAGGCTGTCGAAAATAGAATTGTATAACCATTCTTAATACGTTTTGATTTTTATTTATGTTTTTTCTTTTATATTAGAATAAGTGATATCTTATGTAATTGCTGTTTATTATCATTACATTTTTATTGTTGTATTCTAGGGCATTGCCCGTTGATCTTCAAAAATAAAAAAATAAAATGAAGATAAAAATATTGCACAACATCAAATAAGCATTATATACTTACCCGAAGGGATGTTTAGGATGTTTAAGGGTATGCTTATTCTTATGACGCAGCACCGTATGTGATGAAACATTTTCCAAGGAAAAAGTGATGACCAAAAAAAAGACCTGAAATTTATGAAAATAAAACATTTTTTCGGAAGAGGGAATTTGCATTTCTTAACTACTTTGGGCAGTATTACTCAACGTCGATGACGTTATCATCATCTTTCAATATTCAATTTTCCACATGAAATATCCTCATACTCATTTATATATTTCATATTTTCATAGTAAATGGCCCAGGTATTCACTCCTTGTTTTTCGCAGGAGCAGGCACTGCACCAAAAATACATTATTTAACTCTCGGCATATGGTGCTTTAGCTGAGTAAACATGAAAAAAGTTCATCTTATATTTAACCTATCAGCACAGCGAGCTCGACGAACTCTTGTCCTGATTGTCAAGAGCACTAGTAGTGGGAATTCTTAATCTTAAACTGCAGAGTATTCTGAAGCAAATCGGACCTGTTTCTTTATTTAGAAAATGTTGGTACTTCATTATATGAACATCATATGAACACACTGACCGCGCTCTCATGTGCGTTCAGTGTGTTCAACTTTTCAACGTTTCTTGAGAATTTTGCGTAATTGAAACCTATTCTATAATCTCGATAATGTCGGGCTGTTAGCCTTTTCAAAGAATCCATATTTTGAATGTGCTTCATAAACACCTCAAAAAAGTCTAGGGAACACTTACCAATATCTCTAAAATATGAATTTGATGATTCGAATTTATAGAAATCTTTCGGTTTTTGTTAGGATGTATTGTATATAATGTATTCTCAAGAGAACAAAATAATATTTGACTTCTTCAAAGCACCTATTATAAAAAAGTTTGAAATTTGAGAATGACGAAATTTGGTAAAACACAAATCAAATTCCTGAACTAATATTTTCGAAACGATATGGAAGCACTTATATTTTTCAGTACCCAGAAGGTCCACCTCTGTTACTAATGACACTTTGGCATCGTCGCGGCATGCTCAATATTAAATTGTCTATTACAATTTGGCCATTCCAAGCCCCCTGAACCGCTAATCGAAGCTCCTGTTCATGATGGAAGACGTTTTGACGCAGGAGATTTCTTTTTAGGGTGTCCCACACATGCTCGATGGGATTCAGATGTGGGGAGCAGGATGGCCACGGTAGAAGATCGATATCATTCACTTCAAGAACGTTCAAGACAACTCTTGCACGATGAGGAGGGGCATTATCTTGTTGGACTTCCCGTTGTGAGCTCCCAGCTTGGTGCATGTCTACGGCTCGTAACATCTCTTCTCTAGTCAAATGTCGTCTTTCCATGGTCGAATCACAAAACTTGAATCTTTTATTGTGCTTACAACAGAAACAAAGTGATTTCAAATACTGAATACATGAAATGATTATAAAGCAGCGTCGCATCTGCTGCATTTTTAGTTTTTTATAAAAAAAAAAATCTGTTGCGGCACTCTACATAATTTGGTGAGAAAGTGATGCAGGTGTTCATTTCTTAGAGAAAATCATCCATATTGATCGTTCTGGATACAATATCTCGATATTCAGAAGTGTTCCCTACACTTTTTTGAGGTGTTTATTTTAATTTGGTTCAAAATACAAACGATGCAAATAATTTCATATACACCACTCTTCCCCCACGCATTCAGTGCATCTCATGCGTTGGCGGGTACAAGTTTCAAGGTTGAACTTAATCAGTTTTGAGTTAATGTACTTGAAAATTTGTTCTAAACTTTTAGTGTATTTCAGATCGAAAGGCCGCAAAACGAATTCAATTTTGTTTTCTTCAGGTTTTTCTATATCGATATAGCTTATCGACTAAACTTTATTTATAATTTTCACTGATGTTGAATATATATTCGAAAATGGTTATCTTTTTCTATTTCCTATTCGTATTTGATCTTATGTTGACATGCTTTTAACTCCCAAAGAATTTTTCCAAGTTGGCTTTTTCAGTATCAAAAACAACGAATACAGTACGTTCTAATGAAAATTTACCGCCCTGAAATACTCGGGCTTAATATTATTGTAAATTTGCTGAAACAAGTCGATTTCTAACTAGAGGGGGACAAGAATGGTATATTTCCAAGACTTAATATACTAAACATAAAAAAGACAGATATAGTAGTGCTGAAAAGAAGAAAAGAACTCAATTTACTAACCATCAAACAAAGAAATAATCAAAGAAAATATGAAAAATATATTGATAACAAGAAACCTACTAAAGCCGCAAGAGAATGTGAAAGAAAAAGAAAAGAGTTGCAGAACCAACAACGTCAATTCAAAAAGGGCCAAAATGATAGCGGGGAAAGAGAATATAGCAGTAATAGCCCCAACGAAACCGACGCATATACACGCGGCTACAAGCACTACGTAGAGATAGATCTTTCCTTGGATCACTTTCCAGTTATGTTAACGCTGGAAAAAGAACATGATCAGCACATAGGGAAAATTGAAAAAATTCAAAGAAGTATTAAAAAAATGAGAGAATTATACAAACTAGAAACATTTAGAGTTGTCCACGTTCTAAAAAGAAGGATCATCGAGGCGTTAAAAAATCAGCAGAGGAAACAACTAGATAGAGACGTAATACAATTCTAACAGCAATCAAGAAACTGCTGAGAGAAAAGGAAAAGCCATGAAAATATACACGAGAAGAAGCACTCAAAGAAATGTTCAAAAATATTGAGAAAGGAAGCTTGAGGAATTAACAACAGAGTATAAGCGAGAAAGAATAAAGTACCCACATTGAGATACGAAAGTAAGTAGCCATTGAATAAAAAGCAAACGCCAACATACTTGCATAAGCAGTAGATTACCAATGTGAAAACAAAGGACTCTACGAAAAATTGAAAAACCTAACCAAAGACTTAGATGATGAGAATTCAGTAGAGTTCGTAGCAGACATCTCAGAGAATGAGATCGACGAGATACCAGCAAATTGTAACATAAACCAAGCACTCAAAATCCTACCATATGCAACATTTGGAGAAATAGCATAAATAAGAAAAAGAATACTGAAAACCGAAACTAGGAAAGATGCGAAATAACAAAATGCATGTAATACGGATAAAATTGATTCGATGATGTTTGAGATTAGGAATCTCAACATTGATTCGGCTTTTTACAAAGATAAAGAATTTATTATGAGAATGAAGATATTTTGATGGCCTGCGAGAAATCTAAAAATAGGAATAGAGGCTGAGGTCTCTAGCATATCAAAAAACACTCTCTGAATGAAACTCGCTTTTTCTTGAGTAATTCATATATAATCTAGGTCTCATTTAAGAATGCAAATAATAAATAGAGACAAGATTTAAATATTGAAAACAAATGGAGAAGAATATTGTATTCTCATAGAATCAATATTTATTTCATGTAAATAAAACTTACCGAAATAAAAATGATTTAATTACACTTCCAGTAGAATTACATGTTTTCCACATTCTTGTGTTCTTAATCTTCATGCATATAGGTATAATGCCGAAAAATTTACGCCCAAAATCGAAATTTAAAATTTAGTCAGAAGGAAAGCTTGATAACAATCGAAAAGAAAATAGTACTCATCGAAAAATGGGAAACTTGTGAAGAAAATCAAAGTCCCCAAAACTGTAAATTTTCTTGGTGGAAATTACCACATGAAATAAATGATTCATTCCCAAAATCAATGACCTTATAGCATTCGTATCCATTTCATTGTAAATTTCAAGTAGTCTGTTCCGAACCTATTCACAGTAGCTGACCGGTTTTACTGGCTTTCTACTATATTGGAGAATGTTTCAGTACCATGTGTGATGGTATTGAGGTCTGGACTTCGTACATGATACACCATTAAAATTTCATCCTGATCTTGAATGTAGTTCCTAACGATATGTGCTCGGCTAGGTTTTGGTTATCATGCATAAGCAAAATGTTTTCACCCAGGTCTGCGGCAACAAGTTCTTCTAAAATGTCTATAACGTACCTCAGAGCATTCAGAACTCCATTATTAATTATGATCAGATCAATATGGTAGTTCGAAAAAATTCTTCCCCACGCCATTAATAAACCACCATCAAAACCATAAGTAGGTAGAAAGTTTTCTGGGAATATCTCTCATTTCGACGTCTGTACACAAAAAAACGTCGATCACAAAGAAAATCATAAAATCTTGACTCATCTGTAAACGAAACTATTCCCAGCCAGCTTCTAAACTTCTAACCAATTGACATGTTACCTGGCAAAATTCAATCAGACTCTTCGATGTACTGCGGTATGAGCTGAACATCGAGCTACCACCGAAGCCTCAAACCATCTTACCTGAGACGTTTTCGTATCGTTTCAGTGCTAATTTATACTCGAATGTTCTGTCCAAACTCCATTTGAAGCTGCCAGCAGTAGCCAACCGTTGCCTCAACGGGGAAATTCTTAAATAACGGTCATAAATCACCATTGCCTCGAGATCGTCCTTGTGCAGGTCTTCTTACATGGCAACCAGTCCCCCTGTACTTGCAAAATATTCTGGAAACAGTGGAATGGGACACCCCAAGTCTTTGACCTATTCTTGAGAAAGTCCAAACTAGATCATCTAATCATCTAACATCACTGCTTCAGCACATTCTTTCGGAGTCAAATTTCGTGATTCGCATTGCATTATTGCCGAAAATTGAAATTTTCAAGAAAGAATATTACTTTCAAAAATTTATCTGCTATTATCAATATGTGTTGATTTCTCGCAAAATCTCAATTTATTTCTTTCTTTTCATTTCTCATGGAAGGAACATGTGCGTCAAGAAAAAAATGCTTAAAATATCACAAAATATCCGAAACTCATGGATATTGAGAAAAGAGTTAAGTAGTGTTACACCTCACAAATTAGCATCGATTCGCCTATTCTTCTCCATAACTCCACTTTCAGTATGATCATTGAACAGGCCTTACTAATGTGCAAAAAAATTAGAGGATATTATCCGAAGAATATTACACCAATGAATACAATATTTTGCAACTGAATTCGAACAACTTTTCGAAACAATTTGAGCTACCATAAGTGAAAACTTAACGCACTCAAGAGTGGGAGCGAGACTGGAGTTTATTGTCATGACCTGAGTAGTTGTTTCTGGTTCCTTGTGAGTTTTAGCTCAACTGATGAAAAAGAAATCTTAAAATTACTCCATCTTGGCAGAACTTGGGGTTTTACGAATAGAAGGGAGATCAAACCCCCTTCACATATGTTTTCTAACACCCCGTTGTGCTGCGTTACGGAGGTTCGAATTGATCTATTGTTTCAAAACATTTCTGATCATGAAAAACAAGCTGTGAGAGGACTGGGTAAGTTCGCCACTCTTGGGAGTTCAATCCCAAGCACACTTTCAGCAATTCCAAATTCTCTCATCACACCTGATCATTAATCCGTATTTAACAGATTCCGTACTTCGTCACATATTCTCCACCTTTGATTGATTTCCAGAACAGGGTTGATCTAATACCTTTTTCTTGCCAGCTTGGAATATCGACAAAACGTAGAAAGTCAGATATAAGGGAGAGCTACGTCATCATAAAATTCTTGAATCATTGCGTATGAGTCAGTAAATGCTTGATCTATAATCGCCTCATATTTGAATACTTCTTCCATCTTTCAGTGTGGCACATACATTAAAATTGTGCATTCTCTAATCAATGCGCTTACAAAGGACAGAAAGATACCGTGTTTGACGACGTGATATGACAGAAACCTCCTTTAACTAGCCAAATTGATTCGAACTTATTATCAAAATAACAGAATATATAAAATAATTATGAAATGAATCATTGAACTTTGCCATTTTTAACAAAGGTTCATATATATTCCTCTAAGAAAAAAAGTTTATACTTACAATATATTGGAGATACCACATCCTATTTTCACTTGTAAGATATAAGTAAGTGAAAAAAGTATAATCATGGTCGTTGAAGATATGGAATAATTAATCAATTATATAAATCAAATTTACGAGATTTCAATTTAGATTGAATTTTTAAGATCCAAGCTATTTAGTTATTTTATTACTCGACGACTTCAGGAAATCTGTTTTATGAAAAAGACCAATTGTATTTCATCTCAATAGATGAGAGTATTGGGTAGTTCCAGTAACCTGAATAATTTTTTTCCAGAAGCAATATTACATTCTGTCGGTATGAGAGTATTCTCAATAATTCGCCCGAAAGAAAAATAATATATTCTAGCTTACACACTGAAGGAAGAGGATATTCAGTCGAATAGTATCTACAATTTCGAATTTTGTATTTAAGCGAAGTAATAACTGACTCGATTGTTATGAAGTCAAGTAGAATAACACAATCAAATTTAAACTACATTAACTTTTTTTTCTTTCACAAGAAATCGTGATGAATTTCAATTCAACTTTGCGTTAAATGGCAAGACTCTTTAGCGCGAAGACCAAGCTAAGGACCTCGGGGTCATCATTGATAGTAATCTACTCTTCAACCGTCATATCGAGAGTATCGTCGGTTCAGCATTTCGAATGTTGGGGTTTGTAAACACGAAATCTAAAAATTTCCATAATAATAATACATTACTCTCTTTATACTATGCTTATGTATTCGGTCGTTTGAACTTTGCCTCATCAATATGGAACTCGTAGTACAATATTTATAAGACTCGCCTTGAGTCAGTTCAAACTAAGTTTTCGAAAAGTTTGGATTTCAAGAATAGTGTGTTGTTTGATAGAGATTATATTTTCTGCTCTCACATTTTTACGTCCTTTCGCTCGAAGATCGTGAAGTCGCTACAGATATCGTTACCTCATATAAAATTGTTAATGCAAGAGTATATTCCCCTGATTTACTGTCTCTAGTTGCTTTCAGTGTATCGCAGAGGAGTTTGAGACATTTCACCCTATTCAATACACCCTTTCCAATACAAATAGCTCCTCGAACTCTCCTATGTCTAGAATGTTCAGATCGAGTAATAATTTTTGTGAGAATATTGACTTCTTTGTGGTATCATTGTACTCCTCGAAAAGATTTCTGAAAAACACTCTAAGGAATAACCATCACTAAATTTGTTGTTGTTTGTTTTTTCTTTCGATATAAAGATTTAGTTATAGTATGAGCAATTAATGTAATTTATGTTTGTGAATTGTGGACACCTTGCTGGGGTTTCCTGTTTGTGTCCCAAAAATAAATGCATGAATAAATAAACTTTATTTTCAGAAGATTGGCGAAACACGTTTCCCCTCAAAATTCCGCATAACATTAATATTTAGATCAGTGGACTCAAGTCCATCGATCTGATAAAATACGCCCTTGTCATTTATTCTCTAGAAACCCATCTGGTAAGTACACTTGAAATGAATATATCATTGTCTCAAACGACCGCTCTTTTTATATCAAATTTGACACGTGGAAACTCTCGAGTGTACACATCCAGTCATAAATAACTCATTAGGTTCCTCTGAAGGGATATTTTAATTATTTATTCATTTCACAATTAAAATGGTCAAAGGCTTTCACAAAATTGTATAATCAGCATTTTTTTATTTTGATTCATATATTTTATATACAGTTAGAATAGAATAGAAGGGTTATTTATTTTAGCTATAGGTAGTCACAACAAGTTTTAAAAAAATATAGATTATCGCAATAGATACAAGTTTTTAGAATTCAAAAATTGAATTTTGAGTGTTCTTTCAGATTATGACAAAGATTCTTATTAAATATTTTCGAATTCGTCGACCTCTTGACGCTATCTGGCAAGGATGGTAGGACGATATTCAAAGTAGGGCGGTGTTATGAATTAATACATTCTGTCAGAAAAGTACCGAGAATTGATTATTTGAAATATCTGCTTGAAAAAAATGTCAAAATTTTGGTTGTTGTTAAGGTGGCACAACTGTTTCCTATTCTGTCGCGGAGTTTGAACACGATTCGTCATTTAGTTTGTTTACACTGCTCGATTTTGTCAGTTCTCACAGGTGTGTTTTCCGATTTTTGCAATAGATAAAAATAAAAAAATAAGAATTTCACTCAAATTTTGTATTGCAAATAAAATTTAGTGCGTCGAATCGCTGATAATAATACCGAAGGCTTACGGTGTATCAACCTTATCAAAAACACCTGCATATGAGTGCAGTACATTTAATATCGGCCGAGATGTAATGGAAGACTTTCCTCTCTCTGGTCGGCCATCAGTGTTTTCAACTGAAGTTAACATCGATAAAGTGATGGAAGGGTAATTGAAGAACGTCATTCAACTTCAAAAGAGATAGGAAAAGTACTTTCTGTGTCTCACGAATTAATTCGTACCATTTTTAGCGATAGTTTGGACATGAAACGCGTTGCGTTCAACTAGTTTTAAAATATCTGAATTTTCTAGAAAAATTGAATCACGTAAATGTCTCTGAAGACATGCTAGAACACATTCATAAAACGCATCATAACTGTTGATTTGAGACATGGGTTTATGAGTTTGACATACAAACCAGTCTACAACCTTCGGAATTGCGCCTTCCTACTGAACCGAAACCAAAAAAACCCACAACAAAGTGGATCAAGGGTCGGAGTAATGTTGACTGTTTTCTTTGATTATCGCGCTGTTGTGCACTCGGAATTCCTGTCAGAAGACTAATAAAAAATATTATCTGAGCGTTATGCAGCGTTTGAGAGAGCAAATCTGTCGGAAAAGGCCAGATTTTCGGAAAGAAAACTAATGAGTTTTCCACTATGATAATGAAACCTCTCCCAAGGCTATTATTGTAAATGAATTTCTGACCAAAAACTCAACAAATGCCATTGAACAACCACCATATTCTCCTGATAATGCTCCGGCCGACATTTTTTTCCAAAACTCAAATTATCACCTCGAGGTACCCGTTTTAAATTGATAGAACATATAAAAGAGAATTTGCGGCGAGAACTGAAGTCGATTTCGGAAAAAGCATTTGAAAATTGTAAATTTGCGGGAAAATAAATATTTTTGTGTTTCATTGACGAATTACCAGTACTTTCTTAACAGAATGTATACCAATTTCTTGGATGACTTTATCAGAAATCATTCTGAAGTATCCTAACACCCAAATATTCACATGTATCAACAAATTCAATACACTCATTTACAAAATATACTTTCTTATCTACAATCGTTCTATTATCAATGAGAATACAATTTGATTTTTTGCAGTGCAATGAACTATTTTCATCATGTATATATATATATATATATATATATATATATATATATATATATATATATATATATATATATATATATATGTTACATTTGCGTTCGGCAATTTAAAAAAAGGGAGAGATTTTTTCACAAAAATTACACGGAACCATTCAAGGTCATAGAAATAAATTCGCCAGTAAACTCCACGGTCGAAATAAACAAAAAGAAAGTCTTTCTTGTTTCAGACTTATATACAGCCTACATGTGAACATCGCGCAACCAAACGCTAATTGCAACCAATTTGGAAAAATCGATAACTTTATGCGAAAACCATAAATTTGTGGTACAATTTTTATGTAATACCTCCCTCCTCGTGAGGGATAAACTTATGCCAATGATAAAAGAAAAATATCAACTCCTCATACATTTGACAAATATCAGTACCACAGTACTGACAGCGGTTAAACAAACGATAAGACAAAGCGAATTCCAGTAAATACTTCCGAATTTCAATTTCATGGAAGATGTATGTTGAAATTACGACGAAAAATTTGAGAAAAAGAAGACTAAACTGCATCTTAGCCTGCAACATATTTTTAATTTGGATAGGGACAGCCTGAATATAGCTAGTCACAAACTAGGGGCTATTAACTCTCATCTTAACGAAGTGAAAGAAGTTAGTTTACCTCTTTCAACCATTCCTATTTCATCATCATCATAAGCATTTTAAAATTATTCGAAATTCATTACTATACAAATTTTACCGCCATAGTCATCGCTCTAACAAACACAATCATGGAAGTCATGCAGGAAATTGTATATCAATTTGCATTACATTTAATTATTGCTGCGAAAGAAGAAGGCATCTCGAAACCTTGCCTGTAACTTTAGAATTGGATGAATGCGAATTACCCACCTAAGTAGAGACTAATGAATCGAAACCAAGACGCAGTATTCGCGTTGCTAAGCTTATTGTATTTGATTCATATTTAGTTGTAATAATACTTACTTATACTACTTTTACTTGTAAATGATTTTCGTTTACACATTCACTTACCTGTACACCTAATTTAAGCTAATTTTAAGCATACCTAAGCTCTATACACTCACTTCTCAAAATTATTTTGCTGTATAATACTTTTGTTAATTCTATGCAAAATTTCTGCAAAATTTTCATTTAAGTGGGATGTACCTACCAGCACTCCATATTACGCCTATTATTTGTTATAGAAATTAAACTAGGGACAATTTACATTATCATTTCGGACTAACTATCTAGTTATACATTACAACAAAAAATTCTTCCAAATAATGAAGTTATCTCATCATCAATAGTTTTATAATATTATTTTGCTATCCACAGTACAAAATTAACTAATAGCCATCATAGGACTGATTTTTGCGGAAACGCTGGGACACATTAATGTTTCATTGTAGAGGGTCCAATTTCTGAATTGGTCCGGAGTAAGTACCATCAGCCTAAGTCGAAATCAATTATAGAAAAAGTGGGTCCAGTGGATCTTTGGAAAGGTCTTTTAATTCTATTTTCAAAAATAGTATCTTTATTCGATATTACACAGATCGTTCAAGCACAACGAAAGTTTGTATTTCAACAAAAATTTGACAATAAAACAAATTAAATTGAATGCGCAAATTGACCTCGTCCTACCTCCATAGAATGATACAAACGATTCTCGAATTCTACTCTTACCTTACGAATTCTGGTGTCAAAAGTCTGGGTTTGGTAACGGTTCATCACCACAACTTGTCCAAGATTTTAGGTTGTGTAGCTTGAACTCTCGATTCAAGATGACCTGATAAGAAGAGATCTAAAAACTTAAATCAGGTGATGGCATTGGCCACTCAAGATTTTTCTACAGAGCATCTCAAATGCTCATTTCAAATCTATCTGCAAAGATAAAATCCGCGTCCTTTAATTCCCTTCATTTTGACAAGACATATGGAATTATTGTTTTACATGAATACTTCATTCTAAAACTCGATTGATTTTCGTATGGATTATTTTTATTCATCTGAAAATTTATGGTTCTGAATTCTTCAACTTTATTCATAGCTGCCACCTTAGGAGCTGGTGCGATACATGAGACTTTCCATTTTTTCTCTTTATATATCTTAGTACCAGTGGTATCATGATGGGTTTTTTATTCCTTATCTGAGCTTGTGCAATATCAACAGTTATTCTTGGCACCAAATTGACAAATATTTATCTGTGATATCTTCAATATTATGTATAAAGAAATTATTAAACAATTCAGCCGAATTTGTTTTCTCATTAGTAAATTCTCTGTCTTTACTTCATAATATTATTATCTCCTCTATTTTTACTCATTCAATAGCGCTCCCCATCTTTTAATCTAGTGTTTATTTTCAGAAAACAATTTTTCATAATAATTTCGATTTCTGATTCACTTCTCCATTTCGTTTCTACTTGTTTTCGTGCCACCAGAACACTCCCTAGCTACTCATCGCCTTTTTGTAACATTTATCACCATCGTTAATCTCTATGTCATACTATGCATTTTGTTTTTCAACAAATAATTTAATTTCTTGGAGAAACAGCAAGTAATAGTGCATTCTTATTGAAGTTATCTCATATTTCTTCCACATATACCCAATATAGCTCTCCTTGATTCTTCAAAATGGGTTCAGATGCTGGTTTTGTTGATTGAGTTAATCTGTTTTCTGTTTCGCATTGAAAAGTAGTTCGCTAACATTTCGACCATTTGAAAATCTTGAATTTTGAAAAATAATGTTTTATTTTATGAGAAAATGGGCCGACATAATCAAAACTAGCATATATTTTTTCGAGTTTTTCTTGAATGCAATATAATAATTGTGATGTTCGATTTTCTTCTTATTCTTATTCTTATTCTTATTCTTATTGCGTCTGTGAACGATTATTTTCTATATAATCTAGGATATTGTTTATGTTTCTGATAATTAAATCGAGAGAATTTATATAGTTATTAGCTTCAACTCCAACAGTAAATTTTAAATGATAGTGATTTTTATTGGCGAAGTTCAAAAATGAATCTAACTGTCTATTTGAGTGTCATGAAAATCAATCAAAATACACTCCCCACAAAAATTGTCGCATCACCCTACTTATATACTATATAAACTTTCAGGTTGGTTATTCAAAAGTCACTTGGTAACTTTCAGAAGTGTAAAATAAGAAGTTATCATTCAAAAGAGATGAGCTTATGATGGAAAATATCAACAATTTTCGAGTAATGAAAAATTAAACAATTCTTCCATCTTCAAACATTCGCGAAAAGACCAATCAACTAGCATCGAATGGTTACTAATCATTTTCAAAATCGAGTGTTTCCTCTCCGGGCCCTAATTACAGCCACTATACGTCTCGGAAGCCCCTCAAAAAATTTTGGATATACTCTTGAGTCACTGAGTTCCAATTTTCAGGAAGCAGGTTTTCTAGTTGTTGGAGTATTATAGAAGGCATCCTACGTTCCTGAATTTGCCACCCCATGTTGTCCAAACATGTTCTATGTGATTCAAGTCGGGACTTCTGGCTGGCCATCTTAAAGTATTAATTTCGGCATTTTGCAGAAATTCTGTAACTACTCTAACTGCATGAGGCCGAGCATTATTATGCATATAAATGAAGTTTTCGGCAATCAATGGGCCAAAGGGTACAACATGAGGTTCAAGGATATCTGCGATGTATCTGGCCGCTGTCATTCTTTCATTATTCACTAGGAAAGAAATGCCTATCCACACCATTACTGAGCCCCCTCCGAAGTTTTCGGTTTGTCGGATATTGCATTGCTGATACCGTTCCCCAGATCGTCTGTATACAGACATGCGTCTATCATTTGATACTGAACAGAACCTGGACTCTTCGGAAAAGAGAACGTTCGACCATTCTGGAATACCCCAATTTGGATGTTCGCTTGCAAACTAAAGTCTTGCAACTCGAAACTCTCTGGTAAGACACGGGCCGGTAGAAGCCACCCTTGGTCTGATATCAACTTCTGTGAGCCTGTTCCTTACAGTTTGCAATGAAATATGCACACTTCTGGAAAGGGCAAAATCATTTTTAGCCGTACAGTTCCGAACTCTTAATGCAGTAAAACGAAGCCAACGATCATCAACTGGTGTTGTTATCCGATTTCTTCTCTGTCCGGACCGTCTTCCATATTCCATATTCCCCTGCTTCATGGTACCGATTAATTGTTCTTGAAATAGTGCTTTCGTTAACATTCAACAAGTTAGCCACGTAACGTTGGCTTCGCCCCTCTTCTAGAAGTGTTACAATTTTTACCACTTCATGATCACTCAAGTAGCGTCTAGGACGTTCAGCAGCCAATACAATAAATTCAAAGATTCGAAAATCAACGAGAAACACAGAAAACTTGCATTAATTTAGCGTGAAAACTGAAGAGAAATTGAATCAATACTGATAGTCAAATAAACTCATTCTCGTTTCAGACATGTTTGAGATCATATGGAAACAAATGTCCAAATGTCTTCTTCAACTTCCTGCAGCCATTTCGATCTTGGTCGGCCTCGTGTTCTCGTTGGACCCGGGTCCCACTGCAGCATTGCAAATATTGTTGCTTCTTCACCTGCCCTCCATACATTCCCTAACCATTTTACCCTCCGCCCTTAAATTTCTTTTACAGCATCTTCGTTCTTCATTATTTGGTTGATTTCTTCGTTCATACATATTCTGTATTTGTTGCTGCCTAATTTTACTGGCCCTGGAATTAAACGCAATATTTTTCTTTCGGTAATTCTTATTTCTTCTTCATCCTTTCGTCATTGTCATAGTTTCCGCGACATACATCATACTTGGTCTAATCAGTGTTTTGTGAATATTAAGCTTGGTGTCTGTTGTAAGTATTCTGCTTTTCAGAATTCTTTCATTGGCATGGTACGCTCTATTTACTCCAATTATCTTGTCTTTGATCTCATTTGATCTTCTAACAGCGTTAGTTATCATGACACCCAAGTAACTAAAACATTCAACTTCCCCAAATTCATATTCCCACATTTTAATTTTAGTTTTTGGGTCCTTTATTCTTTACAAGTCTTAGTAGTTTTGTCTTGTTTTGGTTTATTTTCACTCCCAGTTTTCTTCCTTTGTCCAGTTTCTCGTTTATAATAGCTTGCATTAGCTCTCTTTTCTTTTCTATTAAAACAACGTCGTCTGCGTATGCTATAATTTGTTTTCCCTAGTCCTCAGACTACTTTTACATATCTTTCTTAGCACATACTCTAATGCTAGGTTAAACAGTGTAGCTGACAAAGCGTCTCCTTGTTTAAGTCCTTTGTCAAATATGAAATCTTTTGCTTCTCCTGCTTTTGTTTCTTTCAGTGTAATCAACTTAATTAATTTCGAGTGTATTCCAAGTTCTTCTAGGACTGCTATAAGTTCGGATCGTTTATTGAGTCAAGTGCTTGCATAAAGTCGATAAACAGTATTTCGAGATCTATTCCGTGTTCGTCAGCCTTCTGGATTATCTACTTTAATGTATAAATTGTGTCTGTTGTTGACCTGCCTTTGACAAACCCGCATTAGTATTGTCCGACTATTGTTTTTGATACTTTGGCTAGACGTTCCTGGATCGATGAGGATAGAATATTGTATGCGGTATTGAGTAATGTTACGCTCTATAGTTTTGACACGTGCCTTGGTCTAATTTTCTGTGTATCGTGACTATTTTGCCCATTTTCCATTCCTCTGGCATACGCTCCTCTTTCCAAATGTTTGCACTAGTTTTTTTCAATGCCCCTCCCCCATATTTAAATAGTTCCATATTTATTTATTTTTTTTTGAATTTGGGAGGCTTTTACTTGGTAAAATTCCATTATCAATAATAAAAAACAAGTACTGTATTTTAAGGAATTTTACTCAATAATTGCGATTCGTAACGCGTTTCACTACGCGTAGTCTGAAGAAGCTACGGTGTAGTGATACGCGTTACGAATCGCAATTATTAAGTAAAATTCCTTAAAACACAGTACTTGTTTTTTCTTATTCATATTTATTTGTTCACTTCCAGATGCTTTCCAGTTCCGACTTTTGTTTATGTACATTTCTATTTCTTCTAATCCTGGTTCTTCAAGGGTCGCCTCTTCCTCGTTGTCAGTTATGAAAATTCCAGGTTTTGTCTCAATTTCCGTAAGAAATTCTTCAAAATAGTTCTTCCATAGCTCTTTATAATCATCCTCTTTTACTAAAGTGTCTCCGTTTTTGTTTTTTATCCCATCTGTTTTTCCTTTGATGACTCTGTTGCCCTGTTTCAATTTGTTATAGAATTTCTTCGTATTTCTATCTTGTATTGACTCCTCTATTTCCGTCATTTCACAACCTTTCCATTCTCTTTTATTTTTTCTAATTATTTTGGTGCTTTCCTTTCTTCTTAGTCTATATTCTACTCTGTCTTTTTGATGCTTATTTTTATCCATTTAAGCCTTCGCTTACTTTTTTTTCAGCATTTTTTTGCACTCTTCATTGTTCCAGTCTTTTTTCTTTTTTTTCTGAAATCCTACATGTTTTCCTGCCTCCGCGTGCTACTTATCATCATACCCTTTCTTGCCGCCAGGTCGCATAGCCTTTGTCCATCATTTGTTTCTTCGCTATTCACACTAGATAATCTTCTTTTCCAATTTGAGCATTAAAATCTCCCAGCATTATGAAAACGTCTTGTTTTGGTATCTTTTCTATTTCTTTTTCAATTTTTTCGTTTGAACTTGTTTATCCTCTTTCCTTGTACTTTCAGTTCGTTGGTATAGGTTCAACAAGAATATATTGAAGGGCTTTTCCTTCAATCGTAGGTATGCTATTCGTTTAATAATTGGTACAAAGTCCATAAATTTTGCTCCCATTTTGCTTATTACTACAAAAGCAACGCCATGTTGTCCCTGTTTTTTATCTCCGGAGTCCTGTAGTATTAAGTTCCTCTTATTTACTGTTCCTTGCCCCTTCCATCGGATCTCTTGAATTTCTGTCACATCTACATTATATCTTTCCAGCTCCTCATCTATTTCATTCATTTTCTCGGATTCTAGCATTGTTCTTACATTTCAGGAACCGATTCTGATTTCTTTTTTCGTTTCTATGTTTCTTCTTTTAACGTTTTTCTCCCTTAAATTTTTGTTTTACTTTTTCTTGTTATTTCCGTGGTTTTCATTTCATTGTCCTTAGTCCTTGCTTTGTTCGTCTCCAATTCATCCGTTATTTGTTTGATTAGTTTTTTGGCTCTTCATCTTTATAGAATTTTGTTCACTTCACGCCTCTTTCGTTGCCTCTGTCTTGGCTGGGTGATCTCATTCTCAAGCTTCTTGCTCTTTGCTTCCTTTTACTTTTGTTTTCTTGGTCATTATTCTCATTGGCTGACTTTTGCAATTGTTTAATCGGGCATACTTCACCATTGATAATAAGTTTGTCATATTTTATCAGTGCTCGTTGACCTTTATCTCTTGCTTCCATCATAGTCTTAAAGAGGTGTTTTCGCTTCTGCAGTATCTTTTTGAGTAGTCTTTTATATATATATATATATATATATATATATATATATATATATATATATATATATATATATATATATATATATATATATATATATATATATATATATATATATATATATATATATATATATATATATATATATATATATCTTCGTTCCTTTGAGATTCTTGGCCGCCTTCATGATTTCTGCTTTTTATTTATTCCAACTACGCAGGTCTATTAGTACTGGTTTATTTGTTTTTTCTGGTTTAGCTAATCTGTTTACGTAATTTATCTTCTTGTCTATTCGCATGTCTAACATTACGTTAAGCCGGCTCGGTGGCGTATGGCATATGATGCTCTTCTCCTGAGTTACCTGAGTTCAATCCCCACATAGTCGGTGCGATTTTTCGGATTCTGGAAATCGCTTGAGTATCCATCTTTTAGAGAAGATGTAAAGCCGTCGGTCCTGTCAGAGATGTGTTGTACATTAAAGATCCCTTCCCTCGACACGAGAGGGGTTCGGCCAAATTCCTGCGTTAGTGAGGTGACAGAATTCCCCGGCGTGTCATTATCCGAAAGGCGGAAATAGATCACGTAAAAGGAATAACAAACAAACAAACATTACGTTCTCAATTTTTTCGATAAGCGGTCTTTCATTCATACTTTCCTCTAATCCCAATTTTATTATGTTTTTCTTACTGAGCTCTCTTTCTAAAGTGTTGATTCTTTTTTCTTGCTCCGAGATCTTATCTTTAATTTCACGGTATTCATTCTTGATATCTTTATTTTCTTTTGTGAGCCTGCTAATTTCATTTTGCAGCCCATCCAGCTCCTCTATTATGGTGTTTCTCCCCTCCTCATCCTCATTTTTGTTCAAAGAATTTATTTCGAAAGTGAAAATAATTTTGATCTAACAATGTTTTCAATAGGTTGCGATGCATGATTTTGTTGGGTCAATTGGTATTCCCTGATCTTCAATGTTCAATATATATATATATATATATATATATATATATATATATATATATATATATATATATATATATATATATATATATATATATATATATATATATATATATATATATATATATATATATATATATATATTTTGAAAAGAGAGGATTTACAAAAATTTTAATAATTGTATTCACAATAAATGCTTATATCTATAATTTTGGTGTGTGTTAGAAAAAAACACAAGTGTGAGCTCAGGAAATGTAACAGGGGAACCATACTATCTTGTATATGATTCCATAAGCGAGTGAAAAAACCTGAGGAAAAAACTCGTTTCCCTGTTGCTATTGCACTAGCAATGGCTTGTCTGTTTATGATGTGTTAGTGAATCATGTGTACATAAAGAGTACCAAAGATTGTTCTGCTTAGCCGCTTCATTCTCTCTTGCATTCCATGATTTCCAAAAAAAGGGTGAAAGGAAGGGGGTTTGGGACAGAATCTGTAACAATGGAAAAAGAAAACCAGCAGAAAAATATTTCAACAATCAAACTTCTTATATGCCTAAACAAATCTGAGAAAAGATTTCACATAGCAAGCAAGGTCATGAAAGGGACTAAGGAGATAATAAAAAAATACATAACCTGTGATATTTCCACAAATTCCTTCTCTATTTGACCGAGAGGGCCCCGATGGCTAGGTTAAGTATTCCAAGTGATGCCGATTATGATCTATAGATGTTTTAGAATCATTATGGACCCAATAATCTGGGTTGACATCGCCCATTTATCATTTCTTCGTGGAACTTGTTCAATATAAAGAAAAAAATTTTTTTTTCAATATCTCTTCTATTTTGATATTATATTTTTCTTCAGTTAAGACTACTATGCTGTTGCTCTTGTCTGCTCAAGTCATTTTAAGGTGTTTTTCTTGCATCTTAGTGGCTATGGAACGGACCGTTTGCAAATGCTTCTTTTGGTTGCGTTTTTTCCGAATATTTTTAATTATTCCGGTGATTTTATGTAAATAAAGAATACCCTTCAGCTCATGTAGGTCAAACAGGTGTAAATTTTGAATGTATGTTCAAAGAACATATATCATCAAACAAGAAATCTCCAATTTTGAGCACATTCAATCAACAAACTACACAATTGTCTTAGAAAATTTCACAGTGTCGTATTCAGTTTACGTGGTGATTTATAAAGAAATAAACATATAGAATTTTTGATAAAAATGATAATGAAGGTAGATATGTAACACAAATATTCAAAATTGAAATATGTTCTACTGTAGACAAGTCCATTCAGAAATCTCGGATTTAAGCATTGAAATAGTTGTAAAAAACCTCTAAGATTATTCCTTTTTATCAAAATTGTTAAAATAAAAATTGTGGTCAGCATTATCATCATGAGTTTTTAACGCCATTTCATTTCTGGGACGGGTTTTTCCTTCATATTTTGGGATTTGAATTAAATTTTTTAAAGTTCGTGATAATCTTCATAATTAATTTAGTGAATACGTCTCAAAAACAACCATGAAATCTACCACCAATGTGAATATTCCTCAACTTCGTTGTGCGAATTTCATCAAAATTGTCCAGAAGATGTTAAAAAGCTTCAAGATTTTTAGATCGAATATAAATATAACGGTTTATATTTTCTTCATAGTCACTCAGATATATTTTTTGCGAATATATAACCTTTAAGTAGAGAGTTCGCTTTCACCAGGATCTAAAAATTATCGTGGAAGCGTAAATGGGAACCTCACATGACAGATAACAGTGAGTCTCGAAAGAGAGATTGTCCTCAACAAATTATAGAAGATCTCACAAAAGGCGTTTTTTGAAGTTTAATATAAGCTTCATAACTTTTTCCTCTTTCAACTTTAATGTATTTTAATTAAACAAGAATGAAACAATTTGTAATCAAACTCCATAAAAATTTGATATTTCATGATATACTTCTTACTTCTTGCTCATTATTATTGATTCTTTAGATAACATAAAAATGAAGATTGAAAAAAAAATCTGATCAAATCCGCCAAAATCATCCGTAGTTTCGGGAATCGTTCACATAGAAGTACTCGAAACCATTTTCTCATGAACGACCACAAAGCTATTGTTGAACTTACTTAGTGTTATATAACCTGTAAGTTCCGCTAGGTAGTTCTTACGAAGCAACAGAAGGAGAAGAACTAGGACTTAGGAATGTGTACGACATAACACAATAATTAAGGATATTGTTGTTTTCTTCATCTTTTTCTAATTCAGAGTTTATTTGTGACTTTTCCTATAATACAACACAAAATAATATACTTTGAATATGTAGAATACTGGTTCCAGAGCTTCATTGTCTCAACATCAGCCAGCATGTACTCCATCTAAAAAAGAAGTTTCAACAATAACTATAAAAATAAAGTCTGATTCTACAAGCTAAGTTGCTAGTATGGATACCTCCTTTTTGAATTTGAATTAAAATGATCTTAGTGATATTTTTCGCTGGAATTTTCAACAATCAGGAAATTTCCTATCTGGAAATCATTCTGGCCTGAATATGAATAATAATAATAATAATAATGCAATGCAATGTAGAAATGCAAAAAGCTGTAAATCTTAACACATGTAGGATAGTTAGGAAATTTAAGTCAAGTATATTGTAATCGAGCCTATTCTCTTTGATTGCTGAATCTGGGAAAGGTAAATTATATCAAGCTAACAGCTGAGTCCATAAGTTCACGATAATAAATAATAATAATCCATCAGAAACTTGCACACAAGTACGGACTTCTGAATACCTTCCAGCCGTATTACAAGTATCAACCGGCGCCCGTATTGGAAAAATACTCTATCAGATTATACTACGATAGGCTGTTAACACTGACAGAATGGTGACGAATAATAGGCTGGACAGAGTGGTCTATGATAAGAGAGCCAGAACAGCAATGCTTGTGGATGTCGCCATACCGAATAATAACAACGTGCTGAATAAGTTCCAGGAGAAAAAGTCCAAATACACAGACCGTGCTATTGAGATCAAGCAGATGTGGCACCTCGAGAAAATAGATAACGTTCAAGTCAACGTATCCTCCACTGGGTTAATACCCAAAACTTTGCATGATAGCCTTAAGAAATTAGAATTGCATAAAAATACCTATATGGAAATGCAAAAAGCTGTAATTCTTAATACATGTAGGATAGTTAGGAAATTTATGTCAAGTATATTGTAATCGAGCCTATTCCCTTTGATTGATGAATCTGGGAAAGGTAAATTATATCCAGCTAACAGCTGATATAGTGCATAAGTCAACGATAATAAATAATAATACTATGTTCGAACCCCAAAGAACACAATAATGATGCAAAATGGATCACGCATGAAAAACAACGCCTTGATATCAAACATATGGACTTCGAAGGAATAACGGAGGAAGAAATCACAACAGTAGTTAGAGCGATCAACAATTGGAAGGTCACAGGTAGAGATAATATCCACAACTTCTGGTACAAGAAGTTTGATAAGCTCCATGGAGCCCTAGCGAAACAGCTCACGTATGTTCTTCTACATCCCAAAAAAACACCCACTTTCCTAATACAAGGCTTAACATATATGCTACCTAACAGCGATAGAACACAGGATCCGTCTCAATATAGGCCAATCATTCGCCTGCCAAAACTCTACACTCTTGCATATCCAATCGAATATACCAACACCTTGACGACAACAATATATTAGCAGAGGAGCAGAAAGGATACAGAAAGAAACACCACGGGTGCAAGGAACAACTCATCATCGATCCTGTGATAATGAAACAAGCACACGTAGGGCATATGAAAGTTCATTCAGCTTTTCTCGATTATCTGAAGGCATTCGATAGTACCGCCCATTCTTGGCTTTTTGAAGTATTGCAGATATACAAAATTCACCCAGCCCTGGTAGGGTCCTTGAAGACAACAATGACACATTGGCGCACGTCTCTGCAGGTCAACATGAACAATAAGTCAACTAAAACCGACGAGATACCCATACGTCGTGGAATTTTTCAAGGAGACTCTTTGAGTCTACTATGGTTCTGTTTAGCAATGAACCCATTGTCCTCAATGCCCAATAGAACAGGATACGGATTTAGGATAAAAACAGATAGGAATTATCATACAATCTCCCACCTGCTGTATATGGATGACATCAAAATATATGCTTCGAACAAGAAGCACTTGGATGATTTACTGAAAACTGTCAGTGAGTTCTCGGCAGATGTACATATGAAATTCGGGATTGAAAAATGCAAGACCCTGAAAATTCAAAGGGGGAAAGTCATAGATGGTGAAACACAACTTCCAAACGGTGATATTATACAGTGCATGAAGAATGGCGAAACATACAAATACCTAGGATACCAAGAAGCCAGATTGCTAGACCAAAAACAATCAAAGGAGAAGATTCGTTCAAAATACAGTCAGCGTCTGAAGACTGTGCTGAAGTCAATGTTGAACTTGGGGAATCTAGTCAAGGCAATTAGCACCTATGCCATTTCAGTGTTGCTTTACTCATTTGGAATAATTAGATGGACTAGGACAGATCTGGATGATATTCAAAGGCAGACCCGAACTATGCTGACAAAGTACAACAATCATCATCCAAAATCGTCTATGATACGAACAACTTTGAAGCGGAAAGAAGGAGGACGCGGATTAATAGATGTTGTCAATGTACACACCGATCAGATAAAAAATCTCAGAGAATTCTTCTCTGCAAAAGCTCTCACTTCTAACCTCCGTAGAGTGGTATCGTTGGCTGATAAGGGATATACACCTCTAAATCTTGCTACCAGAGATGACCTTCTGAATCTACCGTTCCTATCAGATACTGAAAAACAAGAGCAATGGTCAAGAAAGGAATTGCATGGACGACATCACCATGAGATTAATCAACCACACATCGATAAAGAAGCCTCCAACAAATAGATGATGAAAGGAGAATTATTCGCGGAAACAGAAGGATTCCTTATGACCATCCAAGACCAAGTGATCGCTACAAACAACTACAAAAAATTAATAATGAAGGACGGAAAATTACAAACAGATGAGTGCAGAAAATGCCATATAAGATCGGAGACTATACAGCATATTACGTCCGGATGCAAACAACTAGCCAATACGGACTATCTTCACAGGCATAATCAAGTGTGCAACATTATCCATCAGAAACTTGCACACAAGTACAGACTTCTGAATACCTTCCAGCCATATTACAAGTATCAACCGGCGCCCGTATTGGAAAAATACTCTATCAGATTATACTACGATAGGCCTGTTATAACTGACAGAATGGTGACGAATAATAGGCCGGACATAGTGGTGTATGATAAGAGAGCCAGAACAGCAATGCTGGTGGATGTCGCCATACCGAATAATAACAACGTGCTGAATAAGTTCCAGGAAAAAAAGTCCAAATACACAGACCTTGCTATTGAGATCAAGCAGATGTGGCACCTCGAGAAGATAGATATTGTTCCTGTCATCGTATCCTCGACTGGATTAATACCCAAAACTTTGCATGATAGCCTTAAGAAATTAGAATTGCATAAAAATGCCTATATAGAAATGCAAAAAGCTGTAATTCTTAATACATGTAGGATAGTTAGGAAATTTATGTCAAGTATATTGTAATCGAGCCTATTCCCTTTGATTGCTGAATCTGGGAAAGGTAAATTATATTCAGCGCACAGCTCAGATAGTGCATAAGTCCACGATTATAGTAATAAACTTTGAATAAAATAGTCTGAATCAGCCAAGCCTTCGTTCCTACACAAGAAAACTAAATTGCCATATACCAGTATATCTCATTAGTGAGCCACTCTGAAATAGACCTCTCAAACAATTGTTGCTCTTTTCACTTCTCCTTCAGACACAAATATATGACTATTCAAATATTTACTCGTCTGCAAAGAGGACGTTATTCCATTCTTCTTCCAATGTTGATGTTCTCACGGCCTGCATTCGACAGCCTAGGTGCTCGGTATGAAGGATGACTTCACAACTGCCATTCCCAAAAACGGTGGCGGATAGATTGTACGCTAATCCATGTCCTTTTGATTTCATAAAGCCCACTTAGAAATGTTTTATTTCTTCCAATACTATAGAAGATACTATACTGGTTGATCCAGAATAAGATCTCAAAACTTCATTTTTTTATGACCATCTGTGCTGGGATATTCAACCCCAAAGTTGAAAAAAAAATGATTTTCAAACGTTGAAACCTATTTCGTTTAACGAATGTAGATGAAATTTTGAAATTGTAATGAAAATTAAAATTGCACAAATCAGCAGTTTTTTAATTGCTTCTCAGATGCGTCAAAAGTCAATTATTCTTAACACTTATTAGCTTCTAGTTGATATTTCAGTGAAGTAAGCAAACAATAACATACTATTTCCCATAACGAGTACAACTGCAATGATTCAATTCAATCCAACTGTTATGATTGTTGTTCTTGGTGAAGATGTTGATTTATTGTTATTACTTTCTACGCAAACCCTAATTGAAAAAATTATTTATTTTTTTAACAGACATTGGAAATATTTTCAAATACGAGTTAATGAGACTATTCTAAATGTCAGAATTATATACTATTTTCACCTGCTATGATTGGCTAAGATACATGAGCAATGTTGCGGAGGGATGAAACAAGAGTTTTTGAATTGATTGAATAACAAAATTCAATTATATGGGCAGAAGATTTCGAAGAGATGAATTAGTTTTCTTCTCTTTGTACATGGAGCTCCAAAAAAATAGTGGTTTGGACTAGCAAGTTCGAGTGTGGCTTGATAATTTAACTTCCACCTGCACCAGAAAACCTCATGAGTATTATTTTGCAGCTGCTCGAAGGGGTTGTACTCGAAATGCGGTTGCCAAAAATTAGGTTCATTATGTTCACCAGCATGCACCACTGGTCAAACCCAGTCGGTTGATTGTTGAATCTCCAACCGGACAAGATCTTTACATCAACAAAAAAACAACTGATGCATCGCTGTTAGAACAATTCACGTCATCTCAAGAGAAAGAAGAAAAAATAGAAGGAGAATAATATAAAAAATTAGAAGAGATGAAGAGGAAGAAGAAGAACAGGAAGAAGAAGAAAATTATGAGGATGATGTGGAGTAGATATACCGGTGAAACCATGTTAAAAGAACGCGCTAAGTACACTAACTCAAAGGTGGTGAGGAAGCTTGTGCATACAGATTACAATACTTTTTCTCTGAAATGGTTATTGTTATGAAAAAAAAATAAAGGGACAATTTCTGTGGACAATTGCATGATCTACAATATTTTTATGAGATATTTTCATCATAAAACTAAACCATTCCGCTAAAATATAGAAATATCCAAAAAACCCATTTTTTGGAACTTGGGCTTGAAATAAAATATTTCCACATATACGATCGAAGGGAACTCACAATTTCACTATAATCGTGTCGCTTATGTTCATGCAAATCAGCTTCTTCAAGTTATTCTGAAATATAACTTACAAAAAAAGTCTTGATGTATTCAAGATTCACCGTGTTTATTGATTTTAAGAGATTGATTGAACCCTTTCAGTCGTACGAATATCAAAAATGGTAAATATAAATATATGTGTCTCAAGATCCACCAATTTCCTATATTACGGTAATACATATGCTAACTATTCAAGACAACTCAATTACCAGGAATGCAAGAACGAACGATTGGTCGTGTGGGCGCCTCCTTTTATGTCCCTTTTTTCTTCTAATTGGAATCGAAACGATAACCGGGAAGTATTTTCGTGTTTATGAACATCAAGAAGTCAGAACGAGCCAAGTTAAGTGAAATGTTGGTTGCTGAAGAATATAAGTTTAATAAATTCCTAATGAAAAATAACAAACGGAAGCCATGAAGAATTGTGCATGGTGTTGATGAAAATTTCCTATTCTTTGTCACATATTCCTTATTGATAGTTTCACCAGGCGGAAAAATACATAACCGTCAACAACGCCATGGTCGAAAAAACTGTCAACACAGTTTTGACTTCTGACTTTGACTCTCCAATCACAAACAATCGTACTGGGAATGGTACCTTAGCCAAATACCTTGTCCTTATAATAGAAACAGTTGTAACACAAAGTATACATTTGGATAAGCCCATTAGAATGTTTTTGGTGACAATAGTAATTCAAACTCAAATAATTTAAAAGAATCGCAGCGATAATGAAAAACTACTTACGTATTTCTTCAGAAGAGGTTAAATCCTTGTAGAGTTTACGAGCTGGAACTGAAATAAAAATAATTAATAATTAAGGAAATCTATTTCCAATTAGTTAAATAATCTGTAACATATCCAAAATTCAAGGATAAATTAATAATTAAGGAAATCTATTTCCAATGAAATCCTGAATATCAAGAGGAACCATATTCCATAATAACGTTAACAGGTTTCTATTCATCTTATACAGAAATGTTTCAGAATAAGATAGCATTCTCGCTGAACCAATTAATTAATAATTAATTAACTCGTCAAAATAATTCCACAACTTCATTCAATTGGTTTTTCAATGATTCACCATTGCTACAACTTTTACCCACAAAGTTGGACAAACAAAATGATTTTCAAACGAGAATACTGCTTTGTTGATTTGTAGAACGGATTTTGATGAAAGTTGGAATTTTTTCGAAAAATTAAAATTAAATCCTACAAGACAACATTCTTCGTTTTTCGGTTGCCCTCCGTAGGTACTAGGAGTGGATTACAACACCACTTATTATCCTTAAATTTTGAGAAGAGTACAATCGCGTTAAATCAAAATTTTCAAATTCCTTCAGACAAAAAAGTTAGATGTCGAAGAACTGAACAAGTAACCAATGAAATGAACTCAAAGAGAATAAAATTGTGAATGATCGAACTCAATTATCGATTCAAGACATGCATTAACTCATAAAGCTCAAGCAAGGAGATTGATTATTGGAAAATGTATAAATTAGATATTGTTCGATATAATAAGAATCTCTCCTGAGGATTTTCACCCCCTGCAATTGGCAATATTTTCATTGAAAGCAACAAAATAATTAATTTTCATTAACGCTACCGTATTTTTAGGCCTTTCCAACAAAGAATTATTATATTCTCAAAGGGGTCAAGTGACTGTTGTCCATACCATAGAGTAAAGCATCATTCTTTCGAGCAACTTTTCTCTATCTATAATAGTAACAGTATAAACTAGGCTCTTTTGGTGATCCTAAAAACAAGAAAAAAGGATCAGGCTAGATGACCTAGGAGGCCATGCGATATCAAGAAATTCCAAAAAACTTTCGCCATTCAAACGAGGTGGCAACATAAATGACCCAACAAAAAATTTGATTGAGGAGGTCGTTACTTGATGGAAATTAATATACATTCATTTGTTTAATCAAACAATGATGTTCTAATTTTTCCTATATTGACAAACTTCTGACACGTTTCACCATACAGTGGGAAAAGATAATCGAAATATCACCTATTATGATTTAAAACAGAATACGATCATCACCATTCTTCAATATTTGCAAACGTTTCTCGCGAAATTCTTACTTGCTCTACTTTTTGGTAATCATTCAGGCTATAGGGCGCCAAACGACTAATAATTTTTCCATATGGAAATGTTCATATAAAATTAAATTGAGTGAAGCGTATACAACACTAGGGGTCGCCTCAATCACTTGATAGATGCCTCTTGGTTTGATTTGAATAATTGTCATGATTGTATGATCTTCCATCATACGTCGCACTCTCTCGATCTTGTTGACAGTCACGTTCGAACAGGGCCTATCAGCACGTTAGCTCAACAAGCGATATCTGCCCTCTTTTAAATTAACAATAACACCTGAACGCACTTGCCCGTGTAAGACTCTCATCACCAAATGCATGCAACCGTTCGAGGCAATATTTTTCAGCTAAACCACTTTTGTGTTCTCAGTCTTCCTCCTCTCCAACAAAGGATTATTATATTCTCAAATGAGTCAGGTGATTCTTATCTATACCATTAGAGTAAAGCATCATTCTTTCGAGCAACATTTCTCTATCTATAATAGTAACAGTATAAACTATAGTTAGCCAACCGGAGGGGACGACCTCATCGAAGCAGTTAGAGGGGGGAACTAGGAGCACACCGCTCCAAGGGAACTCCAGTACAGCTGCCGGTGAGGAAAACTCATCCTAATGGCTAACAAATTCGAATGCCTTCAGGTCAACCTGCATCATGCAAAGGCTGCTTCAAGCATCCTCTGCAGGTTGGCCACAACAAGGCAAATACAAGTAGGGCTTATTCAAGAGCCCTGAATTATTGGGGGAAAAATTAGAGGTCTCCCAACTAATTTATATGAAATAGTCTACAATAGCAGGTGTGTAAACCCAAGAGCAGCACTAATGCTCAGTAAGAAAATAAAATTTGCTTCTGTTCCAGAATACATCACTAGAGATCTAACAACAGCTCTAGTAGAGGTGCCAATGATAAGGGGTAAGAGGCACATCATCATGGCCTTATCATACTTCCCAGGAGAAACATCCTCCCCACCACCAGGAGAGGTACAAAAACTCGTAAGCTGGTGCCACAAGGAAAACAAACATTTGATCCAGAGCTGCGATGCGAACGCTCACCACACCGTATAGGGCAGTACAGACGTCAATGAAAGAGGTAAATATCTTTTAGAATATATCTGTTCTAATAACATAGACATTGTAAATAGGGGTAATAAACCAACTTTCATAAATGCGGTTAGGAAAGAGGTCCTGGATCTCACCCTTGCCTCGCCATATATACTACAATCAATTAAGAAGTGGCGCGTCATAGACGAAATATCTATGTCGGACCACCAAATGATTGGTTTCGAAATTGACTCAGATAAGATTCAAAAAGTGGAATATAGAGCACCAAAAAGAGCGGACTGGATCTCTTTGAAGAGAGCTTGAAGTAGAAGAACTAAAATGCTTCTACTCACCTAATCCAAACACTAATATTAGCATTTGAGGAGAGCTGCCCAATGAGGAAAAAACACTTCTCAAGGGATAGGCCTTGGTGAAACAAGGAGCTTGCTCAAAAAAACAGGTGAATGGGACGCCTACCGAGAAGCTCTAACTAAGTACAACAAAGAACTCAGGAAATCCAAACGACAATCAAGGAAATCCTCTTGCGAGGGGATCAATGATCTTGCCCCAGCTGCACGAATTCAAAAGGTTTCAGCCAAAGACCATTCGAATGCACTTGGTCTCATTAATGGGCCTGAAGGAGAGTATTCTGAAGACTTTGGCGGAAGCTTGCGGATACTTTTAAATACCCACTTCCCGGACTCAAAAATACTCCCCATCAATAACACCCAACAACAGGAGCTAGAACTATATAGCTCCAGTAGGGAAAGCAGAAATCTAGCAGGCCGAATCTTCACTTAGATGGGGTAAAGTGGGCCACTAAAAGCTTCAAACCCTATAAATCACCAGGGGCGGACGGAATCTATCCGGTCATGTTGCAAAGAGGCAACACATATACAGCCCTGTGTCTGAGAGCTATATACAAAGCCAGCTACTCACTGGGCTACATACGCCAGTCATGGAGGAAAGTCAAAGTATTATTTATACCGAAAATGGCAAGAGGTCTCCAGATGAGCCTAAATCATATCGCCCGATAAGCTTAACCTTCTTTCTCCTAAAATCAATGGAGAATATTCTCGACAACCATATAAGAAGTTTCATAAAACTTCATAAAAAAATTTTCCTACCATTTGGGCAAGTCTACAATTGATGCCCTACACGATCTAGTCAAATAAGTGGAAGGAGCACTAAAGGCTAAAGAAATATCCTTTGTTCTATTTGGAGACATTGAAGGAGCCTTCGATAATACCTCTATTATCATCCATTATCATTATCATCCATTATCAATGGTGCAAACAATAAGCGTGTCAAAACAACCACCATCAAATGGATCAAAGAAATGCTCAAAGGCCGGATCATAACGGCCACTTTTGGACACACCGAAATATCGGTGTCAGCAGTGAAAGGATGCCCTCAAGGAGGTGTCCTATCGCCGCTTCTATGGTCAGTAGTTGTTGATGGCCTCTTAGAAAGACTGAACAACGTTGGTTTCAACGCACAACGCCTCCCTCTCAAACTGAAGTCTTGCAACTCGATGCTCTTTGGTGTGGCGTGGGCCGGTAGAAGCCACCCTTGGTCTGATATCGTCTTCTTTGAGCCTTATCCTAACAGTTTGCAATGAAATATGCACATTTCTGAAAAGTGCAAGTTCATTTTGTGGCATTCTTGGGGTATAGTGCTGAACTCTTAGTGCAGTTAAACGAAGCCAACGATCATCAACTGGTGTTGTTATCCGATTTCTTCCCTGTCCGGCCCTTCTTATATATTCTCCTGTTTCGTGTTACCGATTAATTGCTCTTGAAATAGTGCTTTGGTTAACATTCAACAAGTTAGCCACGTAACGTTGGCTCCGCCCCTCCTTTAGAAGTGTTAAAATTCTTACCACTTCATGATCACTCAAATAGCGTCCAGGACGTTCAGCAGCCATCACAATTAATTGAAAGATTCGAAAATCAACAAGAAACACAGAAAACTTGCATTAATTTAGCATGAGAACTGAAGAGAAATGAATTAATACTGATAGTCGAATAAACGCATTCTTGTTTCTGAAGTGTTTGAGATCATATGGAAACAAATGATACCACATAGATAAGATTTTTTCCCCTCATATGTCCAAAAACATATGTTGACAAAGAAGCTGTGATTGAGCTGCTTAATCGATTGTGGAATTCAGAATACCAGGTGATACGACAATTTTTGTGGTGTGTGTATTTTATTCTAGAATTCTTCTTGATTGTACCTGAGGTCTTAAAAAGAAATAAGTTGACAAAACGATGTAGAAATGATATGTATAAGTTTTTCTTAATCGCCAAACTATATGCACATGTTACTTGAAATTGCATTCGATTTTCAATGATCCTAATTCAATAAAAAGGATAAATGGACGTACGAAATCTATGCCATATCGAAGATGTAACTCTTTTCTGGTGTTATTCACAGTGCAATAAACATTTCGTTTGAAAAAAAACCCTTTTTCCTATTGAACAAATTATAATTGTACCGTATGCGTTCCACCATGCATCTAAATAACAAAAAAGACTTATGTATGAAACATTCGCTCTGTTCACACTTGACTATAGGAACTGAATGATTATATACTTCTTGTCGAAAATCTTTTTCTTTCTCTTTGTTTTTTTCTCCTACTCTGTTACGAAAGTTGGTTTTGTCAATTACTTTTGATGGTTACACAATCGTTGATTCCTAAATTTTCTAAATCAATCATGAGCCGTCTCAAAACATTGGTTGCTTTCTAAAAGGTACTCATATTGCTTCATGGTGGTACGAATAATCGATGCTTGTGGAAAATTTGAACGTACCTACGTTAAATATGGAAATGGAAGGACATATTTGCTTAACGTAATAGGCAACACTAAACATAAACTGAACTGAAAAATAATCTAACCCAACCCAAATATTGAATATGTAGAAACTGCTTTGGTCAAGTTTGACATAATTCAATACGACTAGATCAATGTTACATCATTTAGCAGCAAAATTGATATCATCTGAGCCTTCCGTTTCCGAGAATTTTTGTAAACTTTCGTGAAGAATATTCAGGTTGAGATATTCAACTTGATTCTGGTGGCCCCGTGCATGACCGTACTACCAAAATCAAAATTTTCGGTGATAGAAACCGTATGCCACAAAGCCGAAAGGAATTAAACGATACCAGAGTACATTCTCCTCTCCCCCTTGGATTCTTTCTGTGACTAGGCAGACTGTTTATGGTGCTTCTCGCTCTTTTAGTCCTTTTTTCTCGTTACTGGTTAATTTTTCCGGCATTAGAAATACCCAAAAGTTCAAGGACTTCGAATATGTAATCACATTTCACCCTCCTAAAAATAAACTGAAAAACGATTCATCCTGTTTGTCGAATATCATTTTATATTAAAATTTCCAGAACTTCATCAAAATCTGTTAAGTGAAACATATTCCATCGTTTGAACACAAATTTTTCCCCTTCAACTTTACAGGTGAGTATCTAAGCAGTAATGAGCCATAGGAACAAATGCTATATAAAATTTTTCGTAAAATTATTTTGACGAGTTCCTTCAGATGCAGGGAGATGGCTACATTTTTCTGGCATGCCTGTGTAAAAAATGGAAACATAAAAATCATTTATTATTGAACCATATAAAGCGTATTATGTACATTCTATTGTTTACTCACCTCTATTATCATAGGGATGGCTAGTAGTTCCAGACCAAGGGACACATACTGCAAAGCATCAAGAATGATTTGATTGTGAATCAGGATTGATTTATACGTTTTTTGTGGTTATCATTATTTTCATGAATTGTTTAGATATTAAGATCAATTGAAATGTTTGTAATGGAAAAGTTATTCAGTTAATCGTCTTTTCTTCAAACTAACTCATCGATTTTCAAATAAAAATAAATCAAACGATTTAGAATTCTTCTAGGATACCGTAGTACTTACCAGGACAATTTGAAGAATATGCTCTCGTCGCTGAAGAAGATGAAGATGAAACTAAATGTAAAAATTCATAATTAGTTACTGTATTCTGTATATTCTGTACTCTTGGCTAAAAGGGTCGAAGTCTAAAATTGCCGAATTCAAGTACCACCTTTCATCTAATTTTTCACATCTCTGAAACCTTTTTAGAACGGTGTATGAGAAAAGTAATTTTGAAGAACTTTTTCACAGAGTCACTTTTATCCCAAACGAGCCACCTTGAATATTTTAGCAATTTTCAGATTATTGAAAAAATGGAAAACAATCAAATTTACTTTCGAATGGAAACCTTTCGATGGTAGTTAACGCCTGTGCATGTTAATCAGTATATTCAATTACTTCGAAGTTTTTGATATGGATAGTAGGTTTTATTGTCTTTTGAACATCCTTTTTACAAACTACAACAATCTCGAAAGGCTTTTAGTATTTCATCATGTTTACAATGAAAAAATCCAATGATTCCAAATCCAATGTTCAAACTATACTCCAATTATTTCCATACAATAAATCAATATCAACTGACAACCGCCTCTAATATGGTTCAGCATATTAGGTGTTATTTGTCTACACTCATTTCACTGGAGTTTATCGTCCAAATTTTCAGGTCGAATCATACAAATTTTGGACTTAAAACGTCCCAACTAGAAAAAGTCAAGAGATCGGGCGGGCAACTCCATAGGCCTCGTTTCCAGTCCAATATTGCAGATTGAGGTATCGGCAAACTAGTGCGGCGTTGTGAGGATCTCTGCCTTGTTGGAAATACAACTGTTGATCAAGTAGTAGGAGATGGCCTTCTAGTTTTTCGGATATTTATGAATTGATGGCATTTTCTAGCGTATCGAGATGAATTTCACCGTTTAAATCACCAGGAATAAACAGAAGTACAATAAGCCGGTTATTAAGGGTGGGTTTCTCAAAATACATGAGTGTTTATATCGCTCCAAAATGAAGAATTATGCCTGGTAACCTCCTCATGAAGTGAAAAAGTGCATTCCTCTAAGTTGAATAAGAAATACGGGTCATTATCGATACGCTCGGCCATAATTTCGCAAAATTCCTGCCGTCCATCTAAACCATCATCATTTCAATTAATAAATTAATTTGATTTTATACGGATGGAACTCGTATTTATGTGAAATTCCAAAAAGTTTAGATTTGCTGGAAGCTGCAGAAATATTTCATTCAGATTACTTATTTGGCTGGTCCCAATAGTGTCACAGCTTCTGCTTCATCATCAAATTTTAACCACATCAGCAAAATAGTAACTTAATTATCGATATAAAATGCATCAATCAATATCAGATAAACATATGAACCAAACAATTATATCAAAACTAGTGTTCACATTTATTTCTTTCATTCATACATTATTTGCAAGATTTTTCTTTGAAAAGAGAGAGAAAAATTGAAATTCAAATTAATCAATAAAATGTTTTTGAGATGGTGGTCTAACCTACCTTCTTCATCTTCTAAATCTTCAAGGTGAGTAAATTTACCGGTTAATACACGCAGGCGCTAACTGCCCTTGAAGTAGGATTGAAAATTATTCTTTGCATGAAATATTCGTCAAAATTACTTTTTCCAACACAATTGTGAAGAGATTTCAAAGGGCTTTCAAATAAAGTATCACTCGGTTCTTTTACCATATTTAGTTTCGAGGGGTTGAAGCGCCGCTCACAGGGTTTGTTGAAGCCTCAAATATACATCTGTATATGTGCCCCCAACAAAATCATTCAATGAAATTCGGCAAATCTTTCCAATTACTACATGATGAGGAAATATACTAGGGCGGCCTGTTTGATATGGAACATCCTAGAGGAGGTAAATCTACGTGCAATTTAAAGAAAAAAATTTACATAAACATCGGTTCGCAAAAGATTCGTTACGGACCTACAGGGTGTTGAAATTTCCGGAAAAAATTGGTGTTTTCTTCAAAACTCCTGCAGTTTTTGATATATTCAGCTCGAATTTGGAATGCAAGCTATTTTTTGCAGCCTCCATCATTACACTTCCTAGATTTCACCTGAAATTCACAAGATGTGTTCTTTTCCGAGGCCATATCCCTTTTTGTCCTTTCAAACATTTTTGCAGTACGCTACGGATCAGCGTACAATCAAGTTTCGTCATGAAAAATGATTGAATTTGAATTGTATGTTATTCGCTAAATAATAAAAAATAATAGAAATACTCGATAGGTATGCCCAAAATTTGCGTTTATTGTGATAACTCGTATTCAGAGACTCAATTTATACTTTTTCTATATAAAATTTAAAAAAAAACAACGATTAAAAACTAAATAAATTGCTGAAAGTGCCCTCTACCTGCAACAATACAGGCCCCTGTCCTTCTTCACATATTATCACACACTCTTTGAAATATTCCTGGGGTATTTCTTATCGTGTCGCAAGAGGTTATTATTCGATTTCTCAATTCTTCTACAGTATTCACTGGAGTGGTATAGACTAAAATTTTGAGATATCCCCATAAGAAAAAGTCTGAACTATTTAAGTCTGGGGACCTAGGAGGCCATGGTTCTGGCCCACCCAGACCTATCCATCGGTTGATGAATGTATTATTCTAAAATTCTTTAGTTTCTCCACTAAAATATGCTGGTGCCCCGTCATGCATTAACCACATTGTTCCTCACCAAAAGTGGCACATCCTCGAGCAATAAAGGTAACTCCCCCTCGAGAAATTGCCGAAAAGCGGGACCGTTTAGTCTGTTAGGCAAAAAGAATGGCCAAATCAAATAATTTCCTAATATTCCGACCCAGATATTTAGTGAGAATTGTTCTTGATGATGAGATTCTTCAATCAAATGGGGTTTCTTCTCAGCCCAATAATGATTATTGATGATGATTGAAAATTAGTGAGAGCAGTTCTCGAAAAGTAAGCTTGGTCTGTGAACATTATTTCACTATCAAAATGAGCATTTTCTCTAATTTTATCTAAGAACCATCGGCAGAAATTCAGTCTTGAAGGAAAATCTCGAGGAAGTAGAGTTTGGGCGTGTTATACATGAAACGGATACAATAAAAAGTCGTGGAGAATCCTCCAAACTAGAACATGTGAAATATTCAACTGATTTCCAAGTTTTCTTGTACTCACATGAGGATACAAATCAATACAATTCAAAACTGCTTCCTCAATATCTGGAGTTCTCATAGTTTGAGTTGCACCTTTTAAATGATTATTTGCAGTAAAAGTACCAGTTTCCCTCAACATTCTGTGGATATTTGAAAATGTTCGCCTGTCTGGTGTTACTCGATTTGGAAAGCGCACCTGATATAATCGCCTAGATTCTGTTGTGTTTCCGTCAGCCAGACCGTACATGTAATGGATATGAGCCTATTCGGCGTTAGTAAAATTAGCCTTTTTTTTATAACTTCAAAAGTCTTAAAGGTAATCGTCAATTCAATAAACAATTCGAGCAGACACTGGTTCAACTTCAGCAGCTGTCAAAATAAATGAATGAATGAAAAAATCAAAGCCTACTAGTCATTTTTTCAATCAGAAGTGCTTTCAATTCAGCGAATGCATACAATCGTTTAACGATTTTTTGCTCGAGAACGGTTGGAGAAAAAATCACAAGTGTCAAAAAAGTTTCCAAATTGAACGAAGATGACGAAATTTGATTGTACGCTGATCAGTGGCGTACTGCAAAAAAATTTGAAAGTGCAAAAGAAGACATGGCTCCGGAAAAGAAAACACCTTGTAGATTCTAGTTGAAATTTAGGACATGTAATGATGAAGGCTGTGTAAAAAATAGCTAGCAACAGACTGATCGAAATTTGGAACGGAATTAACAGAATGCTATAAGGTCATTGATTTTAAGTATAAATCGTTGATGTCATGCAGTAGTTCGCGCCAGGTGTTGATGTACGTTATGAACTGATTTAGGGTTACTTTTTTCTATTTTTATTTTTTTTATTATTAGTTCCATTTCAAGTTTCCTAGGAAATAATTTGATTTTTCGATTTTGTTCGTTGAATTCTTGATGCAGTGTATATGGAATATTTCCGTTTCATCTTTTTTCGAAAAAAATGAAGTACAATTTTTACCGCATTTCGAGCTACAGAAAATTATTGAACAGGTAGTTGGGAATGGTAATTTCGATACAAAATAAACTGCGCGTCAGTTGAAACGAAGCATTCAATACTTTCGTTTTCAAATAACAGCAAGCTTTTTTGTGGGTTATAGATACACCAAAATATCGTGAAAATATTTGATGAAAAATTCAACAATAATCAATTTGTCGCTTTACTTGTTCACAAATTTCATTTTTTTGTTCTTCCTAAGTTATAAATTTTGAGGAAATTTTTCATGCAAAATCTTTCTGAAAACTTTTTTCTATTCAGTATTTAGTGTGTCCTCAACGAGTCCTTCTAATGGCTGGCATCATTCTTGCCATGGTTCTCATTAAGTTTGTTATTAAATTCGAAAGATTCTAAACCCACTCTCCCGAAGCAGTTCAGCCAACCTATCTAGCATCTCATTTAAATCGTCTCTCATGAATTTGTAAGCTACTCCGTATGTGCTCAATAGGCTTCTGGTCAGAGGATTGTTCTGGCCAGTAAATTCTGTGAATTTAGTGAAATTGTAGAGTTTATGTGATAATGTTGGTTCGATGAGGACGTGCATTGTCGTAAAAATGACATTATCTCCCATTTTTTCCCAGAATGATAGAACAATAGGTAAAATGACATTGTATCCATATCTTTGTGTATTCATAGTTTTTCTAATGAATTTAAATAGCTGCGTGCGCGAGTTGATATTTATACTACCCCAGACTGTTATATACCCACCATCTAATGCCACATGTCCAGCCAAATCGGCTTTCAAAAAGAGCTGACCAGTTTCACTCCATGTTAAAATACGACCATGGCAGTGATTTAAGCAAACGTTCGATTCATCGGAGAACAAGCATCTCCAAGATGGTCTAATATATATGTTCTTTAGACACCGACAATTGTACCTCAATTGCAGTTCTTATTTTCGATTCAGCTTGCATGTAGTCACCGTTAGTGATTTTGACTTGTATTGGCGTAGTCACTTGCATAAATTTATTGGTAACGCATTCTCAGTTATAACCTCTTCTATGTCTATAATAAAAATGTTACTGTTGAAGACTACCAAAATAAAGCAAAATTAACATCACCATTTTGTACAGGGTGTCTCATTCGAGATGTTTTAGTACAGCAGCTATGAGAAATACTGTAAATAAGGAAAATGAGTATCCATCTGCATCCTCGATTTTCAGGGAGAATTCATATATGAAAACTGATCACAGCTCTCTCTTTTCATTTCAAATCATGGCAAATTTCTCGAATTTCCGGGTCTTCATATGCTGCCAATACCCCAGTTGCTATCAAAGTTAGGTAAAAGCTATTTTAATATTCTGATGGCACTATTTTCAGTAGAATGCAGGTACATACCCATTTTTTGTTGTTCAAAATATAAATATATATATATATATATATATATATATATATATATATATATATATATATATATATATATATATATATATATATATATATATATATATATATATATATATATATATATATATATATATATATATATATATATATATATATATATATATATATATATATATATATATATATATATATATATATATATATATATATATATATATATATATATATATATATATATATATATATATAAATTTATATGGAATCACCCGATATTTTGAATATTACCTCAGGCACTTTGGAAATTCCGAGGATTGTTAGAATTTATCCTTTTGAGATATTTCAATTCAGAAAGAAATGAATAAAGAAATTAGGGTTCATTTCAAGAAATAAACAAATGAAAGAAAATAAGGGACTCTTTCCGCATGTAGTAAAAAAATTTCTTTCTCACGGAGTAGGTATTTTTTTCTCGACGTCAGTAGCTTGTATTACCTTCTCTTACACCGATACGAGCCTGAATCCGTCTAAGCATGCTTTGGATTAGGTTTTCGACCTCCTCTGGGGTGATATACTGCCACTCTTATGTGGCGGCTTGTATGAGATGTTGTGGGGTTCTTGGATTATACTGCGCGATCTAATTTTCCTTTTGAGATAATTCCATAAATGTTCAATAGGATTTAGGTCTGGTGAGCAAGCTGGCCTGTCCAAAATAGCATTTCCGTCTAATCCAAGATGATATCGCGCGAGATTGCTGGTATGCGGAGGAGCATTATCTTGCATAAAATAAAAATTCTCACCCTGGGCACCTCGCCATTATGGGCTTCAGCACTAGGTCCACGTAATTTCTAGCCATTACACTCGCAGGAAACGAAATCAAATCTGTTTTGCCTCCCAGCATAATGCCACCCCGAAACATCACACTACCCTCTCGGTATTTCAGAATTTTCCTTGCTGTTCGGAGTCTAGTTTGTCTTCCAAGACTGTTAAAACACGAATCCGACCATCATCGGATATAACACCAATTCATCCAAAAAAAGAACATATCGCCAATTCTCAATATTCCAATTTTGTGCTCGATACATCAATTAAGTCTGTTAATTTTTTGTTCTATAGTTAGCTCTGGAACTCTTAAGAGCCTTATACTGTATAAACCCCCTGAACGAAGTCTTTGACGTATCGTTTCAACTGATACGCTGATGGCTGTTGCTCCCAGAAATTGCCTTTAGAGTATAGCGTGCGACGCACTAGGGCACGAAAAGCGGTCTTGTTCTTCACAAGTCCTACGACTTCTTCTAGGCCTTTTTTGCAGAAATTGTAGCTCCACGTATCGGGCGTAGGTTTTTGAAATCACCCCCTGTAATATCCTCATTGTGGCTGCTATATTCCTCTGTGTCATCAATTCTTCAACGAAAGCAATTATTTGATCCCTCTGCACATCGAACAATCCGACGTAAGGCATTTTCAATTATGATTATATGGTTTTTAAATTTGAAATTAACAGTTTCGAATCTCAGTGACGACTAAGCACAATATCCCGAACATGTAGTGATAATTCAACATTTCTCATCATACTATCCAGTTTTTTACAACAAAACTGAATTCTTCCCAAATAGTCAAATAGTGTGAGATACCGGGTTATTCCATATAAATATATATATATATATATATATATATATATATATATATATATATATATATATATATATATATATATATATATATATATATATATATATATATATATATATATATATAGACAAATATCTTCCACGACAAACTTCATGAGGAGTCTAGAGTCTACATATGTAAATTTGAGACAAAAAGAATCATTCGAAAATCCGTAGATCAATGAATAATTCTTCCTGACAAGAGCTAGTCCCCAAATCTGCCCGCTATGCACGTAGCCCCCAAGAACCACAATAGTGAAACTAAGCAGGATGCCGAGAAGTGTCCAGGTCCAAGTGTTGGAATTTCTAACATTCTCACATTTGTTTGTTATTCTTCGTATCTTTCTCGAAGTCCGGTAGCGGGTTCACCGTCTCGGTCCATAGAAGGAGACCTTCGTACATATGTACGAGACACGTCTCTCTAAAATCGTTAGGGTACCCGATGTAGCTTGTTAGGATTCTGAGAAGCAATATGCGACACTGATGAGATCCTAATAAGGACGAAACTGCAGTCTGCCACTTCGTTACTCGGCATCCTGCTTAATTGCTCTATTGTGGCTCTTGGCGGCTGCGTGCATGGCAGGCAGATTGAGCAACTAGCTCTTGTCAGGAAGGATTATTCATTGATCTACGGATTTTCGAATAATTAATTTTTGTCTCAAGTATATATATATATATATATATATATATATATATATATATATATATATATATATATATATATATATATATATATATATATAGATAAACATGCTTGACAAATTCTAACAAAAATTTGAATTTACTCAAAATATATCGAGTTTTCAATTCCATGTTCTCAACAATGAAACACTTATAATGAAAACAAACGAAAGTTATTCATTATTTATGAGTAGGAAATATCAGAAATAATTTATAACATGAAAAAACGAATAAAAATTATCTAATCTGCTCAAAAGTATTCCTACTATTCAAAATGCAAGTATAGCCACGTATTTGTATTTTTTGCTTTTGAATATCGGTCACTAAAACTAAACAATTTCTAAAATTGTGTTTCAACTCTTTCATTTTGTTATGGATTTGTTTCTATTATAAATCTTTGACATAGCTTCAGAGAAAAATATCTAAATCTGGTGAACGAGTTGGCCATCTCACTGGTGAAGTGGCCATCGAAACACTGAATTAAACGTTCTGAGTCATATCTGGACTCGTGTGGAGGCACAATGTCATACCGGAAAGGAAATGGACTTTCTTCGAACCAAAATGATTCCATCCGAAAAACCCTCGACTATGTTCTCATTCATTATATCATAATAAAATTTTCCACCCGAAATTATTGTCAAAATTGTCGCATGTCAAAACATAGTAGTTCATTAACTCGTAGCAAACATTAATACCGAATTGAAGATTCACTTCCCGATGGAGATTGACATCGGTCCAGTAATATTCATTTTTGCGATTGAGTTATCTGTCTCTGGTCACCAACACTTCTTCAGTTCATATGGTATGCTGGTAGAATTCGCGATTTTCTCTTGACTTTTCCTGATGCTTGCGGCCAATATTTCGCCGTCGCTAATAATTTCTGAGATAATTTTATAAAGTTGAAACCTATTCTTTCTGACGATTCGCGAAACCTCAGATTTTGGTATCGCACTCTCGGCTTTCTTTATACATGAAATCAGGGAATTTTCTATACCAGCTCTCAAAAGTTCCATTATAACTTCTTCATAATCTTGTTTATTGTAATTTTTTTCACTGAGAGGTTTGAAAGAACCAGTGTTCATGAGATTCTATTCAATCCTTGGAATGAAGACTTATGAGCTTTCCTTCCGTTAGGAAAATTAACCTCAGAATCATACCTGTTCTGAATTTTAAAATGTTGAATTTTTCAAAATTCATGAACATTTTTCAATCAAAAAGTCTTCAGCTAAGTGTATGTGATTCGATAATGTGAACTGAATAATGGATGAATCTTGACATTTATTGTTGTCAGAATAGAATTGAAAATATGTGGGACGTTCTGTGTAAGTTCAAACCAGCACACTAGATCATACCACTGAATTTCCATTTTACATTTTGAAGAAAATTGTCAGGTATCTTATATATACTTGGAAAGAAAAAAAACTCTTTCAGTTTTATCCAAATTCACTCATAGTTGATATTTAAAGAAGACAAGTTTATATTTTAATTCGAAAACCATTCAACAAAAAAAATTTTGAATACATCCTGCATTCTACTCATAAAAGTGTCAAAAGAATGTGAAATAGTTTTCATCCTTCATTGATAGCAACCGAGATATTGGCATATGCTGAAATCCTGGAAAATCGAGAAATCTGAAATAACTCGAAAACAAAACAGATATCAGCAATCTGTTTTCGAGAATGAATTTTCTTCGAAAATCGTGAAGGAAAAGGACAGGTACTCATTTTTCTATATTTTTAGTATTTCAGATAGCTGCCGTACTAAAACATGAAATTTGCCGAATCAATTATGAGCAGATATATATCGCAAATGTTCAAGCATTCACTCATCCGAGGAGACCTTTATTCACATAACTAGTCCTATAGAAGAGTCAGCTCGGAGATGCAATTTGTCTTTGTAGCATAATATGAGCCACTTTGATCAATATATAGAATAGAAATAATCCTGTAAAATAGTATATCGGGTATTCCGTCCTAAGCTATAGTTTCTACAATTATTGATCGATTTCTGTGAAACAAAAACCGAATTCGATATTGATTAATATTTTAACAGCTCAAAACACTTTCATTGATCTGCCACTTCCAGATAGACCGGCATTTGACCTTCACTTGGACTTTTCAAATGGTAGCCCCATATTTTCATTCTTTTTTCGAATATCACTTGAGACGCCATATTTTCCGAAAAAGGAGAATTTATCGAAAAATTGCGGGATGAAACTCACACTTCCAATTCATCTATGTAATTTGAAAAATGAGTTTGAGGTTGTGGTACAATTTCCATATTCTAGAAAGTATTTTCGTAATTATTTTAGTCAGGGAAACTCATTTTCGTTTCATATTCAGGATAAAATAAACTCAAAACGTTACGAACTTTCTAGTGAGTCGTGGAGTAAGCTATGCACCGGTATACCATTCAAAAACACAGAGCAATCATCATAAAATTACACTAGATGTATTTTCCAAGGCGAATTAAAAAGTATAGGAAACGAAACGCAAGTGAATACATACATGATGCAAGCTCTTTCACAATCTAACAGAAAAAGTGTTCGAGCATTTCAACTGTATTAGGAACGATTTCCTGATCGTGATGAACCAGAACGCTGCAAGTTTGCCATAATCGAAAAAACTTAAGAAAGTGAAGATATCAGTTTCAATAAACCGAAAATATCGAAATAGATAGATATCCATCTATATGAAATAATTTTGCATGCAAATTGTTGAAAATGTCGTCCATGCTGTTGAATACACAATTGACATTTCCTGAAACGGCACATGTTGCTTTCGGAACGGTATCTGAAGGAATTTATAGACAAGCGGTTCTTCCTTCAAACACGTCAAAATTTTCTGCTGAAATTCGATTACCTTGATCCTTCACGGAAACTTCAGAGCCAAAAATCAAGAGGGGTCAAATTTGGAGAGCAGGCTGGTCACCAAATAGGACCATTAATCCCTATCCATTGATCACCAAAATTATTGTTCAGCCAGTCCACATTCAAAACTGCGTTGTGAGAAGCAGTACCATCTTGTTGGAAGTAGATTTTTCTTCGTTCTTCTGAAGGAGATCATCGTAAGGAAATCTTCTAATGTTGGAACTAGATTTTCATCATAATTTACAGTTTCCTGTAATGAGATCTGAACATATCAAGTTATTCGAACATTGAAGTGACAGTTGTTGTGAGAAGTATTCCAATCAGTCCAAATTATAGTTCTGAAAAAACAATAATCTAAATGCATTCTATCAGTAAAAAATTCGAACACACGATATATCTGATACTGTCATGTTCTTCAAAAGCTTGAACTATTCGAAAAACATAAGACTTGTATTCATGAAACAGATCAATCAGTCATCGCAAAAGTCCCTGTTTCTGCAGAAATTTGTCGAACAAATGTTTCTGGGTTCGCTCTAGACTCAACAAGACATTCCATTCCGATTCTTCATATCTTCCTTTAGAGAATTTATTGTTGTTTTGAATGAACCACATTTGCATAAGTCTTTTTCGAGTCTGAAAAATTAGCGGCACTCTAGTTCACTCTAGTCGAAATGCTCGAGCTCTATTTTTGTGAAATTGAAAATAGACTTGCAACATATCTGTATTTGATCTTCGTCTTCCATACTCAGTAATTCTGCGTGTAAAAGAATCAAAACAAAACAATAACAAGAATTAGCGGGTAGATCTATCATAATTCGTCATTAATAATTAATCATAGTTCTATGAAGATTGATATGTGATTTTCAATAGAATAGTTCTCGATATATTGTGAGTTATCTAAAATTAAATAATGCACAAAACACTTTCTAAGACAGAACAATTTTATCACAAACTCAAAAAGTCGCCCATTCTACGAAATACATCAATGAATTGAAATGAAATATGAGCTTTTTATGATATTTATCGATGATTTCGCATTTTCGAAAAATAAAACACATCAACTGTTATTCTAAGAAGATACTCAAAATTGAATAAGTAATCGTAAAATGAATGAAAATATGGTTCGAATTTTTTACTGATAGAATGCATTTAGATTATTGTTTTTTTCAGAGCTATAATTTGGACTGATTGGAATACTTCTCACAACAACTTCAATGTTCGAATCACTTGATATGTTCAGTTCTCATTACAGGAAACTTTAATCAGAAAAATTATGATGAAAATCTAGTTCCAACATTACAAGATTTCCTTACGATGATCTCCTTCAGAAGAACGAAGAAAAATCTACTTCCAACAAGATGGTGCTCCTCACAACGCAGTTTTGAATGTAACTGGCTGAACAATAATTTTGGTGATCAATGGATAGGGATAAATGGTCCTATTAGGTGACCAGCCGGCTCTCCAAATTTGCCCCCTCTTGACTTTTGGCTTTGGAGTTTCGTAAAGGATCAAGGTAATCGCATTTCAACAGAAAATTTTGACGTGTTTAAAGGAAGAATCGCCTGTCTATAAATTCCTCCACATACCGTTCTGAAAGCAACATGAGCAGTATTCAGGAAATGTCAATTGTGTATTTATTTCATATAGATGGATATCTATTTATTTCGATGTTTTCGGTTTATTGAAACTGATGTCTTCACTTTCTTAAGTTTTTTCGATTATGGTAAACTTGTAACGTTCTGGTTCATCACGATCTGGAAATCGTTCCTAATACAGTTGAAATGCTCGAACACTATTTCTGTTAGTTTGTGAAAGAACTTGCATCATTCATATATTCACTTGCGTTTCGTTTCCTATACTTATTAATTCCCCTTGGAAAAGACATTTATTGTAATTTTATGAGGATAGCTCTGTGTTTTTGAATGGTATTCCGGTGCAGAGCTTACTTCACGGCTCACTAGAAAGTTCGTAACGTTTTGAGTTTATTTTATCTTGAATAAGAAACGAAAATGAGTTTCCCTGACTGAAATAATTACCAAAATACTTTCTAGAACACAAAAATTCTACCACAACCTCAAACTCATTCTTCAAATTACATAAATGAATTGGAAGTGTGAGTTTCATCCTGAAATTTTTCGATAATTTCTCCTTTTTCTCAAGTGATATTCGAAAAAAAAAAGGAAAATATGGGGCTACCATTTGAAAAGTCCAAGTGAAGGTCAAATGCCGGTATTTCTGGAAGTGACAGATCAATGAAAGTGTTTGGAGCTGTTAGAGTATTATTCAATATCGAATTCGGTTTTTGTTTCACAGAAATCGATCAATATTTGTAGGAACTATAGCTTAGGACGGAATACCCGATATACTAATTTACAGGATTATTTCAATTCTATATATTGATCAAAGTGGCTCATATTATGCTACAAAGACAAATTTCATCTCAGAGCTGACTCTTCTATAGGACTAGTTATGTGAATAAAGGTCTCCTCGGATGAGTGAATGCTTGAACATTTGCGATATATATCTGCTCATAATTGATTCGGCAAATTTTATGTTTCAGTACGGCAGCTATCTGAAATACTAAAAATATAGGAAAATGAGTACCTCTCTTTTCCCTCCACGATTTTCGAAGAAAATTCATTCTTGAAAACAGATTGCTGATATCTGTTTTGTTTTCGAGTTGTTTCAGATTTCTCGATTTTCCAGAATTTCAGTATATGCCAATATCTCGGTTGCTATCAAAGTAAGGTGAAAACTATTTTACATTCTTTCGACACTTATATGAGTAGAATGCAAGGATGTATTCAAAAAATTTATTTGTTGAATGGTTTTCGAATTAAAATATAAACTTGTCTTCTTTTACTATCAACTATGAGTAAATTTGGATAAAACTGAAAGAGTTCTTTTCTTTTCCTAATATATATAAGATACCTGACAATTTTCTTCGAAATGCAAAATAAAAATTCCTTGAAAATTCAGTGGTATGATCTAGTGTGCTGGTTTGAACTTACACAGAACGTCCCACATATTTTCAATTCTATGCTGACAACAATAAATGTCAAGATTTATCCATTATTCAGTTCACATTATCGAATCACATACACTTAGCTGAAGACTTTTTGATTGAAAAATGTTCATGAATTTTGAAAAATTCAACATGTTTAAATTCGGAATAGGTATGATTCTGAGGTTAATTTTCCTAGCGGGAGGCAACCTCATAAGTCTGAATTCCAAGGTTTGAAATAGAATCTCATTAACACTGGTTCTTTCAAACCTCTCATAGAAAAAAAATTACAATAAACAAGATTATGAAAAAGTTATAATGGGGCTTCTGAGAGCTGGTATAGCAAATTCCCTAATTTCATGTAGGAAGAGAGCCAACAGTGCGATACCATTATCTGAGGTTTCGCGAATCGTCAGAAAGAATAGGTTGCAACTTTATAAAATTATCTCAGAAATTATTAGCGACGGCGAAATTTTTGCCGCAAGTATCAGGAGAAGTCAAGAGAAAATCGCGAATTCTACCAGTATATCATATGAACTAAGGAAGTGTGGGTGACCAGTGACGGATAAGTCAATCGCAAAAATGAATTTTACTGCACCGATGGCAATCTCGATAGGGAAGTGAATCTTCAATTCGGTATTGATGTTTGCTACGAGTTAATGAACTACTATGTTTTGAAGTGCGACATTTTTGACGATAACTTTGGGTGGAGAATTTTATTATGATATAATGAATTTGAACATAGTCAAGGGTTTTTTAGATGGAATCATTTTGGTTCGAAGATAGTCCATTTCCGGTATGACATTGTGCCACCACACGAGTCCAGATATGACTCAAAACGTTTAATTCAGTCTTTCGATGGCCACTTCACCAGTGAGATGGCCTACTCGTTCACCAGATTTAGATATTTTTCTCTGAGGCTACGTCAAGGATTTATAATAGAAACAACCCCATAACGAAATAAAAGAGTTGAAACACAATTTTAGAAAGTGTTTAGCATTAGTGACCGATATTCAAATGCAAAAAATACAAATACGTGGCTATTCACCACTGAGATGCTATATATATATATATATATATATATATATATATATATATATATATATATATATATATATATATATATATATATGTCAAAATGACGCGCCAATAAAACTAAGGTATAATTGCTGCATACTTAAAGTTTGCCTCTGAGAAAAGTTTTTGTGGATACTCACCAACTCTCTTCGAGGATGATGTGCTCAGTAAGTCCTCAAGGTCTATAGAACAATTATAAATTTATTTCACTAATATAAATAGTTATCTATTATAGGTTAAGGGGTTAGATTTAAGCTCGGAGTTGTATTGTTTGAATAACCCAGAGCTAAAATCCAATATTTCACCCGTGTATAATACACAATTTTTTTTTCTGTTGCGGGAAAAGCCATGATTTATTATTGAAGATCATCAAAATACTCTGTGAGTGTGAAATAACGCATAATAATTCATAATTCCTTTCATTTTAGGTGTACTGATAAATGCTTGGACAGATGAGGAGGTGAAGTGAAAATAATTTGCGTTTTTTTTTTCATTTCGTGTTGAACTGCTTATTATTTTGTAGGTTTTGGTACCCCATAGTAGGGTTCTGAGATGAGGAGATTTCGATATACGGGATAATTCAATTAATATAAATTAGCATTGATAATTCTCGGAATAAATTCTCTTATTCGATACTCTCGGGCAACTACACTAATTGTTTTGGAATTAATATTTTCTGATTCCAATTCTCAACATATGAAATCCATCGCCAACCTTCTGCCCGCACCTTCATGTGAGAATCAGAATAGAGTCGAGTATTGTGTGATTCTAAACACGAAAGTGGCCCCTTTTTTAATCGTCGTGCAGAATGTTCGAAAAAATTGGAGTGCTACTTCTGAACTGACTCGAACCTGAGCCGTGCGCTCACATATGAATTCCTGATACGAATTTCGAATTTGGAATTCAGATTCGGAATCTTGAATAGGGTCGTACAAGTAAAAAAGCCTGAATGAACGAAAACCTGCACTAAGCTCACGGAACTCTGTATCTGACTTTTCATCCGGAAACCGTATCAGGATTCCGTAGGTGTCCGCCAAGACTAAGGTGAATTTTATTCACCCACATGATTTTAACACAAGAAAATTCGACTGTTGTATAATGAACAGTTCAGGTTGCATGTCTTTGAGCTGTTGGTATGAAGTAAATGTAATTTTTGTATGTATAAATTCAATTGAAATCGCTAGTTATGTTATATATATATATATATATATATATATATATATATATATATATATATATATATATATATATATATATATATATATATATATATATATATATATATATATATATATATATATATATAACCATAACTAGCATTTAATTGAAGTGAATATTTTCGAAGTGATACCATTTCCGGTTATACCGAAAGTGGGTCATCACTTTGTTATTTCAAATGGCAATCTACCTTTCTTATAATTCATCTAGAACCGACATTTGAGCAAGGCATAAAATACCCAAGTTGTTGGCACTTATCTGTCAAAACTTTTGACAGATTTAATTATTTTTGTTATAAACTCGATTTTTGAGGAACATTCAAAAAAGCTCGTAGATGTTTTGCACTACAGACACAATTTTTGCTTGGGTGGATAGGAGAAGGAACAAGGAATTTTTTAAGCAGTCTACAGATGTCAAATGTTTATTTCGTTGTTTTGTATGATTTTTTCAATTTGGCCTTTTTCAAACAGCAATGACTCAATTCTTTCAAATGGCACGTGCATATTTTTATATCGCCATCAGATGAAGCGTCAAATTTAAGATGGAATTGTATCAACATGTACTATACCTATCTCTTATAGTTCCGAAATAATTTGGGAATATATTGAATTTTGATGATTTTGCAAGAACTAACAGAGAATGCTTTGAAATATTTGAATCAAGTAGCTGATCTGGCTACGCTCACCTGACAGGTGCCTAAAATTAATGTACTTGTCACTTCGTTCGTTCGAATTTGATATTTCAACAAAAATTGTTGGTAATTTGAAGTGAAAATTTTTGAAAAACACCAGATTGATAATAAAATGGCTGATTATTCAAACGAGGATATGTTTAATCTCTTTTTAATTCATGGCGAATGTCAAAAAGTGGTGGATAGAACTTGCAGGCAATTCAATAACCAATTTCCAAATTTGGCGCCTATGAGTAAAACAAAATATCCAAGGATTAGAAGCAATTTTCTGCAATTTGGAGGAACAAAATACATAGAAACTAGAAGAAAAGCAATTCTCGAGGACGACGACAATCAAATTAATACGCTAGCGTATTTCCGTGCCAATCCACATGCGTCCGTTAAGTCAGCATCAATGGATATTGGATTGAGATATACTTCCATTCAAAGGATCCTTAAGAAACATAACATGCACCCGTATTCTTTTATCAGATTACAAAAATTGAAACTATCTGACCTTCCCAAGCGGCTAAAGTTCTGTGAAAATTTATTAATTCGGCTTCAAGAAGATGAAACAATTCTGCAAAAAATTATATGGTCTGATGAAGTCAAGTTCAATGAAAGTGGAATAACCAACAGGAGAAATCGACATTTTGAGGCCACAGAAAATCCACATTTCATTGAGGTTATTGATTTCCAAAACAAATTCAGCGTGAACGTTTTTGCAATTTTAATGAATGATTTGTTGGCTTATGAGGACATTTATGAGGAAAATCCAAATGGACAAAGATACCTGGAAATTTTGAGAGGAACATTAGCAAATTTTTTTGATGGATTACCCCTCAACATTCTGAGGGATTGCTATTACCAAATGGATGGTGCACCAGCACATAAATCACGAGCTGTAGATCGGCAGTTAACAGAAATGTTCGAGGATAGATGGTGGGGTAATCAAGGACCAAGTTTATGGCCTCCGCGTTCTCCGGACCTGACGCCCCTTGATTTTTATTTATGGGGCAATATCAAGAGTGAAGTGTATCTTATTCCTGTAAGAAGTAAAGAAGAGTTACTAGAGCGCATTCATAATGCTTTTCGTAATATAGATCCTGAGGAAACTAGGAGGGCAACTCATCATGTTTGTATACGAGCTGTCAAGTGTATCGAGCAAAATGGAGCCCATATTGAACATTTATTGAGATCGTAAATTAGTTTTCTCCTATGATATTTGCTATCATTTATTCGTATGAATGTAATTATCTTCGATGATTGGTTTTCGCTTAGCTCCTACAATTTTTATTCATCCAAATTGTAGAAAATTGTTTCTAATGCTTCGAAATTTTATCTTACTGATAGACGGTAAATTTGGAAATTGGTTATTGAATTGCCTGCCAATTCCGCCCACTAGTTTTTGGCATTCTAAAATGAATTAAAAAAGATCAAATATATTTTCGTTTGAATAACTAGTGGTTTTATTCCAAAGGTGTATTTTTTGGGTATTTTAGGTATTTTCAATCTGAAATAACGACAAGTACATTAATTTTAGGCACCTGTCAGGTGAGCGTAGCCAGTTCAGCTTCTTGATTCAAATATTACGAAGCCATTCTCTGTTAGTTCTTGCAAAATCATCAAAATTCAATATATTCCCAAATTATTTCGGAAGAGATGGGTATAGTACATGCTAATTCAATTCCATCTGAAATTTGACGCTTCATCTGATGGCGATATAAAAATTCCATTACCATTCCTTTCACTTTATCGATGTTAAAGACGTTAAAGATGTTGATGGCCGACCAGAGCGAGGCAAATCTTCTACCACATCTTGGCCCTGTTGAATGTACTGTACCGCTCATATGTTTTTGATAAAGTCGATTCACCTAAAGTCTTCTGTAATATTTTCAGTGAATCCGCACACGAAATTTCATTTACAATAAAAAAATTGTCTGTTCGATATTTTTATCGATTGTAAAAATAGCAAAACACACTTGGAAAAACTGGAAAAAATCCTAGTAACGACAAAATTTTTGACAATCGTTCCAAGCATATCCATGTTTTTTCACAAAATTCAATATAAATATATTATTGGGAAGTAATAGATTGAGATTGTGTTTAAAAAAAACCAAGTACTAAAAACTAATACATTTCCCAACACTGCAGATTATTTTTTAAAAAATGAAACGCTGGTGTATGACCTCGGGTCTGGAGATTAACCCAGAAAAGACGGAACTAGTTGTTTTCACGAGGAAGCATACGATACCATCATGTTCAAAGTCCACTTTCTTTTCCGCAAGACTCGACATTAAAGTATCAGTTAAGTACCTAGGAGTAGTACTTGTAGTAGGAAGCTTAACTGGGCTCAGCATCTTAAGCTGCAGGCTGTCAGATTTTCTGCTGCCCATATGACATTTATGAGGACCTACAACGGCACGTGGGGCTTGATTCCACACGTGCTCATGAGTTCTTCAGAACCGATCTGCTACCCACACTTACTTACGCCTCGCTGGTCTGGTGGCGAAGGTGGAAAAACAGAAGACGAAGCTGGTTCTAGAGCGGCTCAGAGCACTGATGGTGAGAAGTATGGTAAGTGCTCAGAAAAACACCCCCACTGCGACGCTTGATGCACTGTTAGGTTAGGTTAGGTTAGATTCGTTAGATTCGTTTCGAAATATTGCACGTCACAATTATCAACAGGGCAATTTTGACTATTTACAAGATAAGGACGCGGACACGCTAGTGGTCGGTACAGGACTTACCCTGTGACCTGGAGCTATTAACAGTGACCACCTCTTCTGCATGAACTCTGATAGAACTACGCTGAGGTACCACTTGATAATAAGATCGAAGTGAAAATCACTTCCAGATTAAAGTGGAGGGAAAGGAAGGATTCCTTGCCAGGTGGAGGGTACATCTGGTACCTGGATGACTCGAAGGTCAAAGAGGTATCAGGTAGCGGAGTTTACTGCCGGAGAAATGGAAGGAGGTTTCTAGCTCCTTAAATAAACATACAACAATTTTCGGAAATCATGGTGATACTCGGCTGAGTTCAAAGCCTGGCAGAGCTGGGTACAACTAATGATTGGATCACGATCTTCTAAGACAGTCAGTCTACTCTGGGAGCCCTGTTCAGGCACTGGAGTAATGGCGATAAACAATCGCATCCGTCTCCTCTGGGTTCCGGGTATAGGAGCTAATAATGTTCGAATAGGACCAGACCTTGCGGTCGAGATCTCATGATGTGTTGTTAATTTAAAGCTGGGGGACTAGCTAATATAGGTACACCTGGTTGAAAACCTGGACGACGTTGGTACTTGAACGAAATCGAGCTAATGCATGAGTCCTAGCACAGATAGTGGTGGGACAAGATAAGTTCATATATCACCTGTGTAACATGGGGCTGGAGAATAATCTAAAGTGCAGGAAATCTGAAATTGAGGTAAAAACATTAAGTTATTTGATCACCACAGCTTGGCATGAATCCGATTTAGGTGTAACAGACTGGGTACGGAAATGTGAAAGCGAGAGATCTACCGAAGATACCCGCTGCTCTATTAGAAACTTCTTTGTAAGAATTGAGCAGGGGATGTATTGAGGGGAAAGGGGACACACAGCCATAGGCCCAATTGTCGATATCCATAAGAGACCCTTAATATAATCCCGACTATAGGTTAGCTATTTGGTTCTTGTAGTAGTTAATTCGAATTATAATTGAAGTCAGAAAATTCTTGATGTAAAATCTGATGTTCGAAAAGCAATTAAGTATCTGTGCATTTAGTTCTGTGATTTGATTGGAAAATTTGAACTTGATGGTTATGAAGTGTGGTTGTAAGTAGCGTCACAAAAAATTATTGTCAGCAAGAAGGCTTCAAATTTAAGAAACGGCGTATTCTTTTTTTCTTCTTGCACGGCACCCATAAGGACAACACTCAGGCCGTTTGGCCCATTGTGCTTGCCGTGTTGTTGAGTTGTTATTTGTCTTGCAAAAACTTCCTGATGAAGCTTGCAAGACTGTTGTAGGGGGCCTCCGGGATCATCCGGGCACTGGGTGTTTCAGCGCCCAAGATGTTCGGTCTGGTTTCCTTAAGAGTGGGACATTCCAAGAGTATGTATTCCGTTGTTTCGTCATTTTCTAGGCAGACGCGGCACTGTGTGGTATCCGATAGCTTCATGATGTGTAGATGTTTGTTGAGTTGGCGTCTCGTCAGTAGGCCCACTACCTCTTCTTCGATTGCGGCCCCTTTATGAGCCTTTCAGACTGTCTCAGTCCCAAAATGCCTGCCCAATAGTGTTGGGCCTCAGTGGTGTTCCAGTTTTGAGAGAAGGAGAGCACTTGGTCCAGGAGATGGTCAGAATTGGTTCTGTTCCCATCGGCCTGACAGCTGTTGCCTTCTTGGCGAGGCTGTCTGCTGTCTCGTTTCCTTCGATGCGCTGATGGGCAGGGCACAAAATCAGAGTAACTCTGTTTGTAGCACTGCGTTGTCGAAGTGCTGTTCTGCATTCCTCAACCAGTTTGGATGAAACCTTCGTATCTTTCAGATATCAAAGGGCGTTTTGGCTGTCAGAGCGTATGTAGATATATGCGTCTCTATAGTTCCTGTGTAGGTTCTCCTGTACACACCAAAGAATAGCAAATATTTCTGCGTGTGTTACGGTGACGTTGTCTCCCAGAGCAATCGTAAAGTTTACCCTAAGGCCGTGAACGCCGATGCCAGTACCCATCATGGTTTTGGACCCATCCGTAAACCAGGTGGGGCCTTGTGGGGTGAATAAGGCGTATTCAAGATTTATAAATTGAAGATTCAAAAGACATGCAGTTTTTTCTAGGGGACATTTTTGTTATTGTGCCAGTTTCAAAAAATATACAGGGTCGAATTATTCAATAATTAAATAAAGTTAAAATTTAATTAGAACATAAACCTTTCGAAATATTCCAAATTGAAAAAGTTACGCGCCCCAAAAAGCAACCATTTTGACGCGTACCTAAGTTATAAATTTCAAAAAACATTTATGAACCTTATTTAACGATCAAGGTTGTAGTTATTTTATTTCGTAAGAAGTTATATCAACAGAGTTAAAAGTCAACGGTTTTCCTTCACAGAAGAAAACAATATTATTTCGAAATAGAAATAATAATAATGATACCTCAATAAAAATAATACTCATACTCACAGAAATCACCTTCCTTCAAGGCAGTCTTTGCAGCTTAAAGAAGAAATGAAATTGTTTTTGCATAATGAATATATATTCTAGCTGACTTACCTTCATAACCTTCTGTGTATGCCGTTTGTAATGTGTGTATATTCATTTTATCCATAACTGAAATAAAAATGTATTGTTTCAGTTAATTTAAAATTCGAAGTTAAAAGCCGGTTAGGAAAATCAATATTCACATTCATCTGTAATATCAAGAATCAAGTTTGATTTTAAATTTCTGAGGTTGTAGTTACAACTATGCATAGGATTCCAGAATTGTTCAAGAATGTGTTGTGATACAAATTATATCAACCTTATCATTACGATAAATTAAACTTACATGAAATAGCGGCTCTTCCCGCTGCTTGTCCTCTTTCAGCAATATTTCCTGAAAAGTAATGAAAATGAATTATAATCAATGAAACTAATAATTGCAGATACTTACCAGACACAATAGCTTCTGATGCATCATTCACAGCAGCTGGAACAGTTAAAAATAGTTTCGATTATTGCTATACAATGACACATTTGTGAATAGTAGCTTATAATTTCGAAAAAGCAGTAAAAATCTCAAAGCTTGCAATTATCAATTCCTGTTTATATTTGGTACCTCGACAATGGCTATGAAGTTTTCAATAATAATTAAAATTTGTTTTTTTTCCGAATTTGTTTTATGAAAAATAATAACTAACTCGAGTAATTTTTACACTACGTGAACGTCCGCCACAGGCGAAAAACGATAAAGGCTGAACTGAAGCGTCAACACTGTGCGCCGTTGTGGAGAAAATCCGAACTGCCTAAGAGTGCCAATAAACAATCTAGACGCTTCCAGGCGAGTATTGCAAGTCAGGAATGAAATTTCGGGTAGTAGCTAGAAAAAATAAAATCCAAAAAAATAATCCAGTTTTTTTCAATGTTCTGCCAGGGACCATTTACTCGAGTATCCTTGTTGAATCAAAGACAGCACCAAAACTGCCCAAGAGTTGGAGCTGGTGTATACGGTCAGTGACTTTCTAAAGAGCAGTCCATCTGTCTTGGAGGCTTGAAAATGTTTTTCTAGCAGAAATATTCCCCACTGACCACTGCTCTTATCGTCTTATCGCGGAGGAATTAAAATAAAGGTTAATACAAATTATGGAGGATAGCTGAGCTGTACTAGAGGCATTGACATTTGACAACTCCACATCGCTTATGGTGCAGGAATGTCTTTCAGCCCTTGACATATTTTAAGGAGAACAAGAGACTTCGCCTGATGTGGACTCGTCGTCGAGGCTAACTGGGCCAGAACCTTGGCTCGGAATTCCATTGGGGACAGCACAGATTGAGAATATACGTAGTTACATCTAGTTATATGCAAGCTCTGGTGAGTCTCACAGGACTCAGACCCTCTCGGCTTCTCAACAGTGGATCGTCCGTTACGAGATCCAAAGCTTAGCTTGGACTCTGAAAACTAGAGATTCAATTGCCTAATTAGCAGGACACGAAAACACAAGTTAGGATTAATTTAGAGCTCCTCATGCAAATCATTCCAGGAGGAGGAAGAATCAATAGAACACGCCATGTTCCGGCTGGAGACTGAATCAGGATTGAAGAACTTCGATCTCACAAACTAGAACTGAAGGAACTCATTGAACTTTCACCTACTAAGCTTCTCGTCTTCATAATAAGGATAGAACTGAAGGGTGAAATTCAAGGTGAAATGTACTATAGTAATCATAATAGATCTTTATTTCCGAAGAATGATGTACATTATGGAAAACGTCAAATGTGATAGGAAGATACAATTCAAATTACGAAAACTTACAATACTACCGCAGAAATTCTACAGACTATGAAAACTGCCTCCATGAGAAATGATTTCAGCTGTCGTTTAATTAAGCTGATGTTTGCTGACCCTCTCACCGCTCCTGAGCTTATCAAAAATTTGCACACCCAAAAACATAGGAGAATTCCTCCCTATTCTCTACCTGAAATTAGGGAGAAAGTCATCTTGCTTGAGGGTGTTGTAGTTGTGAATGTAAATATTTTTCAAGAATTTATCTTTATCTCCATAAACCGACATAGCCATCTCTTGGAAACGGACGCACAGATAAGAAGATGTAATGCTTTTAAGTAAGATATACATGATTTTAACTGTGAGATGCCCGAAATGCACCTTATCATTCTTTTGAGAGATGAATAGATGTTGGGCAGCTGAAAATCTACCCCAAAACATCACTCCATAGCGTCTCCTAGAGGTCACTAATGCTTGATATACATTTATAAATTGTTCACTTGTACGTTTTCCTGTCAAGCCCCTGAAAAGAAAACACGTGAAGTCAGAACATACTTTCTCATAGTAATTCCTCCAGTTAAGGTGTGCTCTATTTGTTGCCCATCCAGCTTTAGCGTAGCCGGTACATACTTTCTGCTGGCAACATAGGGAGGTCTTCTGCAATTGAAATTCCTTCAGTCACACTCCACAAAGATTCAGCCATTATTCTTTCCGTAGAGGTTGAAAAGTGTAGGCAACAGCACGCATCCCTGTCTCACTCCTCTTACGATTGGGATGTCTCTTGTCTCATCAGAGTCCACGAGAACTGACTCCACTTAATCCCAATACAAACTTGCAATAATATAAACATTTCTGTCGTCCACACCAACATCCTTCAGTATCCCGATGAGTGGAGTGTGTCTGAACTTGTCAAAGGCTTTTTCGTAGTCGATAAAACAGCAACTGCATCGACGTTCCTGAAGCCAAATTGTTCGCTATAGATGTGCTAATCACATTGTCTGTATATTCTCTTGAGTATAATCTTGAGATATACTTTAAGGACGTGGCTCATCAGACTTATAGTAACTCTGAAACTAGGGCTACCACTGTAACCTTTTTCTATGTGTAAAGTTTTGATGGAATTTGGGATTCGGATAGAGGACAACATTTTGAATTTGATAACATTGATTTGTTTGACATTTCTTTTCCGATTATGCCGAAAACGATACGTACTTTCCATTTTCAAATGAGACACCCTGTATTTTTTCGCTTATTTTAATTGTTCATCCCATCCTACGACCTTTTGACATATTTTGAAAGAAAAACAAAACACAATCTTATTTTTGCAATTTTCATCACTCGTTCTAGAAGGCCATGAACATTGAATATTGGCTTACTTCAACATCTCCTATCACAAAAATATGAGAACGCATCTAAAAATTCAATTTCTCATATTTTACGGGGTGTCAAAGTTCATAACAAAAGAGCGAGCAGCAAAAAATAATTATAATAAATATTCAAAAATAACACCATTCTCACAAACACAACATCGCACACGGTTGATGGTTCCCCTAACAACATTATTTAACTGTTGGGCTGTAATGCCTGCAATAGCCTGTCTGAAACGGTTCTCAAATTCTTGTTGGGTTCTAACAGGTGTTTGGTGAACCTCATTCTTCAAATGGCCCCACAGGAAGAAATCTAGTGGACCTTAATATGGCGATCTAGCTGCCCATCTCATGGGACCATTTGTACCAATCCATTTCTCGGGAAAAATTTCGTCAAGATACCGCGAGACCTCCCTCATGTTGTGAGGAGATGCGCCATCTCGTTGAAAATATATTTTATTCAAAACAGCTAATGGCAACTCGTCCAATTCATTTTGTATTTGGGTCCTCAAAAATTCCAAATATCTCTCCCCTGTCAATGAACTTTCAAAAATTATAGGCCCTATTAAATATCTTCCCATCATCCTCATCCAGACATTGATCCCAAAACGTTCTTAGAAGTTTCCATCTTGATATCTGTGCTCATTTTGTACCGGCCAGTACCTGCTATTTTGCCTATTGAACATCCCATTGTTCGTGACACTTGATTCATCACTGAATAAAATCTTTGTGGGATATTGTGAATCACCCTCAATTTTCCTATTGTACTCTTCACAGTACTGGAGTCGCCTAACACTATCTTTTACATACAGGTGTTAGTGTAGTGGATATTTAAATGAGCGGTACTTTTGTTCTTCAAAATTCTCCATGGGCTTTGGTGGCTAATTTCAAGCTCCTCGGCAATTTCCCTTGTTGATTTGGTTGGATTAATATCAACAAATGTCAATACGTCTATTTTGGTATCTCCATCGATAACGAAATCCTCCTCTTCAGCAGGTTGCACCTCACGAAATTTTCGTTCAACTTTAGAGAAATAGGTTATATTCGAATGAAGTCTTCCGGATAGCTCTCTCTGTATAATAGTTCAGCTTGAACTCTATTTTGCCTGCACTCTCCATAAATAAGGAGCATATCGACTTTTTCACTTTGAGTGTATTGATTCATACTCAAAACTGAATTCACTAATTTGCAATGTGGACAGTTAACAACAATGGAATTTTGACGTGTCACACTGATATTTTTATGATCACAGAATATTATAAGTATAAACAAAAATTTTGCATCGCCAACGTAGTTATTTTTATTAGCGAATGGGGAAACTGCAAAAATTGCGTTGGTATTTTCCACTAGAACTTCGGAACCGTTAAGAATACAGTGACGTAGGTGGTATAAAAAAAAGATGAAAAAATACTGTTTCTGTAATACCAGGTGGCCCGATATGGTTGTTTCAGAAGAAAACCTACTTTTTGAAGAAAAACTGAAATTTGAAACTTTGACACCCCGTAAAAAATGAGCAATTAAATTTTTAGATACAATCTTATACTTTCGTGATAGAAGATGTTGAGCTAAGCCAATTGTCACTGTTCATGGCCTTTTAGAACGAAAGATTAAATTGCAAAAAAAATTGTGTTTTGTTCTTCTTTCAAAAACATGTCAAAAGGTTGTAGAATGAGATGAACAATTAAAATAAGCAAAAAAAATACAGGGTGTCCTGCTTGAAAATCGAAAGTTAGCATCATTTCCGGCATAACAATAAGCGAAATGTCAAACATATTAACGTTATCAAATTCAAAATGTTGTCTTCTATCCGATTCCCAAATTTCATCAAAATATTCCAAATTGAAAAACGTTACAGGGGTGGCCCTAGTTTCAGTTACACCCAGTATAGTGTAAAAATCATATAAGATTGAAGTTCTTGTTTTGCCCAGAACATGAGTCACAAAAAATTGCCAACTCCCTTACCTCCATTGACAAAATGTGGCAAAAGAAGTGGTACATCATTGAATAAACGTCGTCTGCTCCATTTCGAGCTATAGATTTGTCATAAATTAAAAATACGACTTGCGAACTCGATTAAACATGGATGTTGAAGCTAATAAAATTCAGTTGACGTTTGTAGTATACGTCGTTTGTTTTTATGTTAGATGTTGGTAGGTTTTTTGGTAGTCCATTCTGATCACTTCCATATTTCTAGATTTTATATTGCGTTCACGATAGGATCTCTTCAGCTGATAGAATCACTTCTCCTCAGATGAAGTTTTTTTTTCCCGTAGCTTAATGTCCAGCTCTTTCTGTGCCTTCTATCTGACTGGACCTTCCAGATTTGATTTCGATTTCTCATTTAGAGTAAAAATGTCAGCCTTCAAAGTATCGCAGGTGCTGCATATATCCTTGTGCGGATAACCAAATAAAATGTTGAAATTATTTTCAAATAGACAGGGGAACGATTCATACTGCATGTTATGATCTGGGTTCTGCCCAATATACATTATGTGTAGCTTAGATATATTCAATGTATCAGATATATACTTTCCTCAAATCCTTGAATAAATAATGGGTTTTACGGCCCTTCAGACTTTTGATGAAATCAATCGCCTTTGCCTTGGTCTCATCGCTCAGTTTATGTGGACGTACTTCATGTTTTCCTCGTTTTTCAATTGGTGATTTTCCATCACCAACGAGGAAATCTCTCATTACCTGACTCGTCGATCTGTAATTCCGTGCAAGGATATGGCCTTTATACAAACTGTTGATCCCGGATTTTTCCATTCTCACTAAACCTAACTCTATATCTTAATGAAGCTGTATTAGTTCATGCCTCATCTTCATTCTTTCGTGTCCGTCAACGCATGACTGGGAGAACTATAATAAGACCAACAAGGTAAGCATTTCGAGCATTGGTGTCCCCTCAATGGTTAAATTCGCGTATTATTCTTCGACGTTCTCGCTCACAAATCGAAGTGAAACAGTGGCAGTTAGGCCCAAGTTCGTGGTGGTAACTCGCAAGGTTTTCATTACATCTGTAACCCTAATGGTTTTCTTTCTTTTTTTTATTCCTCTGCTCAACGGTCCTATCTCTTCTTCACTGGACACAGAAAAGTCACTGCCCATTGCACTGTAATACTGCACAATCACAAACATTTGATAAACACTAAAGCTTCCCGAGAAAGTGATACGGTATGACGTATGAACTAGAACAAAACACAAGAAGATTGATAAGAACACGTTGGGTGATGCAATCGCCGATTCCTGTGGTTCACCCAAACGAGATTGGTAAAAAAGGACTGAAACCGTTCTTCCCAAGGCGCTCGGACTCACGTCGTTTTTCCCTAGCAGGACATATGTTTACTCACCTTGATATCCAAGTTTGTAGTGGAACTTCTGGATATCCTCTCTGTTAGGGTGATCACCAGCTGGAAAATATCATATCATAATATGAGTTGCTATCAGATACGCTTCCAAAAATATACATATGTTACGTTAAAAAAAACTCACATTTCTGCATATCATTCCATGCTTCCAATAGCAAATCATATGATCCTGAAAGTTCCAAATGAATGATTATCATAATTTTCTTATATAAAGGTTAGCTTACCGTCATATTGTTGAGTTTTAGTTTCACCTGTAATAATATTAACAATGATTTAATATTTATCTTATGAAAAATTTACTAGAGATTCAACAACAATAGTATGCTGCTAAGAATACTATAATTCGATCTATAAAATTGATTTCGTCAATTTAAAAAAATGTATGAGCTAGTACTTAGTAGTAGGCATGAATGAATACTAACCAGCTGATTGTACTTTCGAATTTCCTTTCTTGTTTCCGCTGTGTCCAAACCGTACATATTCTTTCGTAATAGTTTTGCCATCACCACCCTTTTTCACTGAAAAAAATATAAAATTATTTTGGACTCTTTATCGAAAGTTTCTTCAGAGTGAATAAGAGAAAATCACCTTATTCAAATGAAACATAAGAGGTTTGCATGGTTACATTACATTAGAATGCATTTTGATATACACATAACAAAATAATGTAAAGATCAAGCGAAAATATTTTCTCATATAAAGCTATTGCTACCTTATCAAAATGAGAATAATCGTTTGTTGTCTTAACAGTACATTTTATATAAGAATAAAAATGTACATTATCGTCAATAGGGCATATAGTAATTCAATATGTTCAGAATTAAATTGAATGAGTATCTTTTATCCTTCTATTAAAGCAACCCAAATATCACCCAAAAACTTTACATCAAACTTACCGACTCGTTTCCTGTAATAAGACTTCCTTCTTTTGGCTTTATTTCCTTTGCTAACTGAAAAAAGTTAAATAATCTGAAGATCGACACACGAAATTATTGGCTGAAATAACATGCATGCAACTAATTTGAGAAAAATGAACAAGTTTAAGATAACTGAACTGAATTTGGGAGAATTTCTATGAGCAAAAGATCTTGACGGAAATATATGATACAGTTTTATGATGATCAAAGATCAACATATTATATATTAAAAATAGTAACATATTATATATTACAAAATCAAAAATAGTAACAATAAATTGACCACTCAAATTTACGTCGGAAGTGATACAAAATCGTCTGGCTCAAAATGATTAAATCAACAAAATGCCACTGAAATATTGATTTTCCGTCTCAATTTAAAGCACACAAAATACCAGTATACAAAGCGATTTAATACATATTTTAAGATCACAAATGTTAGGAAAATGACTGAAGTATTTGAATTAGAACGCTTTTCCTTTTGAATTGAAAGGTTTTTAATGTAGGTTTTTTAACTTTGATGGAATTATGCTATACATATTGTTTTGTAGGTAGTCCTGGCTTTTTAAATTCCTTTCAAATCGTCTGGCTCAAATCGCCCAGAAGTCGTTTTACCTGTCTTCTGTCTTAGAAACAACCGACTAGAAATCACAGAGCCCCCCCACAATATGCCACACCATGAAAATAGTGATGATGCAGTTGACAGCTTTCGGTAAAGTAAATCCTGTTGCTGCCGCAAAGAGAGAGAAAGATGTATCCGTCAAGATTCTGAGGAGTCTCATATAATCCGTGTATATTTTCAATATTCAGACTAAGGTATTAACCTCAAACCACTCATTCGCTGTCGTTATAGCATTTTTTGAGTTCAACATTATTTATTCTTTGTTTTTAATCTTGCTTACATGAGTCATTTTGTTCATAAAAATCTTAATACTATCAGCTTCAACGTTAAACACCAGGTCGTCTATGTATAGCACAAATAGAACCATTTTCAAAATCGAGCCAGTCTCATCACGTGTACTAGATGATACCTAACAACTTGATACCTGATGTCTATTTTGAAAATGTGATCTTATTAATTCCAATACAGGTTCCTTTACGTCACCAATTTAACTAGTAATTTCCAATGTTTCGAATGCCTTGCCTATGTCTAAGCAGTTTGAAATTATTTAAATATCATTTTCTCAATGTAGTCGATAGCTTCAACGATAATAAACACCTCAAAAAAGTCTAAGGAACACTTACCAATATCTTTAAAATATGAATTTGATGATTCGAATTCATAGAAATCTTTCGGTTTTTGTTAGGATGTATTTTATATAATGTATTCTCAAGAAAACAAAATCATATTTGACTTCTCCAAAGCACCTATTATAAAAAAAAAATTTGAAATTTGAAAATGACGAAATTTGGTGAAACACAAAAAAAAATCCTGAACTAATATTTTCGAAACGATATGGATTATATTTTTCAGTACCCAGAAGGTCCACGTCTATAATTAATGACACTTTGGCATCGTCGCAGCATGCTCAATATTAAATTGTCTATTACATTTTGGCCTAAGTCATTCCAAGCCCCCTGAACTGCTACTCGAAGCTCCTGTTCATGATGGAAGACGTTTTGACGCAGAAGATTTTTTTTTAGGGTGTCCCACACATGCTCGATGGGATTCAGATCTGGAGAGCAGGATGGCCACGGTAGAAGATCGATATCATTCTCTTCAAGAACGTTCAAGACAACTCTTGCACGATGAGGAGGGGCATTATCTTGTTGGAAGAGTGGATTTTGACCCATTGTTTGGAGATACGGTACCACTACAGGTAAAACTATCTCATTTGCGTCATAATTTCCCGTGAGGTTGTTCTGTATGAAAACGAGGTCGGTTCTTCCACCAAGGCGTATACCTCCCCAAAACATCACTGATCCGCCTCCCTGTCTAACAACTTCTCGAGCATGCTGGAGACGGTTTTGCTTTCCAGGTTCCCTCCATTTTCGAATTCTTCCCTAATCGGGCTAATAATTAAATCTAGATTCATCACTGAAAAGAACTGTGGCCCACCTCTCTTGATCCCAGTTTACGTGTTCTTGGCACCAAGCTAAACGAGCAGCGCGATTTCCATGGGTCAGTTGTGGAACTCTTAAAGGACGTCTGAAGTGGAGTTGACCTTCGTGCAGTCGATTTCTCACAGTTTGGTCGGAAATTTGTACATTATGAACTCGTGATAGCTCTTGAGCTGATTGAGATGCTGTGGTAGTACGATCTCTTCTGGCTTGTAAAACCAAAAATCGGTCTTGGGCGACTGTAGTAATCCTGAAACAACCTGTATGGCGTTCTTCTACGCTACCTGTTTCATTGAAACGCGACCATGAACGGTTTATGACACTTGGGCTACTTCCCAGAATCCTGGATACTTTCCGTTGTGATCTCTCAACTTGGAGCATGCCAAGGGCTCGTATCTCTTCTCTAGTCAAATGTCGTCTTTCGTTGGTCGAATCACAAAACTTGAATCGTTTATTTGTGCTTGCAACAGAAACAGAGTGCCAACTAACTGATTTCAAACACTGAATACATGAAATGATTATAAAGCAGCGTCGCATCTGCTGCATTTTTAGTTTTTTATAAAAAAACGGATATGTGTTGCGGCACTCTACATAATTTGGTGAGAAATTGATACAGGTGTTCATTTCTTAAAAAAAATCATCCATATTGATCGTTCTGGATACGATATATCGATATTCAGAAGTGTTCCCTAGACTTTTTTGAGGTGTTTATCTTCCATTTAAATCAGCACTGTTATGTGTTATGTCTATTTACTTCTCGAAATTTAAGTTCGGCCGGCTCGGTGGCGTATGGGATATGATGCTCGTCTCCTGCGCAGAGTTACATAGGTTCAATCCCCACAAAGTCGGTGCGATTTTTCGGATTCTGGGAATCGCTTGAGTGTCCATCTTTCGGAGGAGATGTAAAGCTGTCCTGTCTAACAGAGATGTGTTGGACATTAAAGATCCCTTCCTTCAACACGAGAGGGGTTCGGCAAATTTCCTGGGTTACTGAGGTGACAGAATTCCCCGGCGTGTCATTGACCGAAAGGCGGAAACAGAGCACGTTAAAGGAAAAACAAACAAACAAACAAATTTAAGTTGGTCCTCGTTCTGCAATGAATTGCTTTCCATGTAGTTAATCAGTTACTAGTTCTTAATAATAATTCAAATATCTGATAATGCGGGTATTATTGAAATTGGTCTGCGCGAAAATAAGCGTCGCCCTTTTTATGTACTAGAACTATTGATTTTAAACCTGGAAACTGCAACTGATTTTCAAGAATAAATATTCATAGATCATAAATTGTTTGATTCATCTTTTGAATGTTTCTTAGTATTATTTCGGATATTACCATTTCAGACACTGAAGGCAAATCGCAAGTACTGACCAAAAACATTTTCGATAGTAGCTACGCATCAACTATTCAGAAGTCTTAGAAATACATAGAAGAATTATGTGATAATTTTTTCTATACTATTTCCATTCATATATTGTATATTGTATTGTGCATGGTATATTGTGTTTAATCATTTACAAATTGATATTCTCTTACCTTTCACGCCTGGAATTTCTGATTCCGGATATCCGTATCCATTATCATCGTTTTCAGCAGATAGAGGACCACTGGAAAATTATTTCAATCGAAAAATTAGTGAAAACATGAATTCATTAGATTCATTTATATAATATTCGAGATCGAGAAATTATTTTATATCTTCCTCAACAACATTGTTTATAATGAGCATATATATATATATATATATATATATATATATATATATATATATATATATATATATATATATATATATATATATATATATATATATATATATATATATATATATATATATATATATATATAAACAATATATATATATATATATATACAGTATTCCAACGAAAATTTGATATAACTCCGAAATGAGTAACATTAGCGAAAAACACCAAGACACGTCGAGGGGAGCATTTTTCGAAATAATTCGAAACTTGTCAGATCAACCCCTACCCCCAGCAACCCTAATTTCGAAATTCATCATAGGGAATAAGGGTCGAGTGGCACCTTACTGTAAAGGTCTGTCAATTCTCCATTCTGATTTGTCATTTTAGAATTTTAAATTAACATACAGGGTGTCCCAACCGAGGTAAAGTTGAATTCCTGCAAATCCCAAATACTAAATGAAATCGATTTATTTTGGCATAATGGTCTAGAAAAACGACCTACACTTGTGAATTTGGAGTTGGTGCAATCAACCCCTATTTCCAGCATCCCCAACTCAAAAATCATTCGATCGAAAATAGGTCAAGTGGCACCTCGTTGGAAAGGTATTTCAATTTTCTCTTCGAATTTGGTATTTTCGAAATTCAGAATCAGCATACAGGGTGTCCCGGAGCAGGAACACTGAAAACCCAAATAACTTTTGAAACTGGTTCATTTCGGTATAATACGAGAACATGTTTATGTTTGATTCGAGAATAAGACTCTCTTGCGTGAATATGGAATTTTTGCAATCAATCTCTTCCATTCAGCATCCCAAACTCAAGAAATCATACAAGTGATTACAGGTTGAGTGGCAAAGTTCCAGAAAGATTTTTCTATTTTCTGAATCACTGAGGCATTGGTTTCAGTTTGGCAATCGAGGTTTTCTGGCGTGAGGATCAGGATGAGGGATGATGGAGAAACTGATTGGATGCTCATCTAAACAGGAAAACGAGATTTATTGAACTTGTATTCAATTGAAAACAAAAACTAACTTGATTATTACAACAATTGTTCAAAATGACCTCCGCCCACCTCCATACAGTTATACAGACGATTTTCGAACTCTCTTCTCACATTAGCGAAAACTTCAGGAGTCAAAAGTCGGCATTCTGTGATAATCCTCATCCGCAGCTCCTCCAGGTTTTCTGGTCTTGTGGCATAAACTTTAGATTTTAGATAGCCCCACAAAAAAAAATCTAGGGGATTTAAATCTGGTGACCTGGCTGGCCACTCAACAGGTCCTCTTCTACCAATCCACCTTCCTGGGAAATTTTCGTCTAAATATTGGCGCACCCGAGCATCATAATGCGGAGGAGCACCGTCTTGTTGAAAACGCATTTCGTCCTCAGAAAGAGTTGGATCGTTCTGTAAAATTTCTGTCAATCTAGGATGTATGTGTTCCTCTAACAACTGTAGGTAGCCATTTCCATTCAGATTACCCTCAATAAAGAAAGGCCCAACTAGATGATTGCCAAAAATTCCTGCCCAAACGTTCAACTTCTGAGGCCTTTGCGTGGGGGCCTCTCTAAACCAATGAGGATTCTGTGTGTCCCAATATCGACAATTATGTCTATTCACTTCACCACTGAGCATAAAGGTGCTTTCATCAGAAAAACAGATGTTATTCAGAAAATTTGGATTAGCGTTTAGGTTTTCACTTAGATTTTCACAAAACTGTAAACGACGATCTGGATCATCTTCGTTTATTTCATGCACTAATTTTACCTTGTAGGGGTGAAATTTGTGATGTTTCACGATTCTATGGACAGTTGTAGCTGATACACCAGTCAGACTAGATAGTTTTCTGATCGAAGTAGTATTCTCCATTTGTAGATGACCCACTACTGCCACTTCCGTTGCCTCATTTCTGACAGGACATGCCACTTCATGTTTTTTGTTTTGCCACCGAACCCGTAGCTAGGAATTTGTCAACCAAATATTTAACGTACTGGTGACTGACTCCTTTCTCTTTCAGGATGGTTCCTATCGAATATCCTTGCCGTTTCTTTGGCACAACTGTTATTTCGAAAATACGTCGATACAATTTCGACCCTTTCCTCAGTGGAATAAACCATTTTCAGATTAATTTCAACTGACGAACAACAACAATAATGAGGAACTGATCTGAATAATAATAATATTTCATTGCAAAATGAGAAATAACAGATGACTGCACGCCAGATGGAAATGAAAAAATGTGAACATTTTCAATGCAGAAATCAGCTTTATTTCTTCGTAATTGATGCTCAACACATCGTACCCCAATACTTTTAACAGTTTCGAATTAATTTTAGTTGATAATTTCAAATGACGATATTGAATTTTCGAAAGCGACATCCTGTATGGAGAGCCGAACTGAATGAAATGCTTTAATCATTCTGGAATTCAAAAACCTTTCTGAAGATATGCCACTTGAATTATTTGTATGATTTTCAAGTTGGGGATGCTGAATGGAAGGGTTGATTGCAAAATTCTATAACCACACGAGAAAGTCCTATTCTCGGATCAAACATGTTCTCGTATACCGAAATGAACCAGTTTCAAAAAGTTATTTGGATTTTCAATGTTCCTGCTTCGGGACACCCTTTATGATGATTCTGAATTTCGAAAATACCAAATTCGAAGAGAAAATTGCAGTACCTTTCCAACGAGGTGCCACTTGACCTATTATCGATCGAATGATTTTTGAGTTGGGGATGCTGGAAATAGGGGTTGATTGCACCAACTCCAAATTCACAAGTGTAGGTCGTTTTTCTAGACCGAGCATAAACCTGCGCTTGCATTATGCCAAAATAAATCTATTTCATTTAGTATTTGGGATTTCCAGGAATTCAACTTCACCCTTGGTTGGGACACCCTGTATGTTAATTTAAAATTCTAAAATGACAAATCAAGGTGGAGAATTGACAGACCTTTTCAGTAAGGTGCCACTCGAGTTGATTCTTTCTTCCGGTTTCTCGTCCGTTGGTTGTCGTTGACGACGTTTCGGCTAGATCTCACCAGCCATTTTCAAGTCGGTGATTCTTCTTGAACTTTTCAAATGAGATCTAGTTCCGGCATATTATTAAATATCATCTAAATAAATTGAGTGACTTAATTTGAATTCAGTTGACAGACTCTTAATTTTGAAGCCGAAACTAGTAGCATTTAATTCATGAGATAATGGATTAATGCAAAGACAAAACCAAAGAGCACTTGAAGAATCATCTTGAAAAATGCCTCTCTTGATTGGAATTGCTTCGGATGTTACAATTGTTTTGAAATATTTGAATGAAGATTGGTTCTCCAATTTTTCATTACAAGTTCAAGAAAAAGACGAAGTGTCTTATCAATTTTATAAATTTCCTAAATTTCTTGAAACCATGAATGAGGGCATCTATCAAAAGCCTTTTGGTAATCAATGAAGTACAAAGGTGTTTTTTTCTACATCCTTTTTGTTGTTCGGAAAGAATATTATAATTCTCCAAATGTGCATAAATTTTTTGGGTAATACATGCAGTTAGAATTTTATATATTGTTGGAAGGCAAGTAATTGGTCTATATTGAGATGGATGAATTGTATTAGCACTTTCCGGTTTTAAATAAGTAATTCCTTGTGTGGGAAAAAAGGAGAAGCTGCGGGGTTCTTTGTTATTAATGAAAAAATATTCAGCCAATTTTTCATGAACGCAAGAGAATTTTTCGAACCAAAAGTTATGAATACCATCAACACCTGGAGATTTCCAATTTTTTGTGTGTTAAATAATTGATGTTATATCTTCGTTTGAAAATTTTTAAAATCGCATGTACTCTATTTAACAAAATCAAGACCTTTCATTCAAAATCCAACTTGCTCTGGAATTGTACTTTTCAAAATAGCTTACCTTTCAAAGATTGGTGGCGCCATCTCTGAGAGGCCGGCAGCATCTTGAATAAATATATATCAGAGAGGGCGCCACCAATCTTCGAAAGGTAAGCTATTTTGAAAAGTACTAACCTTCAAACGCATTCTCCCAAAATTTCAGCTCAATCTGTCAACAAATTGTGACGCTACAGCCTTTTATAGTAAACAAGTTTTGGTATTGAAAAAAAATGGAAAAAGAAGAATTTCGTATTTTGATTAAACATTATTTTTTGCGTGGAAAAACTCCAACAGAAGCATAGGAAAAGCTCTATAAATATTATCCGGGAACTGCTTCGTCGTATACAACCGTAAAATATTGGTTTTCAGAGTCGAACAAGCACAAAAGATGAACATACCGGTGGAGCGCCAAAAAAAGTGACCACTCCAGAAATCATTGAAAAAATCGATATATGTGTATCTATGCATTTTTCCTGAACAACATGGTTTTATGATGGGCAAATGAACTATCCCTAACCTGTTGTCATGCCCCAACGATTGGACGATTGCCTTCATCCAAAAATTCGAACTGATCTCCTATATCTAGACTATGCAAGGGAATTCTTTGTATGGAGAATTACATTACAAGGATAACCTTCATGGTGAGAGTGAGATATTCATCTTCATCCGAAATATCAGTAACAAATGGGGTGCCGTAGGGTTCATTTGTTTGGTCAGCTACTGTTTGTCATTTTTACGAGAGGTCTGGCCCATAGCATCCAGAATAAAGTGTCTTCCTATACGGATGACAAGAAAATAGATGGCAATACTCTCATTGAATATCGAATTCTTCAGAGTAATCTTGGCTCACTGGGGCTCGGAATGGCTCACTTCCTTGAATATCGAAAATTGTGTAGTATTACATATCGGATCCACCAACCCCCGGCTTCAATATCATATCAGAGGCCGCCCGCTCCGCTCAGCGTCATCATACGTTGGCCTAGTTATCCTGGTCCGAGCACATCACTGAGGTTTGTAAACGATCTAACATAATCTTATACATAATGTGAAGATCTTTCTCATGAATATCATTCGCAAGCTCAATATCGCTGTATAAAAGCCATGTTTGTCCAGTTCTCGAGTACGCCGGTGCGGTGTTCGGTTTTGGAGCGGGAGCAAACCTGACTGAAGGGTGCTCAATGTCGCGCTACGCTTGTCCTTTCGTCGTGAACGCCCGTCCTAAATCCAGAAATCAGGGCGAGTTGAATGATTGGATACAAATACGGCAACCTTAGCTCCATCTTCACCTTAAGCAACGATCTCCAGCTGCGAGGATACTATCACAAGAGTAAAAAGGAGAAGTTTCGTTCGCGACAGCGACCTTATTGTCTTGTGAGTGGTATATTTGTTGAGTGGAACGCTTTTTCAGGCGAAATGGTTGCAGGAGAAACTGTGAATGAGTTTACAAATAGGATGGACGACTACTTTTTTCGAAAGATTCTTGTTAGAACTTCGAAGTTCAGCCATCAGTATCTTTTCTAGTTACTCAGGAAGATGATTTTCTGGAAAGTGTAACCCAGTAAAGATTTCATGAAAAGAATAAGGCCCAATAACACGCTCGTGAAACAAAACACGCCCCAAACCATTTGAAAGTTAATCTTTCGAACCCATTGAAGATATTCTGCATAACAATAATAACAGCTGTGGCGATTAACGATACCATTACTGGGAAATTTTGCTCTGTCGCTTCACAAAATATGATTGTCTTATCATTAAGCATTACGTATATGAAAGCAATGAATAAACTATAATATTCACTCGAGGTCTATAGGTCTTAGTTCTAATGGGGGAGAATTTCAAAGGGATTGATATTTCATTGTTTCATGAGCACTCGATTGCTTGATTAATTTTTCCTGCGAGTTTTCTCACCGAAATATGAGTATGGTTAAGCACCAGCATATGCCAGTACTATAATTTCATTATAGTGACAATGACCTTGAACTGTGAATCAAGTTATAAAAACCAACTACCATAATAGAAGAAATTGAAGTAGTAAGCTGAGATATTATAAAACCAACGTCAGAGTAGGAAGTTCACAAATATTAGGGGTATGAACAAGCAAAACTAATAGAGCACATCAAGATCAAAGAAACACTGGCCATAAAATTCCTTATCATAGTTTCAAAGGTTTTTCTAAATAAAAAAGTACTTGTCAAAGCCATCAACACGTAAGCAGTACCTGTACTAACTCACTCATTCGGACTAATAAAATGAACAACAATAGACCTCTATAATTTCATGAAAAAAACAAGAACCAACATGACAAAACATAGGAAAAATCATCCTGAATTGAGCACACATTCATTATATGAAAAACTTACACAATGAGCAGATCAAGCCCTCGATAACATAATCATGAAAGAAATAGCACATCATTGTTACATCATTGTGTATACAAAGCAAACAACAAATACATACCACTGGGGAGTAGGGCCCATCACTGCCGGAACTCCCCTGATCTAGATTAACTCCATGTTGATAAATCAGCATCATCCTAATCACCTAATTGGAGGCTGAAGAATGTAACCAGAGAAGGAGGGTCTTACAATAGCAATTCAGGACCAAGTGGTGTATACAAGAAACAGCTTAAGGATGACCAGTATAGAAAATGTACTGAAAAACCAAACAAGATAGTACCCGTACCACCATGCCCGAACTATTTTAGGGGGATTCGTGTATGTATTTCCCTATACAATTGAAGATTCTGGGTGTCTCAGAATCGGCAATTGTGTACTCCCGTCAGAGAAACAGATATTCAGAAGAAAGTTGGGATTATTATTCAACTTTCCCCTCAAATTTTCAAGAAATTGCAGGAGATGATTAGATTCGTCTTCATTCAGCTCATGGTTCAATCTTAATTTGTAAGAATAAAATTTATAATGCTTCACTATTGTGTTGTCCAATTGAAGATCACCAAATAACGTAACGCCAAGAGCTTCATTTCTCACAGAACGTGTTACTTCATGCTTTCGGTTCGCCACGGAACCAGTTGCCTGAAATTTTAGTATCAGAGATTTGGCATATTGGTGACACTTCTTTCGCTGCATAATCTGTGTTAAATATTCGTGCAGTTCCTCTTGCACTCTGCACAAAACTATTGTTTTGAAAATAAAGTGAACCAGTTAGTTTCTACTTTTTCCTTAATAGAGTTGAATAAATAAATAAATAAACATTTGCGAGTTTCTCTCGTAAGTATCGACAAAAAGTGATGCAGTTCTGATTGGACAACAGATTAATCATAATAGTAGAGTGAAAAGGATGAGAAAATTGCTCAAGGAAAAAATTGTAAAATATGTGTAAAAAATTAATGTGCAGATTACAATGATTTCTTGGTTTGTTTAAATGTGTCACATGATCATTGCGATTAAAGTTCTTAAGTTTCGGGATGCTGAGGTTAAGCGGTTGATGGCTACACTGTCAAATAAATAAGCTAAAACACTTTGTTCAATACTGATATCAATCATTTCTGCCATTTATCCAAAATACATCTTATTGAAATATAATAAGATATTAACTTTTTAAAGTTAAAACACCCTGTATCAAAAATTTAACTCGAAAAAATTATCGATTCATATAGATAATCAAAATACTTTTTAACGATGTGATACTCGACCCACATTCCCTATGATGATTTCGTATGTGGATGATGGAAATAGGTGGTTGATCTGACATGTTCAAAGTCGGCATAAATAATAATCTTCCTCGGATTTAAATTTTTGTTGGAACACCCTGTATATGTTATCACTGATATGATAATTGGTTTCTTCGAAAGCCATCGTCATTTAATGGCAAACTTCAGAAACCTTCAATTGAAATAATATAATAATTACATAGAGCATAATTGAACCTAGAAGCTAATATGCTTCTTGTAGTTTCGGATACACAGTTATGGTATTCCTTTGATACGTTCCATTGAATAATTCCTTATGTTGCATAGTGCTAGTGTCGCCCTTTCTCTTTGCTTAGCAAAATGCCGTGAGATTATGTGTTTAGTTATTTGAAAAATATGTCTGAGAATGTATGTTATATATTTTATTAAACGGGAAAAACTGAAATATAGGGTAGAACAAACATCTTGTGATATTTACCAAAAATAATGATAAAAAATACTGCGCCTCAGTATTCGATACAAAAATGTGAAGTTAGAAACATTATGAAAATATTCTTTACGTAAATTGAATAATAACTGAGATGGAGTGTGGATGAAACTACGAGAATTTCAAAATTTGTTGATGGATCAAAAGCCACAGATCTTAGAAAAAATCTGATTTGCTGTATGAAATTGTATTAACAAAATAGACAAAAGTCGTGAAAACCCAACTTTCATGGAGCAATAATAATGGAGATGCTCCAAGCAGCACTCTCAATATTCTGTACTGAAAACAACATTGTAAGTACAACATTGTAAGTACAATGTTGATATATAAGTATATCGAAGAAAATTATTTTTCAAGGGACAATATTCAACCTTCCGTAGAATGTTAAATATCCTCCCTTGAAGGAGCTACTTTTCCGATCTACTCTTCATAATCACCGTTAACCGGGGCCACCGGGAAGTGGTACAGTACGGTCAGATGTCACTAATAAGAACAATGGACCACAGTTTCGGTCTGCTGACCTCGTCTGCATTGTCTACCCATTCTTAACAAAAGGCTATGCCGTTACCTACTCATCTCAATTCGTTGGAGCGAACGCAATAATATAAATATCACTGCGCCCCCCAACGAACCGAAACAGAGGCTACCCCACCAACGCCCCGCAAAACGGTGAAATCAAAGAGCAGATGAAATAAGAAAACGTTAAGTGGTCACACTAGTTCGATAACATATCGCCCTGCGACACTCACGTATCATACAGAAGCGACCGTCAAAGGACAGACTCTCCTTATTTCTATGTGGTTTACACCCAGGCATGTTGGTGGGGTAGCCTCTGTTTCAGTTCGTTGGTGGGCGCAGTGATATTTATATTATTGCGTTCGCTTCAACGAATTGAGATGAGTAAGTAACGGCATAGCCTTTTGTTACCGAAACCTCAATGAGAGGCTGGTGACCCAAGACCATAAGTAGGTGAGAGTAACATTTCTGAAAATGAGGCAATAAAAAGAAAACAGTAGAAAAAAGGCAAAATAAAGACGAAAAGGCGGAATGAAAGATTTTTCCGGACCTCGTCAAAATTAAAAGACCACAGACCTTTTGTTACGAATGGATAGACAATGCTGACGCGGTCAAACAAGACCGAAACTGCAGTCCATTGTTCGTGACATCTGACCGTGCTGTACCACTTCCCGGTAGCCCCGGTTAACGGTGATTATGAAGAGTAGATCGGAAAACTAGCTCCTTCAATGGAGGATATTTAACATTCTACGGAAGGTTGAATATTGTCCCTTGAAAAATAATTTTCATCGATAGATCTACACATTGCGAAATCTCGCATTTAGTATCTTTTTGTTTTGAGATGTTTGTGTATGCCTGGTTGTAAACCACATAGAAATAAGGAGCGTCGGTCCTTCGGCGGCTGTTTCTGTCTGATACGTGAGTGTCGTCGCATGGCGGTATGTTATCGAACTAGTGTGACCACTTAACGTTTTCTTGTTTCATCTGCCCTTTGATTTCACCATTTTGCGGGGCGTTGGTGGGATAGCCTCTGCTTCGGTTCGTTGGGGGGCGCAGTGATATTTATATTATTGCGTTCGCTTCAACGAATTGAGATTGAATAGGTAACGGCATAGCCCTTTGTTACGAATGGGTAGACAATGCTGACGAGGTCAAACGAGACCGAAACTGCAGTCCACTGTTCTCATTCGTGACATCTGACCGTGCTGTATCACTTTCCGGTGGCCCCTGTTAACGGTGATTATGAAGAGTAGATCGGAAAACTAGCTCCCTCAAGGGAGGATATTTAACATTCTACGGGAGGTTGGATATTGTCCGTTGAAAAATAATTTCCTTCGATATATCTACACATTGCGAAATCTCGCATTTAGTTACTTTTTGTTTTGAGATGTTTAACATTGTACTCAATAGATATCCGGACAAAAAAGCGAAATATAGCATCCAATGCAACACCTTGAGAAAGCAAATACGAGGGATATCTTGTAAGTTTTGCATAAAGAACTAGAATGAAACAATTGAGAGCTTTTGAAGACTATTGTTTTTCGAACTATTCTCCGCGAAGATATGAAATACTTTTGAATTCGTTTGAACCAATTCTGGAAACAGTGATTCCAATCATTTGCTACTATATTCAGATTAGCGTTTTCGAAGACACCAACAGCTTCTTCTGAGGACTGAATACTGTCTTTTGATCTTGTAAAGGAATTGTTGCTGCATGACCTGTTCTTAAAATAAACGTTGTCACCAAATCTGTTAATTTTTCTTTCCCTTGGAATACCCAAACAGAAAACCGGCGCTTATTTTCTGGCTCGTATGAATAAATTCAGGATTCCTAACCACTGACAATATTCTTACTTTCTAGATTTAAGCCGTAAAAACGATCCAGAGTTCTTTGACATCAATTGGCCATCGCAGCTTTCTGTTATTCGGTCAACAGATGCGGTATCTGCAAAGTTCCATGCCAATCTTCTGGATAATCTTAAGCACAATATCCATATTTTCTTCAGTGACCACTGTTTTTGGTGCACCTGCGCTTGTATCCTCGCTAAGCCTAATCCTTTTGCGTTTAAGTTCTACATACCAACGGGAAATTGTTGACTGGTGTGGTGCTTCAATGGCGAAAACAGAAACCAACTCACCGATACATTCTTGTTCAGATAATTGTCTTTAAGAGCTGTAGAAATTTATTGCGTGAAAACTCCATTTTTCAACTAACTTGTCAACTTTGATAGTTTGATGTGGCTGAAACACTGCACTCATAGAACTGAAATTTGGAATTTGTATCAACAATTCATATAGATTCATTTTTAGTACTGACAGTGGATAAATGGTGTCCTCTATGTCCCAGTATGCAAAACATAAAAGACATCCCTCGTATCATTTCGGTTGTCATAAATTCTGCTGTACTCATTCCTGATTAATACAAATTGATATTATGCGAGTGTATTTTCACCTTTACTCGTCAAGTCAAACTTTTCAGCTTCTAGAAATACTTACAGTGAAATGTCATCTTCTTCTTGATATCTTCCATCAGACTTTACATAAAGACATGCCAATGATATTACCTTAAAATGAAAATTGATGTTAGTATAAAATTTATCCGAAAATTTTCGATTCAAACTTGAATTCGGTAGAGTGAGAATATCAACAGAAGCAGTCTACATGGGTATAAAAATATTTTATATTATGCTGACATATCATTGAGCCTTCAATGAAAAATAGAAATTATCATCCCTATCACAATTTTTCCAATTCTAAAGTGTAAAAATTAACTCAACAGATATATCGACTAAACAAAGCTTTCAACCACAACTTCACTTTATGCTTGTTCTTGCAATACGACCAATCGAGAAGAAGATACCATCCAGAGAAAAATAGTTCTCGAGATAATTTTGAAAGTTTGAGACTTAGCTGTCCATTCAATTAACCTATTTCCCAAATTTTGAAATATTTTATCATCTGACAAACAACAAAATACTGATTTGAAAACCATTTGGCCGTTGCCGTGTATTAAATTCCTGAAAATGCGAACAAAACTTTTATTAAATCTACCCGCTCAAGACTACAATTTTAATGTCTTCTAATAGAAATATTTTCAAGCGTAGAAAAACATTGGCAACTCATTTTGAGGGTTGCGAATGTCTGCTTATAGAAGTTATCATAAGGATAGTAATTCATAACCTGCCCAACATGGTTAGAATTTTGAGAGTTGTCAAAATTTATGTAAGCAGCCAGCCTATTTTAGTGGATGCAAGTGTCCGCCAGAACAATATATTATGACGATGACACTCGAAAAGATTTTTACTATTTCCAAAATCAGAAAGAAGACATATTCTGTGGATTCGAACAATATTTGGTTAAAACACAATAAGCAATAGCATTTTCAGAAGAAATTCGAAGATAAATTAATAGAAAAATTTATTTAATACTATCAATTCAAATACTGGTATTATTTATGTAAGCTATGAATTATATTTTTATCACATGCTGACCTAATAATTGGCAAAATTTACACAATCTCCTTGACTAATGTGATGACGAAATTTTGAAAATTGGAAAATCAATATATTTCAAAGTCATATATGCTATATAATTTCAGATTGAATAGAAAAATATTCTAGCAATTTTTGAATCGAGATTTATTAAACGAATACATTTTCGAAATAAAATTTATTCTATTCTCTTTACGATGCATAACTATTAAGTGTACATATAAATTCAATGATAAACAAAAAGTTCATGAATGCATTAATTTCATTCAAATTCAATTTTCTCGAATATATATTCCTAAATGTATAATATAAATAATCCAGTATCAACGGAAAGCCGACATGAAAATCTTGATTTTAGTTGTTCGGAGAATTGTTCAAGTTGTCCAATCCGTTAAAAATATAGTAAGATTTCATTACATATCATTGCGTACATTAGAAGAGGCTGAAGACTCCAGTAAGTGGTAAGACAATATAATCTTACGTTCATAAGAAAAAGGTTTCATGTGATGACTGTAAGGTTTTAATTTCAAAATTTATTCATTTATGAGTCAGTGAGGTTACAAATCCACTTATTTCCAGTCTTCTTATTTTTCGTCTATATTGCAATTATTTTTAGGCACCAAAGATAGTCAAGTCATTTTTTCACAATTTTTCAATGTTACTCTGTGAAACATAGGATATCTTGATACCCTGTATATATATATATATACATCCAAAAGAAGAACCCACCTTGTCCAGCTGAAACTGCGAGCATAATGCGATCATAAATGGTTCTTTGTTCCTCATTCATTAGTGGGACATTGCGGGCAACAATCGCTGCCATTTCTACAGTACTGTACTGCAGTTCACGATTCATTTCAGTATTCATTAAATCAGATGAAGTTCGATTTGGCGAATTCATACCGAAATTACTAAGTGGTAAGTTGGCAATGACAATGCAAAGATCCTCAATAGCAATCAATGCTTCATTGTACATTTCGTCGCTGAATGTTATGGTTAGATCGTGGCACCGTATACGATGTTGATGCAATATATCATCAGTCATTGAATCTTTGTGATTTTCCCATAATATCTGTGCTCGGGCTGGGAAACATGTAGTCAACACTATAGCGAATAGTAGACGAATTTGTATTGCTGTACAGTTCAATGCAGCTTCAGCAAGCATGCATTCCCACTGGTTGTCGTCTTCCAGCAAGCCGAGTGCAAGGATATATATATATATATAGGGTATCCCCTATTAGGCGTATATGGAAAATGAATAATGGTATCCCAAGTTGAATGGCCTATTAGGCGTATATGGAAAATGAATAATGCTATCGTTCTGAGATTTGGTACTTGATTCAGCTGGTCTGAAACTCTATTTCTGAATTAATTTCACTTCCGGTTATACCGGAAGTACATACCACCTTTGTTATTTAATACAGACACCCTGTACATTGATGATTGGTTCGATAATACTTGTTTTTCCAATTACAAAAGCACCTAACCATAAGTCTAGCTTGTTTCGTCCATGAAATATCCTAATATTACTTGAAAATTATCAATTTTTTGCTTTTGAAAAAATTGATATATTTCGAGAACGGCGTGAGCTACCCAATAACGAAAAGTGTTCTGCAAACAAGAAACCATGCGGGACATAACTCATATCCGACCGAGTCTCAGTCAGTATACAGACTGCTCTTTCTTTCGCCTCACATTTCGAAACGAAGGAACATCGGAAACTACTTTTTTTCAAATTGTGTTCTATATTTTCTTTCAGTTCATTAGATTCGCCATAAAAAACTAATTGAAGTTACCCATACATACCCTGTACCTGAGATTTCAACTCTTCAAGTTATGACGGAAAAACGAATTTTACATGCCTACCTGAAGTTTGCAAAGGAGGCTTAGATTTCTGCTCGTGCAAAGACATATCCCAGAGCATAGACAGGCTCCTGAGCATAAATAACAAACTATTATTGTTTTAACTGTCAGTCGAATTAATTCGAACAGAATGGCTAGCTACACAAATGAGCCAATACTCAATTTATCCCTCATTCATGGGGATGAGAGACGAAATGTGAGTAGAACTTGTAGGAGATTTAACGAATTATATCCAAGTATGTCGTCTATGACAGCTGAAAACATCAGGAGATATATTACACAATTTTTTCGACTGGAACGGTCCAGAATAAGACATCATTTTAATCACCTGTAGTCAACAATGAAGACTATGAAATTGCCATTCTAGCTTATTTTGATGTTAATCCACGTGCATCATTGGCAACAGCAGAGCATGATCTGAATTCACCTCATAGTAGTATTCACAGAATTCTTAGAAAACATAAACTGCACCCTCATAACATGTCATTAGTTCAAACTCTACAAGCTGACGATCCACAGCTTCGAATAGACCTGTGTGCGGTCCTTCTTCTCAGAACACAAGAGGATCCCTATTATCTCAAAAGGTTTATTAGGACGGATGAGGACAAATTTTATAATGAGGGGGTTTCTAACCGGAATAACTCACACTTTTGGGCCAATCAAAATCCTCATATGACGAAGGAAAAAATCCTCAAAATAAATTTAGTTTTAATGTGTTCGCTTTTTTGAAATACAACAGATTTTCGTATTTTGTGTATGATGAAATCTTAAATGATGAACTTTATATGGAGATCTTGAGGACAATAGTAAGTGACTTCGTTGACACTTCATCAGTAGCTGAATCAAGGCGTTGTTGGTACCAACTCGATGGAGCGCCAGCTCATCGCACAAATGAAAATTATTGAATTTTAACTTATATCTTTGAAGATAGCAATCTACGTCTTTTGTGCTAATGCTTTTTCAAAATAAGAATCACTAAAACTAAAAATAACAAAAAATAATAAAAATACAAAGACCCAAAAAAATTAATGTTTTAATGTTAAAGTATAGTTAAAGCGCCTACGAACGCCCGGCTGGGTAGAGTATGGAGCTAGCTCGTTAAGACTAATAGCGAGATGGTGCGGTTCGAGCGCTCAGGCCTTATTATTACAGTGGTAACGACTCAACAGCAAATCACTTTCCACCTGACCATTGCAAAGAGACAATACAATTTTGGCATGCTTTCTGGTAATAAGCACACCAAAATGTATCAAATGTTTTAACACTATCCTTGGAAAATCTCCTGAAATACGTATTTGATGGGTAGTCACATCCATGTGAAAGATTTCGAACTTAGTTTGAAAAGAAAGATAATATTCTGAGAGATGATTTACTTGTGTCAAATTCGTTATCTGATTTGAAAAACCTGATTTGTGTTCTGTTGTGCTAATATTGAAATTCTATGGGTGTTGGTTCCACCCTCAAAAGTTCATCCGCTGAAACCAACATAAAGTGAAAATACTCCACAAGTCGTCTAATCAAGATTTTGACGACCCGTGATGGGAAATATGGAATGAAACTCTGCAAGCTAGCGTCTAATGGATTTGCCGTGTAAACGAACTCGGAGCAGCGACATCAATCTATTGCGTCATGCAATAAGCAGTGTATAAGTAAACTTAAATTGTACAATGAACGATCACAAAATATCTACATTTCATTAAAGTCGTTACTCTGCCCAAATTGTTACTGAATCTCAGTCTCTCATCGCAGATTAAGGTTTTCTACAATTTTATCCATCTTAGTCCCCTACCGTAGACTAGGATAATACACAACTACTCAACATTTGAATATTAGGGAAACACACCCAATATATACATGGTCCTTCGAACCTTTCACTGAACCAAAGGCGTCGTGATCCATTCAACTACTACCTACTGCCGAAATCTACATTCCACAAACAACCATGGAGGCCAAAGTCACCGAACAAATTGTAACCGGCAAGGCCATCAGAAAGGTGTTAACTAATATGAAGAAAGATTCTCCGTCGAGACACAGTGAACCCTACGTTGAAACGCGATCCAACGAACTAGAAACACTAAGGAATCGATTCTACACTACTCACGAAGAGCTCCTAAACAAACTCCCAGAGGACCACACTTACTTCAAAGAAGGCTATCACAAAAGCGCCGAAAGTCTCTACCAAGAAGCCATTCTGCTTCTCGGCAAAATACAATCAATCCTAAATAAACAGACTACACAAGAGGCAGCAACTCCGTTGATAAAATCCCTACGTATCAATCTTCAAATGCCGAAGGATGAAATAGAAGAAATCAACTTCAACCTTTCTACTGACCACTCAATCACCTTCAACGAGATCCGCCAACAATCTCTTTCGAAAAAATTCTGCATTTTTTTAGCAGCACCTATCGATTTGTTGCTGTGTACTCCTTCGACGAAAATATCTCTGAATATTGATCATGTTGACTCGTAGTTCCCGTCAAATGTCGGAATGGATAGATTGGGCATTGGCACGTTGGTTTAAATTTTCGTTTAAATTTTCCAGAGTTTGTAGGTATTTGACCCTTTCCTTCTTTAGTACTTTGGAATTGTATTGTGCAACTTCGGGACTGGCCATAATTTCTCGATGAGCTTCTTCAACTTTCTCCCATTTTTTCGTCAGAGATTGTTGGCGGATCTCGTTGAAGGTGATTGAGTGGTCAGTAGAAAGGTATTCGGGATTTCTTCTATTTCATCCTTCAGCATTTGTCGAGCTGGGAAAAGAAATATTATTTAGCATAGCAAGTCTCAACGATATTGCCAAAAGTAGAAGAAAAGAGAACTCTTAGGAGAATTCTTAACCTCAGTATTCGGCGTGAATGACGAAGTATACCGAGGCATCGATGCCCTCAACGAAAATCAGGAACGTCTCATCGAAACTACCAATAGACAATCCAAACTAATGGTCTCAGGCATGTCGGCAATGGAAGAAACAGAAAAAATAATAAATCAAAAATTGGAAAGCTTCCGATCAAAAGTCAATCAGGGTATCGAAGCAATTGGTGAAATGACAAAATGGTACAAAATATCGGATACTAACCAGGCCCACATTGATCTGCTGATATGCTTCCAATTGACAAAAAACTACCTAGAAGAAGTTGCTGCTAAACAGAAAACTTGCCAACGTCTGTTACCATAAAAGCCATATAACGGAATTTTTGGCCCCAGTAGAAATTACAAAAATTGTCCGAACAGTTTCCAGAAACCTACCAGCTACGTTAACGGTGCTATCCAAACCAATACAAAAAATGGGGATAGGGCAAGACGATCAATTTATTAAGGTTTATGCTCATCTACACATCATAGAAAATGACAAATTCGAAGTAATTAAGACAACTGCAGTTCCCATGAAGAAACAGAATGGAACCTTTGTTGGCATACAAGTATCAACTGCCTTTGTGGCTGTCAAATATGTTACCGAAAAATACTTCGAAATTTCGAACGACCAAGTTATTCAAGCCATATCAATTGGTGGAAACACTTATATCTACGACCCGACTATCATAAAAAATATGATTAAGAATCCCAACTGCATAATTGATCAGATCTACAGAAGAGTAGACGAACTTGTCTGCAGAAACACCTTGTACACTGTAAAAACCATTGCATGGAAGGAACTCCATAAACCAAACATCTGGATTTTCATTGCAAACGTGCCATCCAGAGCAGCTTTAATATGCGAGGGCAGACGGCAAAAAGTTACTTTGAACCATACTGGAATCCTTCTCGTCGCTCCACACTATATCATAAAAACGAAACTAAACACGCTGCAATCCAAGGCAACCGAAACGTTCTCAGTCATTGAAACCTATAACAGAAAAATCGAACCATCCATTCTACAGAAAGATGCACATCAAACTTCATCGAATGTAGATATCGACGAAGAACCAAACCTGAATGCTCCAGACACGATATCACGTCTTAAAAACGAGGCATCTGATATCGATGAAGAATTCACAACATATCGCTGGAGACGGGTTATCACGCATTCGACTATATTCAGCGTAATTATAATTGCAACAATTCTGCTGACGATTTTCATCATTTACTGGGCCATCCAATGCTTGTGACAAACGAGATGTGTACGGGAGAAATCTTCAAATTCAAGCGGCGGTTTCATACCTCGAAGTCTTCATCTGCGAAAAGAATCAACAGAAGAAGTGAGCATGGGAATGCGGACGCTATCCAGAGAGGCGCAACGAGCTTCCCGTACTTAGACGACCATCCCCTACATCACTGCGGCCGGGCCAAGATGTTGGTTTCACCCTTAAAAGTTCATCCGCCGAAACCAACATAAGGTGAAAATACTCCACAAATATGGAATGAAACTCTGCAAGCTAGCGTCTGATGGATTTCCCGTGTAAACGAACTCGGAGCAGCGACATCGATCTATTGCGTCATGCAATAAACAGTATATAAGTAAACTTAAATTGTGAAATAAACGATCACAAAATATTTACATTTCATTAAAGTCGTTATTCTGCCCAAATTGTTACTGAATCTCAGTCTCTCATCGCAGATTAAGATTTTCTACAATTTTATCCATCTTAGTCTCCTACCGTAGACTAAGATAATCCACAACTACTCAGCATTTGAATATTAGGGAAACACACCCAATATTTACAATGGGTCTTACTAATGTACTAATTTATTGCGATCGCAGCCATTCGAGTTGTAAACAGTCGAATATTAATTCGGAAAACTATATCGAAATCGTTTCTTTTCAGGAAAGACTTGTGTTTCTGATGTTAGTTTCAGAATTGAATTTTTCTTTTGATATTAGTATTGGATAAATGTAATTAAATTGTTTTATGAACTTTTTGTTTCTACAGTTTTATATTTATTAGGTAAATTGGGAAATTCTATTATTATTTCTCATTCACCACTAAATGAGATACCATAACTACTGCATATTCACTCGTCTGAAAAAGTTACTTTGTTGAAGAAAGCTTCATGATTCAACTAATTTGCTCAATAAAATAATGTGCTTTTCTTTTTAATCAGTAATTCACAGAGACTACTCATCGAAAAGAAAACGAATTTAAGGATTCATTAATTTGAATGCCTTCATAAATCTTGTTTTCACATATTAAAATTGGAAAAATTATACTTCCAAAAGTTATTCTCAGTTATTGTTACGGACGGAAAAATATAAACTAATTAACAAAAAAAATTTCGAATTGCTACCTGTTAATTTAAATATATAATTTGAGGTAAAACCTAGTAACCTTATTCCTGTACCAAAGCCTTACTTACAATTATCCATCCCAAATGCATCTTGTGTGAGTTAATTGACCTCACTAACAAATGAAACAATATCTACTTATTTCAAAATGAGCCCAAATTCAATTTACTGAAGAATCAATCAACTTCTTATAGGCTTTATAAAGAGTAATTATCAATAAAACACCCAATGATCAATCAAAATTTAATTACTGGCGAAATAGCAAATGGGATAAATTTGCAGTTTCTGAGAAATTATTACCCTGAAATCTTTTTAATTTTATTTGCATACAGCAATAATTATTCTCGACTATTTATTTCATCAATATTGATTATCATTGAGAGATGATTCAATTGCTCCAATACCCAACTGTTTAATGAAAAAGCATTCTCTCTGAAGTAAACGTATAGTTCAAAAAATATTCTTTATACCTTGTTTTATTCAATCAGTAATTTTATACATACTTTAAAAATCAACGAACATCTTATACTCTGAAATGGTTCATTTATTATTACCCACAATAACGCAACATAATTGTTACAATTCAATTTTTTAAAACTATACCGCATGGAACAAAATTAAGCATCCAGTCTATGAGCCTCGGATCAGCTGTCTTGGGTTGCCATCATTTTACCTGTAAAATAGAATTTCCAAAAACTTGTAGAGTACAATGGAACAACGGAATTTCTGACCATCTTCAACGTGAAAATACCCTGTCTATTCAACATTTTATTGCTTATTTCTTTTATGAACTACTACAAATCTGTACAGCTAAACTGCCAATAATAAATAAATATTTCAATCATAATTTCAAATCAGCAAAAGAAAATTCTGCACAAAAAATAGCAGTCATCTATTAATCACTAAACTCAGAAGTGTAAATGCTATAAACTTGAATTTTCACGCAAACCATTGAGCAGGTTCAAAAGAAGTGGAGATTATGTGAAATCAAATGATGAATTAATCCATTCAATATTTTTCTAAATTTGTCCCCGGAAAATAAGAATAGAAGATAATACTTGAATGGATGATCATTTCTCAAGTTACATGTAAATTCGTATGTAATCTAACCTCCATTGTTATTCCGGATGTCCATTTAGTGCTTAACTTTGTTACTGTTGAATATATTTAACAAATTTTTATGTAGAGGAAATTGAGATGTTAATTTGAGGAGAGTCTAAGAGTTATTTTCAAATATACAGGGCGTTTTACTACAGAAAGTAAAATCAAAAATGTTTCTTAAATGGGATTTTCGTTTCATTTTCGAACCTGTTAAACATAAATGAGGTGACTTTTCTCAGATCGTTTTTTCTACCATAATCCACCTCAACTTTTTCTTGGTGTAGTTGTATATGGTATGAGACTTATTTTTGTTAAGATTCCTGATTCAGAGAATATATATAATTCAGCAACCAATTCACATATGCTTGAGTTGAGATTTTCCTCGACAGGCAGAAGAATTATAAATTCTATATCTTATGTAAAAACTAAAATTCTCAGAATGAACGATAATCAACCCAAAAATGAAGAATGTTAGAAATAATAAAAACAAAAGTTGATTGCACTCAATTACTCCAAAAACTAAACTGTTCACAATGAATTGAAATAATAATGAAGTTATTTCATAAACATTTCGTGAGCTCATTGTTGATATTGTAGATAAATGAAATTCAAAATCACTTTTTTCCTGAATCTGTTGAAGGTATAGTACAACAAATACATTTCAATAAATAATGTAGGTTTATTAACTGCAGGGCTAAAATATGAATAGAAAGAATATTAAAAGTGTTTGTTCATATGGCGGTACATTTATGATGAGCTGTGGAATTCACTTCCGTCCAACATCTTCCCAACAGCCTACAATTTGGCCCTCTTCAAGAAGTGTGTAAACAGACACCTCAATTCTTTCGAGGCGCCCACTAATGTGGTGTAACAGGTTCGCCTATTCCTGTAAAGCGCGCATAAAAAAAATTCAAAAGGTTTGAAATAACATTACAACTCGAAATGTCTTCATAACCGACTTTTCCAAGAAATAATTCAATATTAACTTAAGACTACCAGCAAATTCATTGCACTACGATATACGTGTCACTTTCATATTGTCCCTTTGCGAGGCTACCCTAAATATAGTATATTTAGTATAAACCTGCAGAAGACTCGAAATTTACAGAAAACATTTTTTTACCCATCTAAAAATATAAATTGTAACAAAAAAAACGCTAAAAACTATTTTATTGCTAACTTTTCCTAAGGCAATTCAACATAAACCATCCTCGTTTACATCTAACCTCAGATATTGTGAATCCAAGTCCGAATCCTCACTGTTTTGGGTTCCATGTTTGTATATGCTTGATAGCTTTTGTTATACATTTTTTCATATGTGACAACTCACAAAACACCTTGTAACTATCGATTGTTGCTTCAAACTCGTTTTGTTAATAACAAAAAAAAACAAGTACTGTATTTTAGGGTCTTTTACTCAATAATTGCGATTCGTAACGCGTTTCACTACACCGTAGCTTCTTCAGACGAATAAATGCACAGAAAATAAGAATAAGAATATAAATACAAATCTTCCTAAGTATTTAAAAGTTTATCAGGTTGCTCCTTCGTAAGTAGTTATTGATGACAGGTATATCCTATAAAATTAAAGAATAGATTGCTCCCTGCAATTCAATCTATAAACACCTGATTTATTGTTTTCATCTGATTTGGTTTTATTATTTTTTATATATTTGCCTAAACTATAATTAGTTTGGAAAGCTATGTTGAAATTATTGCTGCTCAAGAATGATTTCGGTTTCTCACTTAAAATGCCAACGTAGGTTAAGGTGTTGAATTTTTGTTTCAGTTTATCGACAGGGTAAACTGGATTCAATGCGATTCTATTTTGTTTTTTATTTAAAATATCATTTATTAGTTTGGGATTGCAACCATTATTTTTGGTAATTTGTTTAATCAAATTCAATTCTTTATTGAAATTTTCTGGTGATAACGGGATGCTAATCAATCTATGAATGAAACTGTTGAATGCTGACATTTTATGTTGATAGAGATGACACGACGAGTTATGTATTATAATATCTGTATGTGACGACTTATGCTAAATTGCGAAAACATGTTTTCCATTTTCATTGGAAATTGTTACGTCTAAGAAATTTATTGAATTATTGCTTTCTATTTCGGTTGTGAATCCAAATTTTGGATGTAATGACTTTATATGATTTTCGAAAATTTTTAACTGTCTATCTGTTCCTGTAAACCTATTAGACCTGTTAATTCGTATGTAACGGCACTTTCTTTCAAACTTTCAAAATTCCTTAACGACTTGATAGTAAGACATTGCAATTTTAGATCTAAATTCTCGGTCAAAATTCATACGAACTAATTGCCAATATCGAAGATACCATTATACCACCTAATTCCATACTCATTTCTTTCGATGTTAAGAATCTATTTCCCAACATTCCTCCGAAAGATACGTACTACTTTGTTGAAAAATTATTAGAAAATAATCATGTCAATACGATCATTAAATCAAATATTCTTTCATTATTACAAATTTGTTTAGATCAAAAATTATTTCTATTTCAATAACAAATATTATACTAGTGAAGACGGCTTGATTATGGGCAATCCGTTAAGTCCTTTTTAGCAGAAATATTCATGAATAATTTAGAGAAATTAATTCATAATCATCCACTTAGTAAATATTGTTTATACTGGTATCGCTATGTAGACGATATCATTATTTGCTTTACAGGAACAGATAGACAGTTAAAAATTTTCGAAAATCATATAAATTCATTACATCCAAAATTTGGATTCACAACCGAAATAGAAAGCAATAATTCAATAAATTTCTTAGGCGTTACAATTACCAATGAAAATGGAAAACATGTTTTCGCAATTTACCATAAGCCGTCACATACAGACATTATAATACATAACTCGTCGAGTCATCCGTATCAACATAAAATGTAAGCATTCAACAGTTTCATTCATAGATTGATTAACATTCCGTTATCACCAGAAAATTTCAACAAAGAATTCAATTTGATTAAACAAATTGCCAAAAATAATGGTTACAATCCCAAACTGATAAATAATATTTTAAATGAAAAACAAAATAGAATCGCATTGAATGCAGTTTACCTGTCGATTGAAACAAAAATTCAACACCTTAACCTACGTTGGCATTACAAGTGAGAAACTGAAATCATTCTTGAGCAGCAATAATTTCAACATAGCTTTCCAAACTAATTATAGTTTAGGCAAATATATAAAAATGATAGAACTAAATCAGATAAAAACAATAAATCAGGTGTTTATAGATTGAATTGCAATGACTGTGATAATTTCTACATTGGTAGAACACATAGAAAGTTTAATATTAGAATATTGAAACATAAACGCAGTTTTTCAAATAAAAAATCCGATTCAAATTACGTGAATCATCTCCTAGAAAATAGTCACTCTTTCGACCCACAGTTTGAAATTTTGCTTACATATAATAAATATTGGAAGGTAGATCTTTGGGAAACTTTAGAAATCAATAAACACAAACACTCAGGTAGACTCATCAATGAACAAGTTGATTTAAGCCCTTCACCTCTATTGAATCTCTTCAGGAAGCAATCTATTCTTTAATTTTATTGGATATATCTGTCATCAATAACTACTTGAGAAGGAGAAACCCAATAAGCTTTTAATTACTTAGGAACATTTGTATTTATATTCTCATTCTTATTTTCTGTGCATTTATTCGTCTGAAGAAGCAACGGTGTAGTGAAACGCGTTACGAATAGCAATTATTAAGTAAAATTCCTTAAAACACAGTACTTGTTTTTTTTTATTATTGATGATGGAATTTTACCAAGTAAAAGCCTCCCAAATTCAAACGTTTTGTTAAGACTGTTTGAGTTTTCTCCACGTGTTACATTTTTCATATCTCACGAAAAGATAAGCGAATCCAGAGAGTAATCTTTTAACATAATGAATGTGAACCCATTCCCACAATTTTGCCATTACTCAAAACTCATTCAGTCATTTGCTTAGGCTAATATTGTCATCTGCGTTAAATTTTTCCAGAGATTCTTCAACGTCTCGAAACGTTATTAGTACCTTTGAATGTTTTTTCATCTTTGTGACCCTGCGAGCCTCAATTTCTTTTTTCTCATCTTCGCTGTCACCTTCTTCTATTTCGTCTGAATTATTAGATGAATCATTCATCTGAAAGTCTTAACGCCTTCCGTGGTTGTTACATTAATATTGGTCTGGCATCTTGGGCTGAGAGTCCTATTCCCTTTAACTTTTGACGTAGTTCGTCCATCTTCATTTTGTCAACATTCACTCCATAATCCGCCATGGTACTATGAATTTTTCAAACTTGCAGTCTACATACAATTTCTCTTGTTATGTGTTACCTCAACGTTAAAACTCGACTTTACAACCACCAGCAAACTGAATAGTCGACAGTTATTCTCTTTATTTCACTAACATTCACGAATCACTATAACTACTTACTACAAAAGTTTTCAAAAATAAAGACATTACAAATGTACTAAACCGGATCTTCCAACCGATATTTTCGAAACTTATTCAACACTAACTTGAGTGTACTTCAAGGAAAGCTTGGAAGCGCGTTATTTTTTTCTCCTTCGTTGCACTAGCGATATACGTTCCCCTTTTCTATTATACGTTTCTGAGGCAACCTTAATAAACTAATGAAACCTTCATCCATTGAAAGTCTCGGAATTCACAAAAAACATTTGTTTTACTTAATAATCTTAAAATATACATTGTAACAAAGAAATCACTTAAAATTATATTATTCCTTTTCCAACATATGTATTGGAATTGCCTTTTCATTAAATATAGGTGGTCTATTTGCATTATCGCAAGGGGTGAGATGATGCCGAGAATTCGAGTTGCATTCTATAATATAACTTCGGATCAACGCAATAAAATGAAAATAAATTCTTCGAGTCGAGTTGAAATGTGCATCCGAAAAGAAGGTAGATACTTTGAATATTTTCACATTTTGTGTTTTTTTCTCGGATATTGTTCGTACTAAGACTATGTTTCAGAATTTCATTGCATAAAATTTATGAGATTATGTGAAAATTCTAACATGGCATGCAAAATAATTTTTACCTCCGAATAAATTAAAAATTTTCAAGAAGTAATTCCAGTAAATACAGGAGATGCTAGAAAGAAGGCAAATTTTCACAAAATTTCGATTAAGTCAATAATTGTTTCGTTAAGGCATATACTGATCAGAAAATACTGACCTTATTTCGGGTTGACACGTTCAAAAATGATTAAAAATATAAGGTGTCCAGCCGGTATAAAAGAGAAATAACAATTCCACTTCCAAAATAAGGTATCAGTAACTCGGAATCTGATAGATCCCATCACAATAGTGCCACAACTTCTTATAGTTTTTTTCGTAGGACCTATTATTACTGGAGATTTACCTAAGAAGTCAAGGATAAAAATTGTTTTTATTTCAGAAAATCTGTTTCATTCAACAGATTTCGATTAAATTTTAGAAAAAACAAGTAAAACTCCATATACAGCGCTTTTTTTAGTTCCGTTTCAAATGATAAAGGGATGAACTCCCCCTTTTGTTTGCTAGCGCCTAATTTCGAATTAAATGGAACTTCTCCAAATCTGTTATTATTTCGATTTCTTTGAATTTATTCCGAATAATAGTACACTAATCAGATATTGAAAATAATAGATAAAAATATTTCATTCGGAACGATCTAAAGAAAATCCATTCTAACCCCATAAGATTTAATTTTCAACATCGAAATAAACATTAGATTATTCACATTTGCTCTTCAAAAGGAAAACCTCCAATTTTCATCATTCTTGCAACAAGGGATCTCTGAATTTCTAAATAAATTTCGAGAGTGTGCTTTATTTCGTTTGAATAATGGGTTATTATGTCCAGCGAGATTTCTCTGTTTGTGATTGGAATGGCATAAATCAGGTTCTCAAGATGACCCGATTGATGAAAATCCAGGAGATTTAAGTTAGAAGACCTAAGTTAAAATGTGGGGGAGCTCCATCGAGCGTAAACCTCATCATCGGCCGAGTTAACAGTAAAATGTCTTCAAAAGATCTGCCAACTTTTTAGCAGAAATTCCAAATAGTTCTCAGTCTAGAGACCGGATTATATGCAACAAAGAAGCTTTTTATATGCATGGAAAATCCTTGAAATATGCACGAAAATTGGCAGAATATGCGAAATTAAATGATTAAGTTCAGGAACCCCGAAAAAAAGAGAAAAATAAGTTTTCATTTTTTTTAATCAGCAGACAATCAGTAAATTATCCTTTAGTAGGCGATAATAGGTAAAGTAACATTACATACATAACAATAAATTATTTAATTTGATTGAGGAGGTCCTTACTTGATGAAAATCGATATACATATTTTCAATGAAATGAAACTAAAGTATTTAGATTTTCACTAAATTAACAAAACTATGACCGGTTTCACCACACTGTGGCTTCATCAGATAGATACAAACTAATGAACAGAGTTATTCCTTATATATTAGTCTTATTTCCTACTTAATATTACAATAGGTACAAGAGGTATGTTGGAAAACCCATCAACGTTGCTTACTTTATTAATTGAAAAGATTGAGTAAAGGAGAAGGATTTAGATCTAATTGACTATTAAGCAACCTACCTGAATTCCTCCCTTTGTTGATCTCTAAAATTTCCAATAGATTGAGTTTTTGTCTATTATTTTCATAGTGTAAAATTTTGAAATTATCATTAAAATGGTGGTTTTCTTCGAGTGAGTGATTAGAATAATGGGAATCTGATTTATGATAATTAAAACTACGTTTGTGCTCGGATAATCTAACTTTGAAATTTCTGAAAGTTCTACCAATATAAATTTTATTACAATCCCCGCAAGACAGTTTATAAACACCGGATTTATTACTTTTATCAATTTTAGATTTACAGTTTTTGATATGTTGGCCTAAAGAATTATCAGTTTGGAATGCTATATTCAAATTATAATGCGAGAGGAATGATTTCAATTTTAGACTAGGATTACCAATATAAGTCAAGCTGTTGTATTTTGTGTTAGCCGCATTTATTACTTTTATCAATTTTAGATTTGCAGTTTTTGATATGTTGGCCTAAAGAATTATCAGTTTGGAATGCTATATTCAAATTATAATGTGAGAGGAATGATTCCAATTTTAGACTAGGATTACCAATATAAATCAAGCTGTTGTATTTTGTGTTAGAACTTTTATACTTGGAAATACTTCCTGGATGGCTTTTTGAAATTTTTGCATGAAATCATAGTTGGACTGTAACCGTTATTGACTGCTATTTGTTCAATTATACTTAGCTCTTTTATGAAATTATTTTGTGACATTGGGATATCGATGAGTCTATGTACCATACTATTGTAAGCTGCTAATTTATGTGGATAAGGATGTGCAGATGAGCTGTGAATACTAATATCTGTATGCTTATGAAAAATAGAAAAATCATGTTTGCCGTTAATTTTAGTAATAGTCAAATCCAGAAAGTTAATGGATTTTTCTGTTTATATCTCTAACGTGAATTCAATATTATCGTGAATTTTGTTAATGAATGTTTTGAATGACTCTAATTGTCTGTTTGTGCCAGACAACAAATGATATCGTCGACATATCTAAACCAATAAATAGAGTTTGAATAATGGATGTTCTTGGATAGTTTTTCAATATTATCCATGAAAATTTCAGCGAGCAGAGGGCTCAGAGGATTACCCACGATTAAACCGTTTTCACTATTATATAATACTCCATTAAAGTTAAAATAATTTTGTTCTGAAGAAATTTCTAAAAGGTGTGAGATTTCTGAATTATCGGATTGACTTCATTACTTTGAAGGGCGTTCTTGATGAGTTTCATTGTATTACTAGGTGGAACACTAGGGAAGAGATCGCTCGTCTCCATTTCGATCTGCTAGGAATTGAAACCGAATTAGCCCTAAGTTATTCACCACAAGCCAAACACCTAAAACACTCTTCAGCGTTACTACTTCAAAAAGAGTTCAATAGTTTTCAACCTAAGAAATTCGAAAATACAACTTTAAAGTCCATTGAATCTAAGTCCGCATCTGAAGATATCATATTCACCAAAACAGACAAAGGTCATAAAGTCATAGCCTTAAATAAAGCAGATTATTTATTGAAAACCCAAAATTTCATTGAATCAGGTTGTTATGAAGAAATTGATAAAGATCCAACTAATAAATTCAATCAATAGTAAAAAACGCTTTAGAGTATGCCAACTCTATAATACCTACCAACCAAAAATATAAACTTTTCATTGACAACCCGCAATCACCAAAACTTTACTCCCTCGTCAAACTCCATAAAACAGGGTATCCCATTAGACCAGTAGTTTCATATTTTCAAGCTCCAGCTGCAAAACTTTCACGCTTTCTCATAGACATCATTCGACAGTACGCTAATTTTGAACCTAAATTCTCAATAAAAAACTCTTCAGTCCTAATAAATAAAATTCAGCACACGATACTACCGCCGAACGCTAAACTTATGTCATGGCATGTAGTAAATCTCTTCCCTAGTGTTCCACCTAGTAATACAGTGAAACTCATCAAGAACGCCCTTCAAATTAATAAAGTCAACCCGATAATTCAATCAGAAATCGTACACCTTTTAGAAATTTCTTTAGAACAAAATTATTTTAACTTCAATGGAGTATTATATAATAGTGAAAAAGGTTTAATCATGGGTAATCATCTGAGCCCTCTGCTCGCTGAAATTTTCATGGATAATATTGAAAAACTATCCAAGAACATCCATTATTCAAACTCTATTTACTGGTTTAAATATGTAGACGATATCATTTGTTGTCTGGCACAAACAGACAATTAGAGTCACTCAAAACATTCATTAACAAAATTCACGATAATATTAAATTAAAATTACGTTAGATTCACGTTAGAGATAGAAAAGAAAACTCCATTAACTTTCTGGATTTAACTATTATTAAAATTAACGGCAAACATGATTTTTCTATTTTTCATAAGCACTCGCATACAGATATTACTATTCACAGCTCATCTACACATCCTTATCCACAAAATAAGCAGCTTACGATAGTATGGTACATAGACTCATTAATATCCCAATGTCACAAAATAATTTCATAAAAGAGCTAAATATAATTAAACAAATAGCAGTCAATAACGGTTACAGCCCAACTTTGATTGAGAACATGATTTCACGCAAAAAAATTCAAAAAGCAATCCATAAAGTATTTCCAAGTATAAAAAGTTCTAACACAAAATACAACAGCTTAACTTATGTTGGTAATCCTAGTCTAAAATTGAAATCATTCCTCTCTCATTATAATTTGAATATAGCATTCTGAACTGATAATTCTTTAGGCCGACATATCAAAAACTGCAAATCTAAAATTGATAAAAGTAATAAATCTGGTGTTTATAAACTGTCTTGCGGGGATGGTAATAAAATTTATATTGGTAGAACTTTCAGAAATTTCAAAGTTGGATTATCTGAGCACAAACGTAGTTTTAATTATCATAAATCAGATTCCCATTATTCTAATCACTTACTCGAAGAAAACCATCATTCAATGATAATTTCAAAATTTTACACAATGAAAATAACAGACAAAAACTCAATCTATTGGAAATTTTAGAGATCAACAAAGAGAAGAATTCAGGTAGGTTGCTTAATAGTCAATTAGATCTAAATTCTTCTCCTTTACTCAATCTTCAGAATTCATAAAGCAAGCAACTCCGATTGGTTTTCCAACACACCTCTTGTACCTATTGTAATATTAAGTAGGAAATAAGACTAATATATAAGGAATAACTCTGTTCATTAGTTTGAATCTATCTGATGAAGCCACAGTGTGGTGAAACCGGTCATAGTTTTGGTAATATGGTGAAAATCTAAATACTTTACTTTCATTTCATTGAAAATAAATTATTTAATATTTTTATATACGTAAACAATCGAGTATTCTTCTAAATGTGCAGTAGTGAGATTGAGTCTTCGATCATACAGAATATTTGGAAAAGGTTGAGTCCACATCAACTGAGGTAACTGAGTTTGAACTTGGGTGCTATGTTTTCTTCTTATAGAATTGTTAAATACTTTCTCACATTCATAAACTGCTATTGACTCGGAACTGTCACACTTGCTCTGGAGGGAGTGGCACTTTTGATAATTCTGCTTTGTAGGCTTTATTACGAGCAGGTGCCATAAGAAAAACTTTTTTGTTGGTGAAATCAGTTCATTTGCATTCCCAAATGTGGATCGGAATCGAACTGGGATAAAATACTTGAAGGGCCTTGGCTGTCTCGATCATATAAAGAGCAACATTAGTCAGAAATATCAATACTTTTTCTTCTGCAGCAGCTTAAAGAAATATTTTTTAAATCCCCTCATTCACAAATTTGGCCATCGTAGAATGATTCGTGTATTCCAATTTTTTGGAAACATCAAATCGAAATAAGAAGGTTCCAGTTAGAATGTACAAACAATTTCGCTATATAACGTCCTTAACTGTCGGTAGTTTCGTCAGTTGAAATCTAGATCCTATGTCTTCCATAACGTGTTGATAAACTGTCAGTATATATTTTTTACGCAATGTTTACTGTGATCCGGAACATTTTGATGCAAGCAATCTTTTTCAGAAGTTGTTTGTAGGCAGGATTGTTAATTTAATGCAGAGGTATATTTCTTGCAATGCTTCATATAAATCCATACTAAACTGTTCGCTCTGTTGTTGTCGTGGACCTTTCTTTCGCAATCCTACGATGTGAAGACTTATTTTGATATGTTGATCCATTTGAATTTTTTTTTTGCACCAAATACTTACAGTATAAAACATTTCCGTCATATTAAAATGTCAGTAATCCACGAAGACACACTTTTTTCTCCGAAGGCATGGTACCCATCAAATTTCACATAAATAAATAAAAAACTAAACTGAACATCAATGAGGACGCAGGTCAAGTATGAACAGTAACAATTTATATGCGTAAAAGAGCGAACGACTTAGCAGTAGCGTAACGACGCTCTTCTCTCTCTTTCATTTTCATATCGTAACTGTCAAAACTGTCAGAGCTCACGGCTCTGACCTTGCATTAAAATTACAGTAGAAAGAACAATATTGCGAATTCGAGCAAAGTCACAATTATAACCCAATAGCAATTATACTTTGTGACTATTAAATTTGATCGAATTCCCGATATTTGAGCACATTTGGGAACGCAGGGTGAGTGTAGTGCACTCGACAAAATATTGTAAATGAACCGTTAAAATGCATAATAACTAGATCAAAGGTAAAATATGGTATATTTCCGCTGAGAATGGCTGAAATAAACAAATAGATATCCAGAAATGCAAATGCATATACTCCGGTTCCTAGTTCTCACCATTCAATAGAGGTGGCAACACATATGGCCAAACGAAAATGGGACCAACATATCCAGCCCAGATATTATTTGACAATGGTGCAGGTGTCACGTATGAGTAATGGCATACTTCATGCAATAGATGATTAATGTCACAAAAGCAGCATTTTGTTGGGGCTGATCTAAAAAACCAATCTGAAAAACGCTCCCTCACTAGGAAGTCTTCTGGGGGTAGTACTATAGTGATAAGGTTAAATAACTTGCTATCTTAAAATTCTATGATGGTACACTTAGACATATTCAATTGAGTTGATAACCGTCAAATTCAGGTAGAAGGATCCTCAGCTACTGCTTCTAGAATATTTTCTTCTTTATCAAAAGCACGTGCAGTCCTCGAACGACCCGAATTGCGTTCATTATCCTTAAATGTGCCTGTAATATTATAAAATACATCACTAAATGATACAATCTAGCAGAAAACGCTACAGTAGACAACAAATATACACTAAAATCAGCTGACAGGGTAATCTTCTGTTCAAAAATTTTTCTAAGTAAATTCTTTCAACATGGAGAACATTACCAGATGCTATACCAAACATTAAATGCATAGTTGCATACTCTTCGAACGTGTCTTTCTAATTCAATATTTCATTCAATGAGTCAAAGTGAATAATTAAATAATAGAACAAAATGTATGAGCAGTCAAAAATTATTAATTACACTTTCGCGTAGACGGATCAGATTCAGATTCCGACCGATTGATATATAGTTGGGGGCTCTTCTATACATGCTCGATCTTAAAAGGTGAAAAAGAGGTTGGAATTTCATAAGATCAAGTTCTGAAATTTTCTTCATTTGAGAAGTTAATAACACAAATAACCTCGCGCGTACAAAGTCCTAGATAACAACTAGAGTACACCTATACCTAAGTATGGAACAAAAGTAAAGATTATCCATAACATTTAGACAAACGCTCGAACAGATCCATTTTTTAATTGTCCTTATTCTATTATACTATGATGAATGGTATGTGCTACTTCAATAAAAAGCCTCTTGTCTCAATATGCTCCTAAATTTTGTGCAATGTAATCATCAAGTTCCAAATGACAATCGTTGTATTGTGAGAAATATCCTAAAATGAAAAAGAAATAAAATAACTCCCTCATCTATCAATAAATAACCCAATGAAAACTACTGTTGTACTCATTCAAATAAATAGAAAGAACAGGTCAAAGTGTAGGCCGTTTTTTTTCATTTTATGCCTTCTTAGTAACAAAAACAAGAGATATTCTTTAACACGTTGATTATCGAAGAGCATTGAAAAAAATTGTTTTGAAAAGAATTATAACATTATCAAAATAAAAATTTGAAGACAGAATATGGTTCTTATTTATATTTAGCCCCGCACATTCGAAGGAAAACAGAAGTCATGAGGCGCTGGTGCTTTAGCGACGCATGCATCATACACAACAGACAACATGTCTGATGAAAACGCAATAACAGCTAAATTTTTATTTGAAGGAGACTTTTTCAGCATGAATTTCTTTTACATCAATCCCTTGAGCAGGGACGCGCACTCCTCAATTTTTTTTTCATGGCTAACACCTCAATGAGGACCTCATTCTATTTCTCACAAGAATATGTGAGAACTTTCGAATTCATACAGGGTGCTTGATCGAAAGACGAGCTATTTTCAGTGACTACAAAATATGAATAAATAATATTTTGTATGGAAATTCTTTACAAGAAGGATTGTTGAATCTCGAAGAAATACATTTTAGTTTATGGCAAAATTCAGAGAAACTGAATCTGTTCAAAATAAGTAAAAAAATGTCCAAACGCTGACGAGGTCCAACGAGACCGAAACTGCAGTCCATTGTTCCTATTCGTGACATCTGACCGTGCTGTACCACTGCCCTGTGGCCCCGTAGATTATGAAGAGTAGATCGGAAAACTAGCTCTTTCATGGGAGGATATTTAAGATTCTACGGAAGGTTGAATATTGTTCCTTGAATGATAATTTTCTTCGATGTGTCTTTACACTGCCAAATCTCGCATATAGTAACTTTTTGTTTTGAGATGTTTATATATATATATATATACATATATTAAAGGACAAAAGTTGTATCAAGGTGTAGCTAAGGCCTCTGTGATTCGCATAGTGCGTGTTTACGTAACCAGTGGTTCCTCTCTCACCCTTGAATTATCGATATTAGTCGAGCGATTAACACTTCACGGTGAGTTATTATCAATGATACAAAACATGCCGGTTATCAGCTGTATCTCTTGCGGGAATCCGATAAGCCGGAGTAAACCGGGCATCAAGTGTTTCTCATGCGTTGCCGAAATTCAAATAACCTGTGATGGGTTTGTTTGTTTTTTTCTATGGACCTACAGTTTATAGTGGACTCCGAACCACTCTCCTAGACCGTGCAAAGATAACTGCCACCTCTCAGGATTACAAGTTATCTGGCCTTCAGAGGTTATGGACCAACAACTATGGTTATGTGTCCAATCTCTATGTACGTCTTTGTCAAATTCACTTTTTGTTCAAGGACAACATCCATGACTTGAACCCGGATTCGAACCAGTCACCTCGGCTTAGCATATTCCTACATACTTGCTCACTAACCGTGCAGCTACCGAGGCGGTCCTGTGATGGGTTGAATTCGGATTTGTTGAAGACGTCGGACTCTGTCTCGGGCGGTATCAAGTGAATTCGTTAAACCTGCGACTTGCATTGAAAAACCGAAATATCGTCGTCTAGCGACATAGGGACAAAATTAGATAAAATAATGGACGAGCTACGAACAATGAGCAAAACTCAAGTAGAGTTTGCGAAGTCTCTAGGTTTTTATGGAGATAAAATTCAGCATCTTGAGAAAAAGTTAGAAAATGTTGAGTTGTTTTATAAACGAATCAATGAAAATAATAACCAGATACAAACCCCAAATAATGAAAACCACAAAATGAGGAATGAAATAAACTCACCACAGCAGCGAATGAAAATGAATGAGGTTGATTTGATAGGAACACCTAAAAAACGAAATGTTATCGAGATAGTGAAAGAAATATCCAAGAAATTTAATTATCCAGCATTGGTTGAAAATGCCGCTGACAACTGCTATAGGGTTCACTTTCCTTCAAGAAATGGTAAACCGCGAACTATTGTGGTTGGCTTCAAAAATAAATTCATGAAAAATTAATTTCTCATCGCGTACAAGTGTTAGAAGGAATTGAAGGCAGAGAAAATAGGTTTTTCTAACGATAATCGAAAAATTTATGTTAATGAGAGTCTTACATCATACAATAGGCGGCTTTTTATACAGCAAAAGAATATTGCAAAACCAAAGCGTTTCTTAAAAGGATGAAACTTATCTTTCTTAAAATTCTCATGATTGTTGTGCGTGAAACACCAAACACATTGGATAATTTCCCAGTACTATGTGTCGGATCCATCGATACGTGACCTAAGATAGTCACTTCCCTCGCTTCGTCTCCTTCATACATCCTCTTTTTGTTGCCGACGGAACCAGTTGCGTCAAATTTAGCAACCAGTTGTACAACGTAAGCAGCGGATACATTTTCTTCTGGATGTCATTGAATAAAGTCGCTGTTAATCGCGCAGAGTCGTTATTTCTAGAAATTAATTATTTCCACCCTTTCTTTTACGGAATCCACCATTTTAATCCTACTGCAAATCTACGATCGCTTTGGCACAGTTTCAACGTTCCTGAAAATTCACAATAGACTAACGAGAGACTCAAGAGAGTGAATCAAACACATGGTCTGTCTAATTTTTCGAACAAAAAATTAACAAATAAATAAAAACATTACATACTTGAAGTAAATTCAACATAAGCTAGCCATACACTAGCGTTCTTTACTACATGGAAGTGAATGGTGGCCATTTTCAGCACTTAATGAACTAATCACAAAAGTAAGTAGTCTTCCACTTTTCAAGCTGCCATTTCGTGAACGATGAAAATTTCGAAACGTAAATTTAGGGGCATATATTACTTGATAAGATCCTCACAATTAGATATCACAACATCCCTCATACCTATTCAAAATGGGAGGGGTTGTGCCCCATTAAGGAATCGAAGTTAAGGGGATGAAAAAATCGGATCGTATCAGAAATCGACGGATCCAAGCGATTTCCCATATTTTTATTTTAGAACCGGAAAACCGAGATGTTAAGTTTTCGTTGCACCATACGGTAAATACGGTCAACCGATCTAATGTATGATGTATGATGAATATTATTCAGGTTAGCAAAAATAGATCTTCACAAAAAGAAATTTTTTTCATTATGGGAATTGTCAAAAAAACTCTTTATAGGTCAATCAAGGGCCAGCAATTTCGACAAAAAACAAAATTTGAAAGGATAATAAAAGAAATAATTTAAGTTCCCCTTTGATTGGGTTACAATTATTTCTGCTAATTTTTCTTACCAGGAATAGAAAATAATCTATGAAACTTTCCATTACTCCGCATATCTATTTTGTTTGAAGAGCCCCAGCTTTTAGAATCACTTTTGAAAAAATCCTTCCTCTTAGTTCTCGGTACTGCTACTCCTGCAACAATAAAACTGGATGATATTAATGTTATTAAGATCGAAAACGTTTAAATCTTTGGGTGGTTTGGAAATACACCCACAAAAATTGTCGCATCACCCTATTTTTATGACAATACTATATATACTTTTAGGTTGGTCATTTAAGAGTCGCTTGGTCACTTTCAGAAGTGTAAAATAAGAAGATATCATTCAAAAGAGATAAGTTTATGATGGAAATCATCAACAATTTTCGAGTTCATAAAAAATCAAAAAACTTTATCATCTTCAAACATTCGCGAAGAGACCAATCTATCAACTAGCATCGAATGGTTACTAATCATTTTCAAAATCGAGTGTTTCCTCTCCGGGCCCTAATTACTTCCAGTATACGTCTCGGAAGCCCTTCAAAAAATCTTGGATGTACTCTTGAGTCGCTAAGTTCCAAATTTCAGGAAGCAGTTTTTCTAATTGTTGGAGTGTTCTACAAGGCATTCAACGTTGCTGAATTTGCCACCCCATGTTGTCCCAAACATGTTCTATGGGATTCAAGTCGGGACTTCTGGCTCGCCATCTTAAAATATCAATTTCGGCATTTTGCAAAAATTCTGTAAATACTCTAACTGCATGCGGCCGAGCATTATCATGCATATAAATGAAGTTTTCACGAACCAATGGGCCAGAGGGTACAACATGGAGTTCAACGATACCTGCAATGTATCTGGCCGCTGTCATTCTTCCATTATTCACTAGGACTAACTCAGTTCGACCATGGAAAGAAATACCTCCCCACACCATTACTGAGCCCCCTCCGAAGTTTTTGGTTTGCCGGATATTGCATTGCTGATACTGTTCCCCAGGTTGTCTCTATACAGGCATGCGTCTATCATTTGATACTAGACGGAACCTGGACGTCGGAAAAGAGAACAATCGACCATTCTGGAATATCCCAATTTGCATGTTCCTTCGCAAACTGAAGTCTTGCAACTCGATGCTCTTTGATGAGACGCGGGCAGGTAGAAGCCACCCTTGGTTTGATATCGTCTTCTCTGAGCCTGTTCCTAACAGTTTGCAATGAAATATGCACATTTCTGGAAAGTTCACGTTCAATTTGTAGCATTCTAGCCGTACAGTGCCGAACTTTTAGTGCATTTAAACGAAGGGAACGATCATCAACTGGTGTTGTTATCCGATTTTTCCCTGTTCGGCCCTTCTTCCATATTCCCCTGTTTCGTGGTACCGATTAATTGATTTTAAAATAGTGTTTTGGTTAACATTCAACAAGTTAGCTACGTAACGTTGACTTCGCCCCTCCTCTAGAAGAACAATTCTTACCATTTCATGATCTTTCAAATAGCGTCCAGGACGTTCAGCAGCCATTACAATAAATTCAAAGATTCGAAAATCAACAAGAAACACACAAAACTTGCATTAATTTAGCGTGAAAACTGAAGAGAAATTGATTGAATATTGATAGTCAAATGAACTCATTCTTGTTTCAGACGTGTTTGATATCATATGGAAACAAATGTTACTACATAAATATGATTTTTTCCCCTCATATGTCCAAAAACAGATGTTAACAAAGAAACTGCGATCCAGCTGCTTAATCGATTGTGGAATTCAGAATACCAGGTGATGCGACAATTTTTGTGGTGTGTTAGTTTCTATATTGAATGGCATTCAACGAATCTTTAAAGTTGACCACCTTTTTGTAAAACTGAATACCATGAAAACAAAAACACTGGATTGTTCGGCGAAATTTGTTTCTCTACAGTTCCTAAACGTTCAAAACAAGTTCAAGGAAAGATGTTCACAGGAAGCGAAATCCATAGCACACTAGCCCTATAAACAAAAGAATTTTCATAGAGAGAGGTACGAGGCGGTGCCAGTTGGACCGTCCGCTGATGGGAGTTTTTCATAAGCTCAGTTTTTTTTTGGAACTGAAGTCTTCAAGAACCTAGCCTTTCAGTTCTTTAGAGCATTTATCATTGAAATATCTGTAAAAAAGAGAAAGATCAGCAACCTGCCGCCTTTGAGCCAGATATTGGAAACCCTGCATGATCTCCGGGTGACCAATGAGACGCACTGCTCTCTGGACACTATCCAATATATGTGATGTACACTTGGGGGTGGAGACTCACACATGAGAATAGTGTTCCGATCAGTTCAGACCTGTACCTTGTATAACAATATCAGCTGTGATGCCGTGATTTACTACTTAGCCCTCAAAAGACAACTAAGTTCAGCAGAAGCAGATTTGGCAATGGCTGACACATGATCTTGCTAGCAAACTCCGGCGATGCTAAGTAGTTGAAATTGACCAAATTCAACCCGCACCAATCTGATATCTTCCCCAAGTCTGAATTCAGTGGCATGCTCTGTTGGTATCTTTGTCGATGTGTCTCCTCATCAGTTATAAGATGCGGACTAGAAAATGAGGACACCAGGGCACAGTCATCCACCAACCGAAATATTCTGTTTTTGGTGGAATGGATCATATCATTAATCTGCAATAGAAAAATATTTGGTGAGAGCCCTAGGGTACTCCTGCATTAACCTGAAAAAATTCATACCCTGTTACCATCAACCACCACATGAATCGATCTACTCAAGAGAAAGCTACTAATTCAACGCAATTTTTCGGGAAGTCCATATACAATTATTCATTCATCTTCAAGATATCGAAAGCAATGACTCTTAATTCACCATTTTTTTTTCAATTGTTGATGTCCACAAATGCGTAAAGTATGCAAGGGGGTCACCAGTTTATCGATGTCTACGGTAACAGTATTGTCGATCACTGATGATACCCTGTAACTCGAGATATTATATGAGCTCATCGCTTATCACTCTTTCCGTGACATTTCGACATAATGGACAACAATGCAATCGGATGGTTATTTTTGAGGACGCATCTTTGGAATCGGTTGCATTCCCGCTAAAATAGATGATTAAGAATAGTTGCATACGATATCTAAAATAGATGATTAAGAATAGTTGCTAGCTCTGGAGGACATTTCTTCAAAAGAGTTGGTGGTATTCGATTAAGACCAACTGCTTTCTGACAATTCAGTGGTTATGGAACGCGCCTCACCGTATGCACGTTGATCTTTACTTCGAACATATTCGATTGAACATGGAGATGCTTGATGGCATTGCATTTGATGTATCTGGAACAGAATAGAACTACCGTCTCTAATCAAAGGTGGGAAGGATAACTGGCAAAAGTTGTTGCAGGCTGTCTTCGTTATAGACTAAAACTTCCTTCGTCATAGAGCAGACCACTGATCTCTTCCAAAAGTCTATTCTTAACTCTTTTATTGCTGAATTACAAATGTTCCAGATACTCTCATATTCAGCTTACATCTCATTTTTTGAATTCTTCTTCCAGTTCTTATAAACTCTTTTTAACTGTGGCAGCTTTTTGTAATTTTTTAGTGAACCAACTTTTTTGTGAGAATGTTTTTTTCATGAAGTGTGGAATGTAGAGTGGCGGACTCAAAGAAGACATTAATGTCCGGATCTCCCTTTCAAAGGAGACGAAAATGCAATATCTTCCTAGAAGGTGTTGGATCTTTATTTCGAAGTTATCAGAAACAATGTTGTGGTCAGATATCAAACGATTGCTGAACTAAGGGGTGTAATATTCGTACCATTCGTGGAATAGAGCATTAAATATGTGAAAATGTCATCGAAAATTCTAATAAAACTGTGAATCATTATAATATAATATAACAATATGAGGCGGTCATTTGATATCATTATTCTTATACAGTGTGTATCAGCCCAGTTGAATAAATTCGATAAAAAACTAAAACACTTCGGTAGGTGGGTTTTATTTGTTTATTCTTCCAAAAAAATTATTTATTCTGGACAATGTCCAATACCAAAATACTAATTTTAAATGCAGCATCTTGTATTTTATTAAATTTTTGGATTTTTTAGAAAATTCTGGACAGGTTTCATGTAAAATATACTATAACCATCTTCAATATTTACGGAAAATCAGATGTATTGTAAGTATGAAGGAGGTCTTTTAAGTTCAGCATATAGAGCTAGAATGAAAGAATTGAGCTCTTAAAGACTTTATTGTTCTTCGAAGTAATACACTTCTGCATTCATTCGAACCAGTTCTGGAAGCAAATATTCCAACCGCTTGAGCATTAAGATAACTAATAAAAAATGGTGAACTTCTTGAGTGAATTGGTATTTGAAAACTTGCGGAGATATGTAAAATTCTTTCACTCCATAGTTGTTAGTAAAAATTCTGATAATAATTTATTACACCACTGAACCTTTTTCATTGACTAACAGTCATTGCACTGTCTTTTCTTTCTATTCTGAGCTTCCATAAAATTATGCGTCATGAAATACTGCCTCCAAACCAGTAATATTTCTGAAGTGTAAATTTCAGGAACGTTGTTTGGAAGAAAGGGTATGTTCACTTGCCACCAATATGACCAGATATAATTCTCCAGATGTATTTTGTTTTGGAATCTAATAAAAAGCAAGGTTGAATCCAACAAGCTCAAGACTATGGACAATTCGAAAATAATATTGAGGTCGAAATAGGTACGGTATTGCTGAGACGCTACAAACAAATGAAAAACGAGAGCCCGACTCCACTGTATGACTAAAGTTTGTTTTTCATTCCTTTAACGTGCTCTTTTTCCGCCTTTCGGCCAATGGCACGCCGGGGAATTCTGTCACCTCACTAACCCGGGAATTATTGCCGAACCCCTCTCGTGTCGAGGGAAGGGATCTTTAATGTCCAACACGTCTCTGTTAGACCGGACCGACAGCTTTACATCTCATCCGAAAGATGGACACTCAAGCAATTTCCAGAATCCGAAAAATCGCACTGACTTTGTGGGGATTGAACCTAGGTAACTCTGCGCAGGAGACGAGCATCATATCCCATACGCCACCGAGCCGGCATGGCTTAAGTTGGAACCTTGAACAATTTTGTATGTACTGGCTGGTCCACTTTTTTGAGTAGTTGGTAAAACAAATGTCTGAAAACATTTCGTTTTCGAAATACAAGATGAATAAGTTTCAAGATGTTCGTTTTCTGTTAATTATATTTATAATTTTCGATGTATTGGCCTCAAATTTGAAACAAAGAACACTCACTAGATTATCAAGATAGAATGAAAGAAAAATTTTCGTGTTCTTTTTTGTTGAAAAGTTAGGACAGAAAATCCGGAGCCATTCTAGAGAGATTTAGAAACCAGATAATGTCATTGAAGCCTTCAAAAACTATTGCAAAAACTCCGGATGGAGAAAAAGAGAGATGACCTAAGAAAATATACCACTCTGAAGGTTTTCTCCACAATTTTGAATACCGAATCAATGATAGATTAACGTACGTTTTGGATTTTGGCCAATATCATCAAAATTGCTACAGTTATTGAAAAATGGAAACTGTTTCTATACTAGAAGACACTGTATTTCCAAAACAAAGTGTTTGCGAACATATGTTCTATGAGTTGAAATCATCCTAAATACTGCGTTCTTTTATCAAAATTCGTGCTACAAAAAAGTAAAATAGCGTGAATTCAAATATTTGGAGCCATTGCCACAATTTTATCGTAAACGACAAGAATAAAATTTTACAGGTGGAGGTAATTTTATATATATATATATATATATATATATATATATATATATATATATATATATATATATATATATATATATATATATATATATATATATATATAGGGTACTTCTACAAAACTAAACAGATGCTATATCTAGCAAGATATTAATTTCTGATCAAAACGCAAAATTAGGTCAATTTTCGTTTCAAGGGGGACATCTTTTGGGGTACAATACTTGCCTGAAATATCAACTCCCTAAGCGGGGGTTGCAATCCTTGAACATTTTTAATAGGAAAGATGGATCGAGTGATGACTCTTAAGAAAGGTGGTATCTTTGTCTACATTGCCTTGAACGAATTTCCATTTTTAATTGAAAACTGTAAAAGATACTGGGTGAGCAACTGAAAGATGGGGAAGACTATTTCCCTGAGACTATTCCAGTTTCAGTGAGGTGAAATGGAACAGATCCATGCTGATCAATGGCAGTCATCATCAAGTACCATCCTCATCTCGAATTTCAACACCTGGAGCACGTGTGACAACCCTTGAAAATTTGGAAGAGGGTAGATGGGTCGAGTGATAACTCGAAAGAAAGGTATTATCTTTGTCTGCATTCATGTGAAAGAATTTTCATTTTTGATTGAAAACTGTAGAAGATACAGAGTGAGCCACTGAAAAATAGAGAAGACTATCGCCCCAAGACTATTGGAGTATTAGTGCAAAAAACTGGAATAGATTCATTTAGATCAAAGATGATCTGGAATTAATATGTTCCATCTTTTTGCACTAATATTTGAATAGCTCAGGGCGATAGATAGTTTCCTCTATTTTTCAGTAGCTCACTCTGTATCTTCTACAGTTTTCAATCAAAAATGAAAATTCGTTCACGGGAATGCAGACAAAGATAAAACCTTTCTTTCGAGGTATGACCCTGTATCTGTTACAGTTTTCAATTAAAACAGCAAATTCGTTCAAGACAATGTAGACTAAGATACCACCTTTCTTTTGAGTCATCACTCGACCCATCCTCCCTATTCAAAATGTTCAAGGATTGCAACCATCGCTTATGGGGTTGATATTTCAGGCAAGTTTTTTACCCCAAAAGATGTCCCCTTTGAAACAAAAATCGACCTGTTTTTGCGTTTTGATCAGAAATGAATATCTTGGTTGATATAGCCTCTGTTTAGTTTTCGTTGAAGCACCCTATATATATATATATATATATATATATATATATATATATATATATATATATATATATATATATATATATATATATATATACATAATATACATACGCATGTTTCGATATATTAAATAGCTATATATATAAATATTGAATATATATATATATATATATATATATATATATATATATATATATATATATATATATATATATATATATATATATACAGGCTGGTCCAAAATCGCATGTTTCGATATATTAAATAGCTGTATATATAAATATTGAATGTATATATATATATATATATATATATATATATATATATATATATATATATATATATATATATATATATGGTCCAACGAAAACTTAACACCTCAATTCTCCTGTCGTTTTAAAATGAAAATATGGAGATTCGCTCAGACCCGTCGATTCCTGATTTTGAGGGGGAACAACTTTTTCGATTTTTTCATCCCCGTAACTTCAATTCCCTACCGGGGGTGAGCACAGCCCCGATTTTAAATAGAGATGGAGGGGGTTGCATTACTTCAGTTTGAAGATCTTATCAAGTACTATCTGACCTTACATTTTCGCTTCAAAATTTTCATCGTTAACGAAATGGCAGCTAAAAAAGTGGAAGACTACTTACTTTCATGATTAGATTATTAAGTGCCGAGAATGGGCACCATAAAAATAAGTAAAATAAGTTTTGCTGAAATCGTTCACGTACATTACTCAACATTTCTGGTTCAATTTAACGGCATTCATTAATGATCCGAATTCGCAAATCATCCAGTGACTCAGGTTGAGTAGCGTAAATCTTAGATTTAAGTGGCGCCAGATCAGGTGATCTGGGTGGCCACTCAATATGTCCCCTTCTTCCAATCCGAGCCTGAGGAAAATTTTCATCTAAGAACTGACGCACAGGTTGAACGAAATGAGGTGGTGTGCCATCTTGTTGACAAATTATCGTTTAATGTTCTTCTTCATTCGCCAATACCTACACGAGGGCTGGATAAATTGCGTTCTGTAATAATTCTAAATATATTAGATTCAATATGGCCATTGATTTTACCGGGTATGAAAATAAAAAGGGTCGATGATGTGTTTTCCATAAATATATATATATATATATATATATATATATATATATATATATATATATATATATATATATATATATATATATATATATATATATATATATATATATATATATTCATGCAACCAAACTGATTTCATGAAGAAATATACATCCACCACCGGGTAATTAATACCATTATTGCCTGGCAGGCAATGATTATAATTAAAGCATATCCTGGAATTATTATATATTAGAATAACGTTAAATGTTTTGAGAATATATCATTCTACCAGAATATATACAAACTATAGCATCATCAGACAATGACATCAATGTATCAATAGTTATATATACAGCAATTTAATATATCAAAACATGCGATTCGGTTGTTCGAAAGCTGATAACTTCGTTATTTAGAAGATAGAAGAAATGCATCAAGAAAACAACTAGCAAGAATTAAATGAGCCTGCTTCTCCATTTGCTACATAGTTTCTCCTCAATATAGATGATTTTTCTTAAATGGCACAAGCAGTATATTGTATCTTGTTTCTTCAACTATTTTCAGACTGTTACATTACTTTTATTTACTCAATTTTTACAGATCTATAACAGCTGATCTATTATGACATTTCTACTGCAGTACAATTCGGTACCGCTACATATATATTTCAAAAATCAAATAAAATACCAATTAAGAAAATGACCGGAAATAAACATTATCTCTCACAACTTAACAAGAGTTTTTCCTGTGTTCAATGACCTTAATTATAAAGAATTTTCTGTCCACTATTTGCATTAACACAAGTTCTTCTTTTCTAATGTTTTCTATGAAGAATATGCATACCTTGTTCCTTGTCTTTCAAATCTTCTCAACAAGTTCATGATGAATCCCTACAGGAAAAATTCAACAGTGTAAGGTGAGGCGAACGTGCTGGATCGGAGTTACCAATCTATCTATTCCCAAAACGGCAATTTAGAAATTCGGATACGATATTTGCATCGTTCGACATTGAGTAAGTTCTAGTAAGCTACGAAAATCATCTTCTGAACATTGTAGGTAGAGTAATTCAGTTATGGTTCCATCAAGAACACCATTTGAAAATAAGACTCCCGAACCTAGTGAAGATTGTCTACAAACCAATATGGTATTGTAGAGGATTACCAATGTTAGGATTATCCTCGATCACTTTATCCATAAAAGCAATGAATTTTAAACATCGATCTAAATCCGTATCTAGGGTGATAGTTCTTATGAGATGAGGATTTTGAAGATATGATATTTGTGCGAGTTCATTATGTTATGAACATTCGATTGACTGATTCCCATTTCATTTCTCAATTTTTCCACCGAAATATGAGGGGATTTGCCAACATACACCAGTATATTTGCCAGATAATTAATTTTTCTTCAAATTTGAAGGAGATGTACCCGTTTCCAGTTTGGCTTTCAGACCAAAAGAAGTTATTTCGGAATGAGTGAACAAGCCAAACCGATATTCGATAGAATGGAGGTATCCCTATAGTTTGTTGATAGTTTGGTTTGATATTTTATTATGAAATTCTCACTCATTAATACATCAAGAAGAATCACTGTGCTGAATTCGATGATTAGTGAGTGGATTACCATATATTTTCGTGTCAACCGTATAGATAGACTTTTGACTCCGTATGAAGCGGACCAGACCTCTCGAAAAATGACAAATAGAAGCGGACCAACATTTGTTACTCATCTTTCTGATGAAGATGACCATCCAACTGCCACCACGAAAGTTCTCGTTGCCACATAGCCCTAATCCATGAGAGAAGTTGTCCTCCTGTGCCTACAGTCTCAAGTAAGTGCACTGGCCTTGTCACAGTTACTGTGTCCTACGCTCTTGCATAGTCTAGATAGAGGACATCAGTTGGAATTTTTTTGTCAAAAGCAAGCATCTAATCGTTTGAGCATGACAACAGGTTAGTGGTAGTTGATTTGCCTTTCGTAAAACCATGCAGGAGGTAACAGTTGATGTTCATTTGAGTAGTTCGACATATATTCAGCAATACAAGTTTCCATTATTTTTTAAGAAATAGAAAAGCAATTGATAGGCCTGTAGTTCACTGGGTTCAGTTTGTCACTTATTCTGAAAATGACAGTGACAGTGACTATCAAGCAGTAGGTAGTCTCGATTTTCGAACGATGCTGTCACGATCATTACCAGGATTAAACAAACTAAATCCGCAAATTTTTTCTCAAAGAAAGAGGATAGTCCGTCAAGGCCGAGCGAGAAATGATTCCTCAGATTCAGCAGGAGCTTCTCAACATTTTCGGGAAGAAAGACCTGAGTTGAGCCATGTTCTTGACGCCCCTCAGTAGAAGAAAGTTGCTAAACTCGTCTGCTAATAATTCAGCGGATTCTAGCTTTCAAGTGCAACCACCTTCAGTTTCAAGAAGTAAAAGTACAGAAAACTTGGTTTGCATAGAAATTTGTGAAGTTTTTTAACGTTCTCAGATGTCGCAATCATGTCCTCGTTCGTACGATGTGAGGAGCGGATGGCAACCTTAAAGGAGTTTGAAAATGGCGGTGGCGTGAGAAATCTACAACGTTTCCGACTGTCTATATTTCTTCCAGAACCGCCATTTGTGATTTATCAGATATATTAATTCTGAATTCATCCATATTTTAGACTGATTTACACGACATATCTTCTTTCGGGAGTATCTTTCAATACTATGGATTATCGTTGAGTGGAGAAATTCCCACATGATATTTGGATAATCAGAAGCGTCATCTAGTTAATTGAGACATTTTCTCTAAAAGTTTATTGTACTCAATAACGTCTAATGTGCTAAATATAGGTTTGCTTAGGTTAGATTTGTATGAAAATGTATATCTATTGATTTCTACGAATTACCAAGAACTAATATCCAGTTTTCTATTGGATAAATGTAAGAACTCAACATTCTGGTTAAAATTATGATTTTCTTCAATTAAATTTCGCGTAATTAGAATAAGCTTTCTATTGATGAAACGACGATAATATTCATTGAGAATTTACATCCTACTACAACAGCTAAGTTTGTATTCACCAGATTTCTATGAAATATCTATTTTATTTTTTTTGATGTATTTGAATAGATCATTATTGTTACGGAATAAGCTCTGCTATTGGAGCTTTCTCCGTAAATGTTTCAAATAATGTCTAACTTTATCAACGTATCTGAGGCTACTTTATCTGTGTTGATCTCTAGATTTTGGGTACACCAATTCTATTGGAATTTTCGTTTTTCGTTCGTTGTCGAACATATCTAAATAAAGTGGAACATTTTATTATGGATTATGCTGTGTAAAGCTACCACTTTATGTTGAACAAGATGAAACAACATATTATGATGTACGATGTCCACATGAAAGATGTTCAACTTAATTTTTGGGATCCTCTTGAAATCAATAGATATACTCTGATATTAATTTCCTTTTACTTGATTTGTTTCCGGTGAATGATTTGAATGATAGTTCTATGAATTTGCTTGAGGTAGTTTTACTCACTTTCAATCCGATTGTGTAGATCATATATAATCTGTTGTACCTTACCTAAGTTTCTATTTTTTAGTTGTCTAATGAAGGCACAATGTCGTCGAAACGCTTTACAAATGTGATAAATAAGTGTAAATCTAATTTACACAAATATATAACATTAAATACTAATATAACTATTTAATGAGAGCAAAAATTTTTACTTTTAGGCAACTTCATTAAAACGGAATATACAGGAGTCCCAAACTGATTTAGTCAGGCTTTAGTGATAGTCATTATAATAATAATTTTAGGTTCAGGAGATAAGTTATTTCACACTTTACAATAACGAACAACATTTGAAAGTGTATGAATTACAAAAATAATAATCAATTTACACATTACACATTTATCACGTATTTTTTAAGGAGAATTTAAAAACAGTGTAGCTACCTGTGAAGAGATCAACATCTTTCATAGATTTTGTTCTGCACAAATTTTCGAAAGAAATGATTGACGACCTTACTTTTTGCGATAGAAGTACATATTTAAAATTATGTCATTTCTACTATGTATTGAAGGGACTCAAGGAGAAAAAAAGCTTTTTCGATGTCTGGGCAATTTATGTAAGAGTTTATTACCTTTGAGGAAAATAAGATACGAAAATAGGATCTGCGAGAAAGAAGATGTGGCAGGTAGAAATAGCCTCATAGCTATATGCGTCAAAAGAATTCCACCCCGGTAACTCAATACTTTAATGAATTTTCCCGTATCCTTTCAATCCTATTTATGTGAGTGGCATACAGAGTTGACCATATACAACAGGATTTCATAATGGGACGAACAATGGACACATACAGGATAATATGTGAGCGTATATTAGAAAAAGATCTGGTTGGTCTGGATATAAAACTTAAGCAATTTATTCGCGCAAGCAACTATAGAATCGATGTGTAGAGTAAAAGATAACTTTGAGTCAAGATACACCCTAATTCTTGACGGTACCAACCGTTTCTGAGAGAATACCGTTGACCACATACATGCAAGAAATTTAGGGACCGTAATTGCCAAGAAAATTTAACATGTTTGCACCTAGGAGTACCATATTCTGACTCGGCGAATGATCTGATATTCGCTTGTACGAACACATTTAAAAAAAAATCTTCCAATCTGCAAAGACCAAAAATTTGCAGTCGCTGAAAACTTCCTACTAATCATGAATCAATAGAAGAAATAATATTGAACCTAGATGGAAACCCTGGCCAATAACGGATGAAACATCAGAGGAATCAGAGAAAAAAATCATTGCAATTAATATGCTGAGAACAATAAGGGAGAAAATCACTCAAGCATGATAAAGAGGGACATGAATGCCATAAAGATGCTCTAACTTGTATAAAAAAAACTGTAATCTGGACCCTATTGAACGCTTTTTTAAAATCAGTACATTTGCAATCCACCGAGAATCCATCCTTTATACAGGAATTAACATAGTTAGAAAAGTAAAAGAGATTGGTCGCAGTGGATCTGCCACATATAAAGCCATGCTACTCATCAAAAATAGCAGACCGACCAAAGGACACTGTAATTCAGATAGAATTTTATCGAAAACGTTTGGGAAAAACCTAGTTATAGATATTGGTCGATAATTGGTAACCTCAGATATTGGACGAGACTGGAATCGGAACTACATTGGAAAGTTTCCAAAGAAAGGCAATCGCCCCTTAGACACGCATAGATTGAAAATATAACGCAGCGGCTCAACAAGGTTATAACTACATTCAACCATACAACGGGAGGAAATCAGGTCCGATCCGCAAGTATTTTTTTTTGTCTCATGGATAATATAGTTTCAAAAATCTTATCATACGATATATCAACAGCAAAAAGATTATCAATCACCCACCCAGCATGTCGCTCATAACTGAACAATATAGATAAAAATAGAAATATCTAGTGACAAAAACCTATTTTTGTGTGTTTGCTATTTGCCTCCCGACATCACTGGTGATAGCTATATGAACTATTTTGAAGATGTAACTGCTCTGATGGAGGAACACAGTGATGACGTTTTTGTAATAGTTGGCGAATCAATGCACTCGGTCGAAAAGTTCTATTCAGTTTTGAATGATATCATCCATAGGAATGTCCCAAAGAGGACAAATCAGTGTAGTAAATTTCCTCTATGGTTTTCCAAAGATACTATTAGCTTAATTAAAGAATAGGTTTCATAATAAACTCAAAAAGTTCAAAAATAAATTTGATTACGATGTCTTCACTGAGTTGTACTAACAATGCAAAATTCCAATTGAGAAAGATCACGAAAGCTATATGATTGCTACTGAAGATAATATTGCGAAAAATCCTAAGTTGTTTTGGTCCTATGTCTCAGAATATAGAAAAGTTGAAAAAGTACCAGAATAAATGGCACTCAATGTTAATATCTATTAAGGGAAAGAGTCAATATCAAATACTTTCGGTGAATATTTCTCTGGAGTTGTTGAGAGTCCGAAAAAGCCTGTTATTTATGAAAGGAAATGTGCGTTCTATTCGTCTATAGCCATTGATCCTGTCGAAGTCTCAGATATTACCAAGAAAATTGCAATGCTGAATTCTTCTAAGGGAGCAGGACCGGGCATGATCCCACCCATTTTCATAAAATCATGTGGGACAGCTTTAGATCTACTCCTTCAAATAATTTTTAATAAATCCCTTCAACAAGGAATATTTCCAGATAAATGGAAATTAGCTAAAATAGACCCTATCTTGAAAAGTGGTAAAAAAAGTTCAATTGATAACTACAGGCCAGTATCTATATTGAGCCATTTCGGTAAGATTTTCGAGTTAATAATTACTGATCAGCTCTTTCATCCCTGTAGAGCAAGGCTGACCAGGCATCAACATGGTTTCGTTAAAAGAAGATCAGTGTTAAGGAATTAAACTCTATATATTAACTTCCTATCGAAATATTTTGATGAGGGGTCACAGGTTAATATATATACCGACATATATATACCGACATGGCTAAGGCTTTCGACAAGGTACACCATGAAACATTAGTAGCAGTTTTATCGGACTTCGGCATGGTTGGGTTGTCCACGGAGTGGATTCGGTCTTATTTATCGAATAGACTACAGTATGTAGCAATTAATGGTACTTCTTCGGATACTTTCAGTGTTACTTCTGGCTTACCTCAGGGCTCACACCTGAAGCCTCTACTTTTTGCAGTTTATATAAATGATATCTCAGAATGCTTTCCAAATACATTACATGATTTATACGCAGAAGATCTCAAAGGTACAAAAAAATTGAGTCTCAGGCAGATGTGCAGTCGTTCCAGGATGACCTGAATCGGTTATACATTTTTTGCGAATTCAGATATTTATGCTTAATGTTGATAAGTGTCAGCATATTGTATTCAACAAGAAATTGAATATTACCGAGACCAACCTGTCTCTTAATGGACTAGTGGTTACAAAGGTTGATCGGGTCAAGGATCTTGGAGTTATTTTTGATGAAAAGCTCTCATTTGTGTACCACATTGAATGTATTATCTCAAAAGCTTTCAGAATGCTTGGGTTTATACTGAGAATAACCAAAAATTTCAAAAACGAGAGAACTCTAAAAACTCTCTACTTCACCTTAGTCAGAACCAATGTAGAATATGCTACGCCTATTTGGATGCAATATTTTCATAAATATATAGATAAGATTCAGAAGGTACAGAAAAAATTCTTTAAAAACCCCAACTATAGATGCAATCCAATTCTCGTGAGTAGAGACTATAACGTTGGTCCAGCATGGAATTCTCAGCTTGGAACATAGAAAAGTGCTATTGGATGTCACATTTCTATATCGCATTCTGAATAACGGTTTCGATTGTTTTTAGTTAATTAGTTGTTTTTAGTCTCTCTTGTTCATTCATATTTTTTTCTACTTATTCAGTGGAAACTACCTGAATTGTAAATTTTTTTTAATGTATAGAGAATAAATGAATAAATATAGGCTGGGTACCATCAGCAAAGGTATAAATATGTCTGGAAGCCACTGCAAAAGACCTCCAAACCACCAACCGCAGAGCTGTCATTGTATGTCATAGAACTAGGGATATCACCATCTTTGGAGAAGCTCTTGATATACTTCCAAATGCTTGAATAATCGCGTATGATGTTTGACTCGGTTTTGGCGATATAATCCGAATAATATCTTTACATGGCGCACTTAACAACTCGTCTCATATCAGAAAAACAACTGTAATCCAAAGGTGACCTGGTTCTTTTATACGACTTATGGAGAGACTTTTTTTGAACATTAATGGTGAATTAATGACCTAGTTTAGCGGTCTATCCATGAGGAGAAATCAGAAGATATGCTCTTTTTAAGAGGTACAAAAATGTCAATAACATGAAAAGTGAGTAACTTAACACCATTTAGGAAAGTGGTGTCAACGGCACCACTAGCAGAGGCGGACGATGTGTGTCTACTGGTAACAGAGGCTCGGCCTCAGTTACTTGAAAAATTACAAGAGTCGCTGTGCAAAACTAAATCGAAAATCACATCGATTACAATTTCAACATGATAAGATTGAGAAAGGTCTAAAAAGCTAGCTACAAGAATCACAATAAGTTCATTAATTCATTAACATTCTGAGATTTCTAGTTGGAATACAAACTATACAGGGTGCTTCAACGAAAACTAAACAGAGGCTATATCTGCCAAGATATTCATTTCTGATCAAAACGTAAAAATAAATCAATTTTTGTTTCAAGGGGGACATCTTTTGGGGTAACATACTTGCCTGAAATATCAACCCCCTAAGCGGAGGTTGCAATCCTTGAACATTTTGAATAGGTAAGATGAATCGAGTGATGACTCAAAAGGAAGGTGGTATCTTTGTCTACATTGCCTTGAACGAATTTCCATTTTGAATTGAAAACTGTAAAAGATACAGGGTGAGCAACTGAAAGATAGGGAAGGCTATTTCCCTGAGACTATTCTAGTTTCAGTGAGGTAAAATGGAACAGATCCATGCTGATTAATGGCAGTCATCATCAAGTACCATCCTCATCTCGAATTTAAACCCCTGGAGCAGGGGTGACAACCCTTGAAAATTTGGAAGAGGTAGATGGGTCAGTGAAAACTCGAAAGAAAGGTATTATCTTTGTCTGCATTCCTGTGAAAGAATTTTCATTTTGATTGAAAACTGTAGAAGATACAGAGTGAGAAAAATAGAGAAGACTATCGCCCCAAGACTATTGGAGTATTAGTGCGAAAAACTGGAATAGATTCATTCAGATCAAAGATGACAGCCTTTGATCTGGAATGAATCTGTTCCATTTTTTGCACTAATACTTGAATAGCTCAGGGCGATAGATAGTCTCCTCTATTTTTCAGTAGCTTACTCTGTATCTTCTACAGTTTTCAATCAAAAATGAAAATTCGTTCACGAGGATGCAGACAAAGATAATACCTTTCTTTCGAGGTATCACTGACCCAATTAACCCCTGCACTAGGGGTTGAAATTCGAGATGAGGATGGTACTTGATGATAACTGCCATTGATCAGCATGGATCTGTTCCAATTTACTTCACTGAAACATGAATAGTCTCAGGGAAATAGTCTTCCCTATCTTTCAGTTGCTCACCATGTATCTCTTATAGTTTTCAATTAAAATGGAAATTCGTTCAAGACAATGTAGACAAAGATACCACCTTTCTTCTTTCTTCAAAATGATCAAGGATTGCAACCCCACTTAGGGAGTTGATATTTCAGGCAAGTTTTGTACCCCAAAAGATGTCCCCCTTGAAACGAAAATTGACCTGTTTTTGCGTTTTGATCAGAAATGAATATTTTGGTAGAAATAGCCTGTGTTTAGTTGAAGCACCCTGTATTGTTTATCTATGAGAATGCTTTAACCCATATTATCCCAACGCTCCATTCAAGGTGCGGTAGTATTTTATCGAATACTAAGTAAAATTTGACAGATGACATTTGACGTTTTAACTTTTTTATTCTTGACGTATTGATCTATTTCCCGCGCAAAAGTTTCTGATATTGTCATTTAATTGCAAAAAAATTCTAGTATAGTGAAAATCGGAAATCATGAGTCACCAGAAACCGTAAGTTATAACTTTTATCGTTTTTATTTATAATTCATATTATGTTGTATATTAAACGAGTAATGAGGTACGTTATTCAAATTATCAATAACGATATATTTTCAATTTTTTCAATGATTTTTTCATTTTTGTTATTTCTTATTATTTGCAGGTTAAGTGTTCACGATATTATATCGGCCTTAGAAGATGATGTACTTTCTGCTGATATATATATATATATATATATATATATATATATATATATATATATATATACAGGGATATTCACCGGGACCGTCCGTTAAAACTTTTAGTTCCACTTACAATATCAAGCTGAAATTTTATACGCGGCCATAACTTAGGATTTCCAATTGAGTGAAATATTTTCGAAGTGATACCATTTTCGGTTATACCGGAAGTGGGTCATCACTTTGTTATTTCAAATGGCAATCTACCTTTTTATTATACATCTTGAACCGAAATTTGAGCAAGGCATAAAATACCCAAGTTGTTGCCACTTATCTGTCAAAACTTTTGACAGATTTAATTATTTTTGTTATAAACTCAAATTTTGAGGAACATTTAAAAAAATTGTAGCTCGTAGATCTTCTGCACTACAGACACAATTTTTGCTTGGGTGGATAGAAGAAGGATCGAGAAATTCTTTAAGCAATCTACACATGTCAAATGTTTATTGCGTTGTTTTCTAAGATTTTTTCAATTTGGCCTTTTGCAAACAGCAATAACTCATTTTTTTCAAATTGCACGTGCCAATTTTTATATCGCCATCAGATGAACCGTCAAATTTCAGATGGAATTGTATCAGCATGTACTATACCCATCTCTTATACTTCCGAAATAATTTGGGAATATCTTGAATTTCGATGATTTTGCAAGAACTAACAGAGAATGCTTTGAAATATTTGAATCAAGTAGCTGAACTGGCTACGCTCACCTGACAGGTGCCTAAAATTAATGTACTCGTCACTTCGTTCATTCAAATTTGATGTTTCAACAAGAATTGTTGTTATTTCAGATTGAAAATATCCAAAACATACAACACATCTGGAATAAAACTACTGGTTATTCAAAAGGAAATATATTTCATCTTTTTTTGATTCATTTAAGAATGTCAAAAAGTAGTGAGTAGAAATTGCAGGCAATTCAATAACCAATTTCCAAATTTACCGTCAATGAGTAAAATAAAATTTCGAAGCATTAGAAGCAATTTTTTACAATTCGGATGAATAAAAATTGTAGGAACTAAGCGTAAACCAATCATCGAAGATAATTACATTGATACGAATAAATGATAGCAAACATCATAGGAGAAAACTAATTTACGATCTGAATAAATGTTCAATATGAGCCCCATTCTGCTCGATACACTTGACAGCTCGTATACGAACATGATGAGTTGCCCTCCTAGTTTACTCAGGATCAAGATTACGAAAAGCATTATGAATGCGCTCTAGTAACTCTTCTTTACTTCTTACAGGAATAAGATACACTTCACTCTTGATTTTGCCCCATAAATGAAAATCAAGGGGCGTCAGGTCCGGCGAAGGCAGAGGCCATAAATTTGGTCCTTGATTACCCCACCATCTATCCTCGAACATTTCAGTAAGCTGCCGATCTACAGCTCGTGTTTTATGTGCTGGTGCACCATCCATTTGGTAATAGCAATCCCTCAGAATGTTAAGGGATAATCCATCTAAAAAATTTGCTAATGTTCCTCTCAAAATTTCCAGGTATCTTTGTCCATTAAGATTTTCCTCATAAATGTGATAAACCAACAAATCATTCATTGAAATTGCAAAAACGTTCACGCTGAATTTATTTTGGAAATCAATAACCTCAATGAAATGTGAATTTTCTGTGGCCCAAAAATGTCGATTTCTCCTGTTGGTTATTCCACTTTCATCGAACTTCATCATACCATATAATTTTTTGCAGAATTGTCTCATCTTCTTGAAGCCGAATTAATAAATTTTCACAGAAATTTAGCCGCTTGGGAGGGTCAGTTGGTTGAAATTTTTGTAGTCTGATAGAAGAATACGGGTGCATGTTATGTTTCCTAAGGATCCTTTGAATGGAAGTATAACTCAATCCAATATCCATTGATGCTGACTTAATGGACGCATGCGGATTGGCACGAAAATATGCTAGCAAATTAATTTGATTGTCGTCGTCCTCGAGAATTGGTTTTCTTCTAGTATCTATGTATTTTGTTCCTCCAAATTGCAGAAAATTGCTTCTAATCCTTCGAAATTTTGTTTTACTCATAGGCGCCAAACTTGGAAAGTGGTTATTGAATTGCCTGTAAGTTCTATCCACCACTTTTTGACATTCGCCATGAATTAAAAAGAGATTAAACATATCCTCGTTTGAATAATCAGCCATTTTATTATCAATCTGGTGTTTTTCAGAAATTTTCAATTCAAATTACCAACAATTCTTGTTGAAATATCAAATTCGAATGAACGAAGTGACAAGACATTAATTTTAGGCACCTGTCAGGTGAGCGTAGCCAGTTCAGCTACTTGATTCAAATATTTCAAAGCATTCTCTGTTAGTTCTTGCAAAATCATCAAAATTCAATATATTCCCAAATTATTTCGGAACTATAAGAGATGGGTATAGTACATGCTGATACAATTCCATCTGAAATTTGACGTTTCATCTGATGCCGATATAAAAATATGCACGTGCCATTTGAAAAAATTGAGTTATTGCTGTTTGAAAAAGGCCAAATTGAAAAAATCATACAAAACAACGCAATAAACATTTGATATGTGTGGATTGTGCAAAAATTGTGTCTGTAGTGCAAAAGATCTACGAGCTACAATTTTTTTGTTTTTTTTTTGTTCCTCAAAAATCGAGTTGATAACAAAAATAATTAAATCTGTCAAAAGATTTGACAGATAAGTGCCAACAACTTGGGTATTTTATGCCTTGCTCAAATGTCGGTTCTAGATGTGTAATAAAAAAGGTAGATTGCCATTTGAAATAACAAAGTGAACACCCACTTCCGGTATAACCGGAAATGGTATCACTTCGAAAATAGTTCCCTTCAATTGGAAATCGGTAGTTATGGCCGCGTATAAAATATATATATATATATATATATATATATATATATATATATATATATATATATATATATATATATATATATATATATATATATATATATATATATACCTGAAAATGATGATGCGAGCGATGAGGACAGTGGGGTTTGATGATTTAGGAGATATTAGAAATCTTGCACGTCGACAACTGTTGAGGGAATACCATTCATAAATCAAATGGATGAGGAGGAACAACCACAACGTGTTGTTCAGAGGAACCTCCTGCGAAGGAAGCTAAAATTATCACTAAGAGAAAATGGAGACGAAAAGACATAACTGCAAAGCCTGAAAGAGGGTCCTTACCACCTGAATTCGTTTTTGTTAAAAGATAACCCTTTATAATTCTTCGAGATGTTTCTTGATAATAAAGTTTACGAACTCCTGCGATCCTGTACAGAAAAAAATTCTATTGCTAAAGGTTATGTCAATTTCTGCTTGAAGTGGAAAATTTTATAGGTATTTTGCTATTGTCAGATTATAATAGTGCCTCATGATATCGATTGTACTGGGACCAAAGTTTAGACACTCATCACCCAGGAATATCTTCATGTATGACGCTTAACCATAACCTAACCTTTACGGTTCTTTTATGCCTGCGATAACAGCAAATTTCCGACAGATGACAAGTTTGCTGAAGTACGAACATTGTGGGCACATATGAATGAAATATGGTTAAAATTTTCTGCCGGGGACAGACTTTTGTCAATTGATGAGTCGATGGTGCCTTATTCCGGAAAACATGGCACAAAGCAGCATATACACGGAAAACCTATGCGCTTTGGCTATAAGATTTGGTCTCTATGTACTCGATTGGGCTATCTCATTTATGGAGAGCCATATCAAAGAGCTAAAACTGGTAACACAAACCCTAATCTAGGTGTAGGAGGATCTGTAGTAACGAATTTGATATCACAATTACCCAGTGATAATCACTACAGTTTCTACATTGGTAAACTTTTTACATCACTACGCTTACTCGATAAAGACAGTGAAATGGGTCATGAATAACAGGTACGGTACGAGCTAACAGAGTAGATGATGCGCCTCTGAAGTATGTGACGAAGATGAAGAAGACGACAAGGGGTACGTACCATCAAATTACTAATTCGTCATGCAACACGACATTAATACGTTACAACGACAACAACATCGTTACTATAGCGTAGACAGAAAGTGGTGTTCAACCCCCTGGCAAAGTGAGGAGATGGTGGAACAATAAACGGGTAAATGTAGATCAACAACATTTCTATCAGGTGTACAATAAGCTCATGGGTTGACTAGCCGTCTTGACCAAAATGTTGGGAAATATAGGATTGCTATAAGGCTGAAGATATGGTATTGGCAAATGATGATGTTTCTATAAATGTGTGTGCTAATAATGATTTTCAGCTGTACAGACTTTCACCAACAGGCCAAGCTAAATATGCTCATGATTTTTTATCTTTCACAAGATACATTGTTCAAACATAGTTGATACTTGGCAAGGCTTTTCGTCTCTGATCAAACGAATTGGATTCAAGACACCCATGACCACAAAGAAAAAATTGCCATACTCGATACGTATAGATGATAAAGGGCAATATATTGTGAGAAATGAGAGTCAAATCCAATGCCGCCAATATCCCAAGAATACAAAACTCAAGTGCAGTAAATGCGGTGTTCGCTGCATCAACACTACTCTTGACTTTTCATGCAATGAAATAGTTATACTTTTTCGTTATGTTTTCATTATTATATTATATATTCTTTTAATGTCCCATTTAAGGTACAGTCCTGATTTTCAGAATGTATAAAATACATAACAAAAACTCAATTTTTAATTGTTTGAAAGTCATTTAGTTAATACTCATTAAGAAAATATGATTTTTTATTCAATTGTTACCTTGGGATGATATGGGTTAAAATGAAAAATATATTTTCAATATAGTTTGTTAGAATTCTCAATTCTCCATTCATTTCTTTTTCAATTGAAAATCGGTTTTAAAAAGATGAGAAAATTAGCATTTCATGTTTTCATCATGTCAACCATGAATAATTGGGTAAATCTGAGAATTCTCTTGAAAACAACGATAAAAATAATATTGTTGGAGTTTCTTATATTTTAAAGATTATCTCATAAACTATAGACCTCCGCAGCAACGCAAGCTCAAATCTTGTTCACAGGTTTCTCGTACAGGTAACTTCTATCATTCATACGACAATCATTTTTAATTTGATTGACTCAGATGCAACATTTCTTTCAAGTTTCTCCATAAGAAAAAATCAAAAAAGGAAAGATCCGGAATTTTTCCAGAAATGTAGGTATCACGTTTCGTAGAACGCGCAGATACTTTTCTTTCGTCAAGTATCTTCATAGAAGTAGCATCCAATAATATTATTCTTATTGAATAGTTCACACTGAACATTGACACAATAAATACACGGAATTCCCTGTTTTTCGCAATCTATAAAATCAAGGACTCTCTTCCTATAAATTTCCTAGTTAATGTATACTATAGCCTTGTTTATAGTCATTTGAATTTCAATGTTATCTCATGGCGTGAATCATATGGTTGGCAAAGAGCAATCGTTTTGCAAAAGCAAATTATAAGACTAATTTTCAGATTTTCGTGTCTTGTAGATCCACTTTTATTAGTCCAGGAATATTCACGTTGCCATGTATCAATATTTATAGATGTTTCATGTCTGTAAAGAAGAACGAAGCAAAATTTGTAATATTATGTAGCTTCTATAAATATTTTACCCGTAATGTAGAAGTTTTATCAGTTTCTACGCATGTCACTGGTAAATGTGCTTACCAGTGCATAAAAATTTTCAATCACCTACCGAATAACAGATTGATCGTGGTGTGTTTGAGGATATTATAAGGTCGGTGCTCATATATACTATATACTAAAACCGTAAGAAATAAGCGTAGAAAAATGGGAGAATTCGGTGGTGGAAACATCGGGAGGGGTTTTTTCTGTTGGAAAATTTTTTTGTTGGGAAAACGGATCATTTTTTTAGGAGATCAGCCCTATTTTTGTCCAAGCGGCTCGATTCGCGTTCGAGCGACCTTCGGGGGCGGCGCTCTGGACCCTTGAAAAAAATCGAGAAAACCGCGTCGGGACCGCGCCAAGTACGAATGGAAGAAATTTCTGCCGGAAAACAAAAATTCGATCATTATGAACGAGGACTACGCTTTCTACCTGGTCGAAAAATTCAAAAAAATGAGCCTCCGACAGGCTTTCGAAAATCTCATTCTTTCTCCCGAAAGTTGAACCGAATTGATAGGGGCGGTGTTAGCCTAAATGGCCGGATATCGAGTCACGGTTTCTTAAGGAGAAACGCTACCCGAGAATTTATCTGTTCCCATGGCCTAGTCTCATTTCGATATTCCTAACCGTTCCGGAGAAATCGGACTACAAAGTTGGTCCTTTTTGAACGACCGCCGAAAATGACAAAAACGACTACTTTTCCCAAGCTTTATAGAGTTCCGTGGAGGGATCTACTTTCGCTCTGCGAAATAGGCACATTTGTGCCGTTCGAAAACGTATTTCTAGATAGAATTTTCCGCAAAATCCTCTGTTGACATGTATGACGATGTTTTCCCTATTAGAAATTGTAACATTCCTTTCCAAAACCCAAGTTTCAATCGATAAATTAACGTTCAAACTCTTCTCCAGAAATCGAACTCGGTGCAAAGTTACCCTCGCCACCCAATTTAGCACACTTACACGTCCAGAAATTGACGAAATTAACTAATGTCGTGTTGTCACAATTGAAGTCTTTCTTTCATTCGTCCTATTTGTTTATGGTTACCCGAAGGTACCAAAAGATTCGTACATATCTCGGCAATAGATCCGTGAAAAGAAATCGTTTTAATTTTCCAATTTGGGACCATTTTCGAGAACTACATTTTCGAGAAAAGAACCAGAAACAGAGAGGCGAAGCGAACTGCTTTCCTCCACCTCTTTATGTCACTACTTGAGCCGAGTTCTGTCACAATAATCTATATATTTGGAATATCACAATATGATACTTTATGTCACTACTTGAGCCGAGTTCTGTCACAATGATCTATATATTTGGAATATCACAATATGATCTATGTTATTTTTATTTCAGAAAGTTTAAGTTTCAAAGGTAAGTGAAAGTAACTTGATGTGTGTTTTGACCATATTAATGATTCTTTCGTTTGAGCATACTGAAGAAATAATCTTTCATAATATTCATTTAACGTTTACAATTTGTGGCTACTCTGATTGATTTTGTAATTTTGGGGGCCCTGAAATGTTGAAATTACATTAATAAATACCCTGTATGGAATCAATCAAGACTATCCCTGAGAAAATAATGAGATTCAAGACGCTTTAAGTGTTTTTTCTTCATCAAATTCTTCTCAAAGAAACTTCATTTTGTTTTCGTAAATACCTTCAGTATGATACGAATATTGAAAGTTAATCACTACTAACATATATCTATTATCTATCTGTTTTACAACTGGAATATGATACAGAAAATTTCATAATCATGGCTGCTATTATTTCTGAATTCAAATAAAGCCACGTAACCACGTGGCACGTAACCAAGAATGTTGATCTTGTAATAATTAGGGTTCTGTATAATAAATCAAGACCATCTTCATACAAAAATGGGATATCTTCCAAGATGCTATTGACAGAAAATAGACATTTCTGTTACAAAGAAATTCACTCACGAAAATACAATTAGTATGATATGAATATCAAAAGTTATTCACAACATGCTTTGTATCTATTATATATCTGTTGATATAACTGTTGAAAATACAAAAATTCATGCTCCTGAATTCAGCAATATACGAGAGGGTGTGAAATGTTTCAAAGTCAGGCTAAATTATTACCTGTTTGAGAAATGAATGTGTTTTATTATTTCTGAATTAAAAAAAAATTCAAAATCCTTCAAGACGTTATCGACTGGTCATAGGCTTTGCTGAGTATATTTCTACTAAGAGAAAATTTACAGACAATTTTATGACCTAAATTTTGAAATTCATTCTCATCATTCCATGTATTTATTATGTAACTGTTATAAGATACGAGGAGTAGTCAAATAACTCGATGCTGAGGTTGAAAATACCTGTTTAAGAAATTAATGTATGTAATTACTTCTGAAATGAAATGAAACTTAAACTGATGAGACATCCTTCAAGACTCTATTGACAGGTAATAATCTCTTTTGTTTATATTCTTTCTAAAAGGAATTTCACTTTTACCTGTTTTGCGAATGTCTGTTATAAGTTCTGAATTCAAATAAAACAGGAAAGTCAGAACCACTAATAAATAAAATATTTTGAACTAGATATCTGTAGATCTGTGTTCACTTTATTTTTTAGTTCATCCAAGAGAAAGTATGCTCTTCAATTACTCAAATTCCAATATAAATAGGAATTTAATATGTTTGAGGAAGCTCATAGTAATTCGAGTACTCAAATAAAGGAAATCTTAATCCAAAGACAAAATATGGTTCAATTTATCTTGCTTTGAATTGTCAGGGCTATACATACAGTAAATGTAAGCCTCATTAAAGTAAAGAAGGGTATTTTGTTTAATGCTGTAATTTTTCATGAAAAAGTAGAAAACTTTGCATACCTCTGATGTTACTGTCAAGTTAGAATAAATCAGTAATATTTTGGGTATTCTTTGTTCTTTGTTTTTCAATATCTATCGAAATGCATTCAAAAAACTACAAGGATAATTGAAAAAAATTGAAATTTATGCTACTCTTGAATACTTCAATTTTCGAATTTTTAGAATGAAAAATGATAATAGCTACGGAGCCCTAGGTGAAATTTGGACATCGGCTACTAATTATTGATTTATCGTTTAACGCTGGAGGTCATTCCTGAGGAATGCGCCTGTGGCGTCACACGCTGTTTATCGACCCCTTTTTTCGGTTTTACTTCTACGCCTCTGCTTTTTTCACAAATTTGATATCGGATATTCCATTTATTTTTAACAGAAAAGGATTCTTGTGTTTTTTTTTCCGCACGACGCATACTTTAAGAGATATCGCTTCTTTCAAGAGAATCATTATGTTTGAATATTTGGGTTGCGAATAGTTTCTTTGATTTTATTGTTGCGAAAGTGAAATGATCGTCTTCCCATTCTATACTGCTTTCTATCTGACCTAATTTTTCCTAATCTGTGCTTAATAAAATTCGAAAGCATCCTCCTGAAAACAGAATGTTGTGCGCCTGAGAGAATCTTTTCAATACTCTCTAGCCGCTCCTGCAGAATTTCGATTAGACAATCTGTTACAAAAGTGAATATCAGCTGCTTCTTGACTCGTAAGTTTATACCAAAACAACATGAAACAATAACAATCCATTCCATGCAGAAACTGAAGAACTTCTGTGAAACAATAGTACGATTCATTTCTATGACTTCATTACCTCCTTTAAATTTTGACAGACCTCGTTTCAACAGTACAGATATCATTTGATATCTGCTATTCGATAGGAACGAATATTTTTTTCTGCTATTGTTTCATAGTGTTTTTGATATAATTTTCATTCTATTTTGGTTCAACAAAATACCATTCCAATTTACAAACCAAGAACAAGCTGATATTCACTTCAGTTACTGATTATTCAATGGAAATTCTGCAGAAGCGACTAGAGAGTACAGACAAAGATACCACCTCAGGCGCCATCCACATCATTCTGTTTTCAGAAGGATGCATTTGAATTTAATTGCACATGGACTAGGAATAATTAGGCCAGATGAAAGGCAGAACAGAATAAATAGAGGATAAGAGAGTAACAACAATTTGATTCGGGAACAATTCAACCAAGATCCCTCAACAAGTAGTCGAAGAGTTTCTCGAATACTGAATACTCCTAAATCAAGAATTCTCCGAGTATTGAGAACGGACCACAGTATGCTTTCCACCTACAACCAGTGCAGAATCTTCATGAAGGTGATGGATTGGCGAGATTACAATTTTGTAGATGGATTATCCATTCCCTAAAAGAAAATGAACATTTTTTGAATCGAATATCTCGCGAGTCTTGCTTTACTCGCCGAGGAGAAACGAATTTTCATAATCAATATGTTTGTGCCCATGAAAACCCACATGCTATTCGACCAAGAAATTTTCAGAATGAATTCAGTGTTAATGTGTGGCTCGTAGTTTTCGTTAACCACCTTTAGGGCTTTTTTTTACCTCATAGAACAAATAGTGAGCTGTTTGCTGAATTCTTAAAACAAAACATGCCAACATGTGGGAGGACATACCACTCGAGATTAGAAGAACGGTTTGGTACCAACTCAACGGATGCCCTGCTCATTACCATCAAAACGTTAGAAATTGGCTGAATGAAAATTTCCCTGAGAGATGGATAGGACATGGTATGGCGGTTTCATGGCCAGTGCGTTCACCAGATTTAACTCCACTTGATTTTTTGTTTGGGAATACATAAAAGAGAATGTTCAAAAAGTTGTTGTGGAAACAACGGAAACATTGATCGACAGGATTCGAAATGTTTGTTATCAATTAATAAACGGAGCTTCGATAATTTTTGTACGTCGAAGTATGAGACGACGATTCGAAATATGTGTCGGACAAAATGGATCGCATTTTGAACATTTGCTTTGATAATATTAGTTTGAATTGTTTATGTTTGTGTTGATTGTTATTTTTGAGTTAAATGTCTAGAAGTCTACATCACAATAGCTGGCATTAAGCACCATCTTATGGGCTGTTCCGAATTTCGAATTTGCATCTCGGTTGACCTTGAGGACTCTTTTTAGAGCTCGCGGATGGAAGCAGGCAGTAATGAAGTAGATACTACGAAATAAATAGATCGGATTGATAACTCGAGGTGAATAACCATCCTGAAAATATTCACTCTAACTGTCTATGGAGAATAGAGTATTTAACTAAAGTGATCTCTGTTTCGAATCCGGAGTCAATATCCAAAAAATTGACACAAAATGTAGAAAAATTCGACTCGAAAATACTGTCTGTATATCGGATAAGAAGCATTGGAGGGGATAATTATGATGAAAATCCTCATGGAATAACTTTTTCTGAAGACCGTTTCATTTTCGCAACAAAGAAAGCAAAAAAACTATTCGCAGCCGAAATTTATCGACCCCGTTCAAAACATAATGATTCTCTTGAAAAAAGCGATTCCCTGTTCTTCGATCTCAAATATCTCCTAAACTATGCGGCTTAAAAAAAACCATGAATAATTTTTTTTTGTAAAATAAACGAAATATCCGCAAATGTGCTCGAATTTGTGAAAAAAGCAGAATTGTACAGGTTCGATCGAGGAAAGGGAACGATAACAGCGTGTGACGCCACTGGCTTATTCCTTAGGAATGAGCTCCAGCGTTAAATGATAACCTAAGGATTAGTAACCGATGTGCCAAATTTCGGCTTTTTACTACTTAGTATTCCGTAGCTATAATCTTTTTTCGTTTTCAAAATTCGAATTTTGACACCCTGTATATCGAAGACGAATCTTTTCGGAAGTAAGTTTGTTCTGAAAGTGATCATCATTTCGATTATCTATTGTACCTCGAAGGATTTAGGTCTGGAGAGCAAGCTGACCAGTCCAAAATAGCGATTCCCTCTGTTTCAAGATAATGTCGCGCGAGGTTGCTGGTATGCGGAGGAGCATTATCTTGCCTGAAAGTGAAATTCCCACTGTGGGCACTTAGACAGAGTCTCACTATGGGCTCCAGCACTAGGTTCACGTAATTTCTAACCAATATACTCACATGAAACGAAATCGAATCTGTTTTGCCTCCCAGCATAATGCCACCCCAAAACATCACACTGCCTCCTGTGGTATTTCGGAATTTGTCTCGCTGCGCGGAGTCTAGCTTGTCTTCCAAGACCCCTTAAAATCCAAATCCGGCGGTCATCTAATCGAACACCAATTCTGGTCTCATCCGAAATAAAAACATTTCCCCAATTCTCAATATTCCAATTATGGCGCTCGATACACCAATTAAGTCTGTTAATTTTTTGTTGTCTAGTTAGCTCTGGAACTCTTAAGGGCCTTCTGCTGTATAAACCCCTTGAACGAAGTCTTTGACGTATCGTTTCTACCAATACACTGATGCCTGTTGCTTCCAGAAATTGCCTTTGGAGTATGGGGTGCGACGCACTAGGGTCACTTCTTGCAATTTGGCACAAAAAGCGGTCTTGTTCTTCAGAAGTAATCTTCCTCTTTTCTAGGCCTATTTTGCAGAGATTGTAGCTCCACTTATATACCTCTGTGTCACCCTTTCTTCAACGAGAGCAATTATTCGACCTTTCTGCACATCGGACAATCCAATGGAAGGCATTATCAATTATGATATTTTTAAAATTTTGAAATTCACTGTTTCATATCTCAGTAGGAAGATCACTTCTGAAGAACAAGACTGCTTTTTGTGCCAAATTTAAAGAAGAGGCCCTAGTGCGTCGCACCCCATACTCCAAAGGCAATTTTCGGAAGCAACAGGCATCAGTATATCAGTCGAAACGATACGTTAAAGACTTCGTTCAAGGGGTTTATACAGCAGAAGGCCCTTAAGAGTTCTGTTACCGTTTCCACTACGGTATTTCACCATAGATCGCTCTAGGCCCCTCCGAATAAGCGTGTTACTGTGTTAACCACGCTTCCTTAATCACAGATCGCCTAGTAGGCCCTTCAACAGGGCTAAGCACACAACGTACTCTGGGCCTACCTGGACCGAGGGTTTGAATATCCGGGCATTTCGGAGACTCCCGGACTTTCTCTTCAACGACCTCTTCGAATACACACTGTCTCAGAAGACCGACTGCAGCACGCGTTGCTACGAGCCGGCTTTCCGTACCCACGCCATATTGCCAAACCGCCGTTGTTTACCAACGAACCACGTGTTTTTTTTTATTTCATTTTACTTCTACGTTTACAAAGAGTGTTTGTGTTAACCATCAGTGTTTCCATCGTGTGTGTGACTCCATCCCGGTAGCAAGTGGAGCCCAACGTGTGCATTAGGGCATTGTTTTCTCCGTTGAGAAAAAGGACCCATCACCGACTGAGTTAGCCGATAAATATTGATACGAGAATCCAAGGGAAGATTTCAGCTACTTCCGCACACGAGGAGAATCCGACGCACGTGGTAGGACCAAAGCGAACAATAGCAACGACGCACGTGGATAGTATTCGTCTAATTCATCTACCGCAGAATTAATCCACCACCGCAGCAGCCGTGAATGAAGCATCCGGTTCTTGGATCGAAGATAACACCAAGTAGCGCCCAAAAACGAGTGTGTGAGTGTAGTGTTGTAAAACGACCAGTGCGCTAGTGAATCTAGAACCTACTCACAGTCGCAGCTGTTCAACGTATGATAAACTCATCATGTGTCCTATGTGTCTTAGGTTAGTAAATTGTTTTTTTTTTCAGTACTATTTTTCTCTTTTTCAGTACTATTTTTCTCTTTTTCAGGTATTTTCAATATCTAAGTTTTGTGTGTGATTGACAAACAAAGATACGAAGTAGACGCGTTTCAACACCCCCCCTCAGATTTGTTATTGTACATATCTTAGATTGAAATAATTCAAATAATTTAAATAGAGCCTTGCACCATGTTCTCATAATGTAAGTAGCTAGACCATACGACCCGCTTACGTGAGACAAGGTTTTCTGTGGTTTCCCTTGTCATCATCGCGTTGATGCCAAATGGCGCGTAAGATAGTAAGACGGCCACAGACGCACTGCACACAGGGTCGTAATAGATTTAAGTAGGATAACTTGATAAAACTTTTTTTTTAATATTCAAGGGTATGATGTACACGTATGCACATGTCTTTAATAAAGATACAACATGGTTTCATTACCCAGTATGACAATATGGAGGCGCCTAACCGCGATCTTCAGAGGTGGCCGTGTTACCGTTTCCACTACGGTATCTCACCATAGATCGCTCTAGGCCCCTCCGAATAAGCGTGTTACCGTGTTAACCACGCTTCCTTAATCACAGATCGCCTAGTAGGCCCTTCAACAGAGCTAGGCACACAACGTACTCTGGGCCTATCTGGACCGAGGGTTCAAATATCTGTGCATTTCAGAGACTCACGGACTTTCTCTTCAATGACCTCTTCGAATACACACTGTCTCAGAAAACCGGCTGCAGCACGCGTTGCCACGAGCCGGCTTTCCGTACCCACGCCATATTGCCAAACCCCCGTTGTTTACCAACGAACCACGTGTTTTTTTATTTAATTTTACTTCTACGTTTACAAAGAGTATTTGTGTTAACCATCAGTGTTTCCATCGTTTGTATGACCCCATCCCGGTAGCAGTTCCAGAGCTATCCAGACAACAACAAATTGACAGACTTAATTGGTGTATCGAGCACCAAAATTGGAATATTGAGAATTTGCGAAATGATCTTTTTTCGAATGAGACCAGAATAGGAGTTCGATCGGATCACCGCCGGACTCGGATTTTAAGGGGTGGTGGAAGAGATGGATAATCATTTTTATTTGGGCAAGTTGCTAAAGTAATTTTAAACTCAGGCATAATTTTCATGATTTCCATCTTGTATGGAAGTAATAGCATGAACCAATTTTTGCATACTTTTCGGTGATCCCAAGTTCAGATTTTTCTTGATTGAAATATTCGGAATTAAAATCTGTATAGCATTGAAACTTCTGAAACATCCACAGAGTAATTGAGATTTAACACTATCATATGTATGGAATTGAAGAAAAAAATAACCTCAATGCTCGAAAATGGTGGAAAGACACTTTAAACTTGACGACTGTATCGATCCACCCAGTATTACAGAAGCAGTATTTTTTTCATCTTTTTTTATACCACTCACGTCACTGTATTCTCCATTTCCCCATTCGCTAATAAGAATAACTACGTTGGCGATGCAAAATTTTTGTTCATAATTATAATATTATGCGATCATAAAAATATCCGTGTGACATGTCAAAATTCCATTATTGTTAATTATCGACAGTGCGAATTAGTGAATGTATGAATCAATACACCCAAAGTGAAAAATTCGATATGCTTCTTATGGAGAGTGCAGGCAAAATAACGTTCAAGCCGAACAATTATACAGAGAGCGCTAGCCGGAAAGACTTCATCAATAGAACCTATTTCTCTAAAGTTTCGTGAGGTGAAATCTGCTGAAGAGAACGATTTCATTATCGACGAAGATACCGAAGTAGACATATTGACATTTGTTGATATTAATCCAACCACATCAACAAGGGAAATTGCTGGAAGCTTGAAATTAGCTACCAAAGCGCATGTAGAATTTTGAAAAAACAAAAAAGTACCGCTCATTTGAATATCAACTACATCAACACCTATATGTTAACGAAAGTGTTAGGCGACTCCTGTACTGTGAAGAGTACCTCAGCAAAAAGGAGGCTGATCCACAATATCCTACAAAGATTTTATTCAGTGACGAATCATGTTTCACGAACAATGGGATGTTTAATAAGCAAAATACCAGGTACTGGTTGCAACAAAATGAGTACATATATCAATATGGAAACTTACAAGAACGTTTTGAGTATAATATCTGGATGGAATGATGGAAAATAATTTTTGAAGGTCCATTGAGAGGGGAGAGATATTTGGAATTTTTGAGGACCCAAAGACAAGATGAATTGGACGAGTTGCCATCAGCAGTAGTGAATGAAATATATTTTCAACAAGACGGTACACCTCCTCACAACACAAGGGATATCTCGCGGTATCTCGACAAAATTTTTCCCGGAAAATGAAAAGGTACAAATAGTTCTATAAGATGCCCAGCTAGATCGCCAGATTTGAGTCCACTAGATTTCTTCCTGTGGGGCCATTTGAAGAATGAGGTTACCAAATACCTGTTAGAACCCAACAAGAATTGGAAAACCGTTTAAGACAGGCTATTACAGGCATTACAGCCCAACAGTTAAATAATGTTGTTAGGGGAACCATCTAACGTGTGCGATGTTGTGTTCGTGGGAATGGTGCTATTTTTGAACATTTATAATAATTATTTCAGTTTCGCTGTTCGCTCTTTTGTTAGTAACTTCGACACTCCGTAAAAAAATGAGCAATTGAATGTTTTGGTACAATCTTGTATTTTCGTGATAGGAGATGTTGAGCTAAGCCAATTGTCACTGTTCGTGGCATTCTAGAACGAAAGATGAACATTGCAAAAAAAGGTTGTGTTTTGTTTTTCGTTCAAAAATATGTCAAAAGGTCGTAGGATTAGATGAACAATCAAAATAAGCAAAAAAATACAGGGTGTCCCATTTGAAAATCGGAAGTCGGTATCGTTTCCGGCATAACCAGAAACGAATATAATATCTCCATTTCTCTGATCATGTATAAAGATATGTACTAATAAACTCTTCTTTCGCAACCTCTGATTTTATTATTTCAGTTGATTTTTTTATTTCGGAAATAATCGAAGATAAAGATAAGGTTACTTCTTCAAAAATATAGCACAATATTTTATGCGTTGACATGAATACAACAAGGTATGATGTTTTCAAAATTACAATATTCAATAATTTTTTGAGTCATTTCTGTATAAAATGAGGATAATCTATTTCAATTCATCAATAAAGCTATCCTTGGGTAATAAGAAAACGAAAGGATAAAAGATTTCATCATCTCTGGCCGAAGGAGCATGCGATGATGTGAGAGCTTATTTTCATGAATTTTTACGGAAAAAAAAATTTGTAACGGAACTACTCACCGAAAAAACTTATTACTTAAAGACATTACAGTAGAGTTAGGGCCACTCCTGAATCTTGAACAAGAAAGTGGTCTTTCAATCTGAAAAAACCCAACATTTTTTATAGAAAATTGGGACACTCAGTTTACAAAATAAATTGCTGATTGATATATAATATATATATATATATATATATATATATATATATATATATATATATATAATCATGTGGTCTTTCAATCTGATGAGAAATATCACCCAACATACATACAGACAGACAATGATATCATATATATATATATATATATATATATATATATATATATATATATATATATATATATATATATATATATATATATATAGAATATATATATATATATATATATATATATATATATATATATATATATATATATATAATCACAATCACCATTCTGAAGAAATGCTGACAAGACGACAATCGGACCCACCAAAATACGAACGTATAAATAGACGCGTATCCTTCGTAAATATAACATTAAGTAATAGTTAGAGCATAAACCAATAACCCTTGTACCTCATAGTTAGAATAAAGATTGTTTTTAAAAAGAATTCTAAGTGTTCGAAAAACATAAATGGCGACGAGGATGGGATATTCTCATTAATTGCAAAAGCAGTTAAGTGAATTTTAATTCTTTGGAGAATAACCAGAACCAGAACACAAAAGCTTACTCTGTAGTTACAGTGGTGTAAACGTGCGAAACAAATTATCACCCCAACTCTTAGTAACCACCCACAGAGGAAGAATTCGAACAGGCGGCACATCTAGATGTAGCGAACCAGATCCCGTTTGGAACAATTAAAAAAAAACCGTGAGTACAAGTACTTAAGTTCCTAGTTTTACAGTTTCCTAGCCTTAAACTTAAAATACCTTTTTCCTAATCCGGACAAAGTAGATTACCGAACCAAACAAACCAAACAAACCAAACAAACAAACATCTACAAAATTGATTTTTTAGTAGAAAAACTGTCTAACTTGAACATTAATCGATCCGAAAGTTCAAAAGAACAAGACAAAATGACAATAACCAATAATGGAACCAATAATAACATAGAACTCGCATCAAAATTCAGCGCACTTTTGCCTCAATTTAATGAAGATTGTAAAAGACTCAATTCCTTCATAAAAAGTTGCGACCAATTTTTAACACGATTTAATTCAGGTGATACTATCATTAAACATATTGTTTCGAAATAATTAAAAGTAAATTAATAAACAAAGCAGGAGATGAGTTTTACTCTTCTGATGTAGCTGACACGTGGATCGCTTTAAAAGAATTGTTAATAAACAATTTCAGCGATAGAGTTAGTTTAGAAGTCCTAAAGAACGAATTCCAGTTCTTAAGAAAATCATTTCACGAAAATATGTTCGATTTTATAGACCGAATTAAGGCCTACATAAACTATAGGATACCCGCTGAAGTTACTTTTACCCCAGAAAGTAAAATGCTTCACAAACAATTAGTTGAAGGATTAGCTAAAAATGTCCTTACAAGTAACGTTCCCATAGAATTACAAATATCTATGCTAACAACCCGTAATTTAAATTTCGACTTATCAGTTCAGATGGTAGAAAACTATCTAATGCAGAAAGAACAATTAGATCTTGTTCGAAATCAATTTGAAAATCACAATAAACAACAAACTCAATATTTTCCCTCACAACCAATTCAAATGACACAAAGGAATAAACAATCTATTCCACATTATCCTACAAACAAACAGGTATTTGGTAATCAAACGAAGCCTACAAATGTATTCAAACCAGGGAATGCAACACCCTCTTTTCAACCAACTCCCATGTCAACGCTAACCCATAGAAACTATCCTGAGAAAAGACCTTATGAAATGTCTACTCAAACTATTCAAAATCCGAATAAAATGAGGACAAAGCATACATTTTTCAAATCAACCCAACCTCCTAATTTTATGTCAGAGGAATTAACTAATATACAAGAAAACCCCCTAAAAGAATATAATGAAGAGATTGATAATTACTTCGATTCCGAATTAAATGAAGATAATGATTCCCAATTAAATGAATAAAATTTTTCACAACCAGCCTTAGACAAACCGTGGACTTAAATAGCGTACACGAAAAAATCAAGTCAACCCATTTACTCTATATTATATTAGAAAACCCAAAGCGAAAATTTTTAATCGATAGTGGCTGTTCAGTCTGTTTGATGGACCCACGATTAGCATATCAATATTTTCCAAATCAAATTGATTCAGAAAATACTTCTTTATGTACCCCACATGGCTCAGAAATGAGTAACGAAAAAGTGGATATGCCTTTAAATAATTTGAATTTCTTGAAGAAAATGGTTTTGTAATAGATTTATAAAAAAGACTATCAATTGGTGAAAATTGTGAAATCCCAATATTTTTCCAAAAGGTTATAACACGTAGAGATCATTATCCTATCGATTTAAAACATTTAACATCAAAAATTCGAAATCAATTAATAAAAATATTCAATGCGACGGAAAAAGTCTCACAACTTCCAAATCAACCCTTAGAATTTTCTAATAGAATTAAACATAATATCAGAACAAAAGATGAAATTCCAATTCATTCAAAAATTTATAGATACCCAGAGAAACACCGGACAGAAATCGAAATGCAAATTGAAAATAATTAGACCAAGTATCTCTCCATGGTCTTTCCCTGTCGTAATGGTTAAGAAAAAACTTGATCAATCCGGAATTCAAAAATGGAGAATGGCTATCGATTATAGACCATTAAATTACAAAACAATAGATGACAAATATCCACTACCTCAAATAGATTCTATTCTAGATAAACTTAAAGGTGCCAAATATTTCACTATACTTGATCTAGCAAGCGGATACCATCAAATACAATTGGACGATGAATCAATTGAGAAAACTGCATTTACAGTTGAGAACGGACATTACGAATTTCTACGAATGCCGTTTGGTCTAAAAACGCACCAGCGACTTTTCAACGAATAATGAATAACATTTTGAAAGATTATATCGGTAAAATATGCTATGTCTATATGGATGACATAATTATATTTTCAAATTCTGAAGAACAACATCTAGCAGATATACATACTTTGTTATTTAAAATTGCAGATGAAAATTTAAAGATTCAGTTAGATAAATGTGAATTTTTCAGACTGAAATCGAATTTTTAGGTCATAATGTAACACTTCAAGGAATTAAACCTAATCCTAGAAAGATCGGAATTATTAAGAAATTCCCTCTTTCGAAAAATGCTAAAGAGATTAAATCTTATTTAGGTTTGTTAGGATATTATCGCAAATTCATACCGAATTTTGCTAAAATCACGAAACCAATGACCAAATATCTACGTAAAGATGCTAAAATGAAGTTAGATGACCAAGAATATAAAGAAGCTTTTCAAATCAGTAAAAATTTACTAATAAATCACCCTATATTGATTTATCCTGATTTTAATAAACCTTTTTGTTTAACAACAGAAGCTTCAGGATATGCGTTAGGAGCTATTATATGTCAGGGTACACCACCGAATGACCTACCTATTGCATATGCTAGCAGAACTTTGAATGATGCAGAAACTCGATATTCAACAATTGAAAAAGAACTTTTTGCTATAGTCTGGGCAACGAAACATTTCCGCTCTTATCTTTTTGGCCCAAAGTTTACTATCTATTCTGACCATAATCCCCTTGTATGGCGGAATTCATTAAAAGAGCCAAACTCTCGTTTGATGAGATGGAAATTAAAACTCGAAGAGTTTAACTTGAAATCAAATATAAAAAATGTTCAAATAACAATGCGGATGCATTATCTAGATTAAAAATAGATTCAGAAGATATGAATGTCTTAGAAGACGAAATATGTTCAGTAATACCACAAGTTAGTGCTGAAGATTTAGAAATGAACCAACAAGAATTAGACGAGTTAATAAACCGTGTAAGTGACGAAAATGATAATCCACCATCGGATACTCAAACTGTCCACAGTCATGAAGAAAATCCAATATTAGACATACCCTATTCAGAACACCCTGTAAATTGTGCAAAGAATCAAATTATTTTTTTTCCTACTACCAAGGCATATTATACCTTAAAAACAAAACCTTTTGACAGCAAAAAGCGTTATACCGTAGCTATTTCAAAGAGTGACGATTTTATAAAATTTATTAAACAATATTTACAACCAAAAACATTGTATTCTATACATTTCAGACACAAGAACCTAGAAAACCTTTTATTCAACTTTTGCAAATGAATTTTAAAGCAAAAAGTTTTAATCTTAGGATATGTAATACTTTTCTAGAAGACGTTTTTGAACTAACTGATCAACAGGAGAGAGTAGAAATGTATCACATGAATAAATCAGGACATAGAGGCATAAATGAAAATATCAATGCCATAAAACGCAAATTTTATTGGCCAAATTTAGAAAAATCGTTCCAACAATTTATTAACAGTTGCGAAATTTGTCAAAGAAACAAATACGAGCGTACTCCGAATAAATTAATATTCAAAAACAATCCAGTAGGAGATAAACCCTTCTCACATCTATATGTAGATACGTTAACTATAGAAAAATCTACATGTTTCACGATAATAGATTCATTTTCCAGATTCGCGTAGTGTTACCCCTTACTTCAAAAATCTGCAATAGAAATCATGAACAAATTTGTTCAATTCATGAGTAACCATGCTATACCAGAAAAAATAAGTTGCGATAACAGAACAGAATTTAAAAACAAAGTTTTACAAGAATTTGCTGAGACACATAAAATCAACCTTCATTATACAACGAAATATAACCCGAATTCCAACGCTCTTATTGAAAGATTTCATTCATCTTTGATTGAACAATTAAGATGCTTATCGGAAGAAAAATTGCATTTAACGGTTAGATTAGCACGTGCAGTTTTAACTTACAATAATTCTTTTCACTCATCTCTAAATTATACTCCCATGCAAATAATTAAAGGAAACTTGCATTATTCGATACCTTTAGAAAAAACTGCTGATGAAAAAATAAACGATTACGTGAAAACCTATCGTGAAAACATGAACGAGATAAAAGAAGTTGTGCAACGTTCCATAGATAAAGCCGCACAACGCAGCGAAAAACTCAATGTTTGTCGCCAAGCAGATAAACGAATAAATGAAAACAAAGACATTTATCTGAGATCGCCTACACAAGCTAAAATGGACCCTTTGTTCAAAAAGACACCAATTCATATTATCACTGATATTAAAGTACAGAATCCTCAAATTAAGCATATTTATCACAAAACCAGAATAAAACAAAGAAAATCTGATTAATTTCATTTAATTTACAGTTGGAATTTTCGAAATGGATTCCTCTACTTTTCCTACCTTTCCTACTATCTATTGAAGTAACTGAATTAAAACATAATTTAGTACCAATATATTTAGCAAAAACCTATATTGCTACACAAGCTAAACATCTCATATTTCATTACGATATTTCAGGAGTTCCTAAACTCCTAATCTTACAAAATAAAACTATCACTCAACTTAAGAAAAATAAGTTCACCGAGCCTGCACAGCAATACTATAAGGTAGCCTTACGAATAATTGAAAATAATAATCGTACATATCAAAACATGATGTATAGAAATAAAACTAAACGAGGACTTATAAATCTTGGAGGCTCAATAGCTAAATTTCTTTTCGGAATCTTAGATGCCGATGATGAAGAAACATATAAAAATTATTTTAAAGATATTCAAGCAAATGAAGAAAGCGTTCAAATAAATCAAAATAAAATTTTACACGTTATTAATAACATGCAGAAACAATATGTTGATAAGATAAAGCACTTAATTGAAAAATTTGAAAATATCAAAACTACTAGTGATTCACTTCTTATGTTACATCTAATAATTTTACAATCCTAAGAAATTGAAATGACCCTCAATAACCTAGAAAACGCAATAAGTTTTGCTAGACTACATCTGTTACATGAAGATATAATACCACTCAAAAATTTGACTTATGTCTTATCCAATAACAATTGGAAAACCTTTCAAACACATAACAGATTTTTACTCCCTCTGTCCAACCAAAGTAATTATTGGAAAGGATCAATTACTGTTCTTAGTCACAATACCTATACTCAACTTCAAGGAATATGACTTGTTCCATTTACATAACCTTCCTTTCCGAAATACATTTATTCCTTCCACACAACATCATGTACTTGTACAGGAAGAAATAATAAAATGGGAATGACGAGAAATCTACCCAATCGAAGACTTCTACATCGCAAAACAAGAAAACTTGACACCAAGCTCCAGATGCCTAGAATATTTGTTCAAGAAACTGGAAGAAAATTGTACTAGAGTTCCAACACCTATGGTAACCGACTTATACCAATTAGAGGATAGTTCCATCGTTAGTCAAAATAACACATGGATATTCGAACACTGTTAAGACTCTGTAAAAAGACTTAAAGTACCTACAATGAGTATATTAAAAAGCTCATGTATGATTACAAACTCACAGAAGAGTATCTACCCAATCAACACTGTTGAACTCAGAAGAATTATTGAGTTATTACCACTTAACATGACCACAACCCAAGGAATACCAGAAGAGAAGCTTCAAGTAGAAGAAATACCTACTCTGAAGGATCTCTACCAATGGGCACCACATCCAACAACAATAGCCTTGTCAACGGCAATAATTATGTTTATATTGATTATGACCCTAATAGCAGTATTGTTCTTTTGTTATAGAAGATACCTGCTACCTTATTATAATTTTCGTAAACTCTCAGCCTCGAATGGGGAGGAATTACGAGTTCCAGAACAATCACCATTCCGAAGAAATGCTGACAAGACGGAAATCGGACCCACGAAGATACGAACGTATAAATAGAAGCGTATCCTTGGTAAATGTAACATTAAGTAATAGAGCATAAAACAATAACCCTTGTACATATATATATATATATATATATATATATATATATATATATATATATATATATATATATATATATATATATATATATATATATCATATTTCAATAAAACATGTACCTAATAGGTACATTTAGACAACTAAAAGCTAAATTTCAATGTCAATAAATATCACTTGCTTTTAATCCCATCCAACACGGTTTGGGCTAACCCGATGGACTCCACCACAGCTTCTTGAAACCGATCCAGATAACCATTAAGCAAATCACGGCATCTGAAAATCAAAACTATGTAGGAAACAAGTCAAATTTATAAATGAATAGAGAAATTGGGCAATGGGGCTGAATTTAGTTTGGGCGCCACTTTTGAAACGCTACCCTTTTTGCCTATTATGAATATTAAATATCTAATTCTGAAATATTTTTTATACTCTGTTGAATTTTTACAATTCAAATATAAGCTTTCATACTTTCCATTCAATTTTCCAAATAACTCTAACCCTTCAGGACGTACTGGAAGACAGAGTTTCCATTCATAAAATGGTTTAGTTTTCGATGATTTTATACAAGAATTCATAACTTTTAGAAATATAAATGCTAAGTAGTAATGGTAAAGATAAATACCACAATACAGGCTCGAAAAGGAAATGTTGTCCAATTTTTGTTCAACATGACTCACATTAATTCAAGTTGTTGCTAAAGTGACAGAAAAAAATGATTGAGGAAGTTCGAGGTAGGGGTTCACTACTTGACATGACTTGAAATCAAGTGAAGCTCAAGTCGAGCTAAGGTTTTCAGAATTCAAGTCAAATCAAGCTTTTTTTCACAAAAGCTTGGAAATTTGCAAAACTTGAATCAGAACACAATACAAAAAAAACATTAAATTTCCTCGTTTATTCAATAAGAGCGAGAATAAAGGTGTGATTAATACTGAATATTTGATCGGGAAATATTTAAAAGAAATTTAGCCCAAGAATCTGAAAAGTATTCATAATGTTGTTGAAGGAAACACAAATATAGATCAAGAACAAGAGTGAAAGTGACATGTAAATTTTCAAATAGAACATCACAAAAACAAAATAAATAAATTTTTTATGAAACAACTGAAATGAACTTCTGTGAAAATAAAAGAAATACCTACATTGAACTCAAGTCAAAAAGAATGAGATGATGCGAAACTGCAATCCCATTTCATCAGATAGTTGACAATTCATTGTTTTCAAACCAAAAATTGATACACATCATCCTCCTAACTGAAATACAGCTTCGTGCTTTTTCCTTCAGTCTAAAAGGTCACAGAAGACTTTTTGTATAGAACTAGTAAGCTTATCTCGAATTGATTCGACTCCAAGTCACTCCATTTGTCCTACTTCGATGCAGACATCCTTGATGAAAGATGTGGACTTGGGTTGGGCCTAAACTATTTTGTTTTATAAGTTTTCTCGAAGTTAGAAGTTCTTCAACCTGCAATTTCTTTCCACAACTAGAATTTAGAAACGTTATGGCGAGGGTCCAACTAAAACTACACAGTACATTCAGTTGCTTTTTCAATGATGTTTAACGATTTTATCCCTCGCCTTCTGAATGCAATGAGTTTTCGTCTGAGTGTTCTGAACTGTTTGCCTCATATGGATCTGCTTCCATTTTCGACGAGATATCAGAAAAATCATTCATTTTACTTACGCCCGATTTTTAACACTATTTGTATTTAACCTTCCCAGTTTCTTCTTTTGGTGCTTTCTGCCGTACAGGTATAATACGTAATACTGGTATAACAGTTACAGTATAGTCACAAGAAATTAAGTAAGAAGGGGAAAACATTTCTTTGCATTTACGAGTTACGGAGAATTCCCTGGACTCCCCCGACTCCCAGTTCCTGGGAAATCACCGTTCAATCTCGATTCACTCATTCTCCGAGTAACGTAGTAAACCATAATCGATAGATTATTATGTTTACACTTCTGGCCGCTGGGTGACGACACTACATAAATTTCTTGCAGTTTTCTATATATTTTAACAAGTAATATTAAGTTATATTTTAAACGAATGATACGACAAACCTCTGAAACAATCATTTCACTTAAATCTATTGAACATATACAGGGATATCCACCGGGATATCAAATTCGAATGAACATTTGAAGTGACAAGTACATTAATGGAGCTAGGCTGCTCCTAAGATTCCACCGTTATTTATGACACCTGTTGTCGTTTAGTTTCTAGAGTTCTCTGACATGAGAATAATAATAGGCACCTAATAATTTACTCAAATTTACTTCTCATAATGATTTAGCGGATTTCCATCATGTTGTAAACATAAAGTGCATCTTCGGATTATATCTTCTATGGCCCTAGTCAAATGTCGAGGATCTCTCAGATCTTCGATTTCGTAATTGCGTATTGCCTCCTGTTAGTTCTTAACCCCAAAGAAAAATCATAGGTCAGGAGACCTATGGCCATCCATTGGTACCGATCCATTTATTTCCAAAATTTAAATTTTCCTCACCACTGGAACTATGGCAAGGAGCAACGTCTTGTTGGAAGTAATATGTACAAGAGGAATGTCATCTTGCAGTTGTGGCATATTTAAAATTTCGAGATATCCAAGTTGCCATCAAAGATATAGTAGGCTAATTTGTTGCCCATTACGAAACACGACACATTGAAACCGAACCTCCCCTGCTGCCATCGAGCTACTGCTTCGTGTTGGTTTTCGTTTGCCCAGAATCTATTCGTATGGCGATTAAAGATTCCGGCACTGCTGTTCTTGACTCATCAGACCAAATGATATGCCCAAAAGCTTCACCTCTGATTCTCCTAAATATCGATTGCAGAACGCCGTTATCCTCTGCTGCATCCCCGGCATTGAGATGATGAATTATTTTATGTTTATAGGGATGATATTTATACTTTCAAAATTGAAAAACACCCACTTCGCTCTCAGTTTGCCGACACGATGTAGAATGGTTAGCCTCAACAGCTGCTAACACGTCAAGTTCATTATCACTCTATTCCGTTTATTGTAGTTTTTACTTGGTTTCTCGAACGAACCATAATTGGAAAGATTTGCTTCCATTTTGGCGAAGAACTTCCTATTGATGTCAGTCAGGTTTTAATATTGATTAGAATTACTACTTCCATTTCCATTGTCGAACTTACCTATTCAAATATTCTGATGCACGGACTGTTACAGTGACACTGAAAGTAGACCTTCAGCATATCAACTTTTTAAAAATTTTCGTATCTTCTATTTTGTTCCATAGTGTGAATTGCAGAAATTAACTAAACAATCCAAATTCAACAACGAACACTAATTTTACGAATTCAAATAGACACGAAGCCAATATATCCACAGATAATGAATAATAATAATTATTGGTCGTTCTATAGTTTCTAATGAACGTGCATAGATGAAGACTTCTGTGTCACAGAGAGCATTCAGACATAGAAGATATAATCCGAAGATGCACATGATGGAAATCAGTTCGAGCAATATATGTAAATCATTATGAGAAGTAAATTTGAGTAAATTATTAGGTGCCTATTATTATTCTCATGTCGGTTCTCAGAGAACTCTAGAAACTAAACGACAATCTCAAAAATAAAATAAAAAGCGGAAATTGCGGATGTCATAAATAACGATGGAATCTTAGGAGCAGCCTAGCTCCATTATTTCGGTCAAGAAGATTTTGCATTGTTTTGATCGTTTTCATCGAATAACTACAAATGTTCTATGGTTCGTCCGCTCACGTGTGTTCCTTCGCCCAGCCATTAGGGTAAATCATTATTCCGTTATTTTCTTCAAATTGGGTGGAAATTTTGTCATCATGTTATATATTTTTGAAAAGGAAAAAAACGGCAATCGGAATATGCCAAAAAACTATGTTCGTATTTAAAAAATGCAACTTTATGTCATATCTGTCATAATTGATGAAAAAACTTCGAGTACGTCACTGAATCTAACCAAAAACCGTTTCAGAAACGTAAAACAGATTTCAATTATCTTCTATAAGAACCGAGATATCGGGAAAAAAGAAATCCGGAAATTTTCAAGATTCGCGAATAACTCAAAACCACTGAAGTTAGAATAATTCTGATTAGCTCTATGAATTTGTCTCGAAAAAGTAGCCAAGGGTCGTGAAAACCCCATCTCTATCCTAAATAATAACAGAGATGCTCCTGGTGGCACCCCCAAAATGGGACATGCTGTACATATACAGGATATCCACCGGACCGTCCGTTGAAAACTTTTGAGTTCCAATTACAATATCAAGCTGAAATTTTATACGCGGCCATAACTAGCGATTTCCAATTGAAGTGAAATATACTATTTCCGGTTATACCGGAAGTGAGTCATCACTTTGTTATTTCAAATGGCAATCTACCTTTTTCATTATAAATCTAGAACCGACAAGGCATAAAATACGCAAGTTGTTGGCACTTATCTGTCGAAACTTTTGACAAATTTAATTGTTCTTGTTATAAACTCGATTTTTGAGGAACATTTAAAAGAATTGTAGCTCGTAGATCTTTTGCTCTACACACACCATTTTTGCTTTGGTGGATAGAAGAAGGATCAAGGAATTTTTTAAGCAATCTACACATGTCAAATGTTTATTGCGTTGTTTTGTATGTTTTTTTCAATTTGGCCTTTTTCAAACAGCAATAACTAAATTTTTTCAAATTGCACGGCCAATTTTTATATCGCCATCAGATGAAGCGTCAAATTTCAGATGGAATTGTATAAGCATGTACTATACCAATCTCTGATAGTTCCGAAATAATATGGGAATATATTGAATTTTTATGATTTTGCAAGATCTAACAGAGAATGCTTTGAAATATTTGAATCAAGTAGCTGAACTGGCTACGCTCACCTGACAAGTGCCTAAAATTAATGTACTTGTCACTTCGTTCATTCGAATTTGATATTTCAACAAGAATTGTCGTTATTTCAGATTGAAAATATCAATTTAGGAATAAAACCAGTCAAAATATATTTAGTCTTTTTCAATATAATTTAGAATGTCAAAAGTAGTGGGTAGAAATTGCAGGCAATTCAATAACCAATTCAAATTTACCGTCTATGAGTAAAATAAAATTTCGAAACATTAGAAGCAATTTTCTACAATTCGGACGAAAAAAATTGTAGTAAGCGAAACCAATCATCGAAGATAATAACATTAATACGAATAAATGATAGCAAACTAATTTACGATCTGAATAAATGTTGGATATGGGCCCCATTTTGCTCGATACACTTGCAATGGAAAATCGGTAAATGCTTTCCACAATAAAGTACCTAACCTATAATTTCAGGAAGTTTTGATTATTTTTCTTTTTATTATGATTGTAAGATAAATTTATGTATTCATGTTGAATTGGTAGTTAACATGATTAAAATGCAAATATTGAATATTACTATGTTTCAAAACCAAAATTATAAAATTTCAATACAGTAACTGCAGTTTCGGACTAGTCTTCATCGTCAGACAGATAAGTCTTGAACAGCAATGGATAATGATACTTAATGGAAAGCTATTTCAAAATATCTTATATATGGTATCTACATAAGTCTGTCTGGTCGATTTCGAAAGCAATTGCAAGTGTCTCGTCAAAAAACATGAATGTTTGAGAAAAATAGTGCTCCAAGTTTGAGAGAAATGCTCAGTCAAAATGAAAAATTGTCTTACTTTATAAGTGTTTCATATAAACACCTCAAAAAGTCTAGGAACACTTCTGAATATCGATATATTGTATCTAGAACAATCAATATGGATGATTTTTTTTAAGAAATGAACACCTGCATCAATTTCTCACAAAATTATGTAGAGTGCAGATTTCAGTTTTTGTTTATAAAAAACTAAAAATGCAGCAGATGCGACGCTGCTTTATAATCATTTCATGTATTCAGTGTTTGAAATCAGTTAGTTCGCACTTTGTTTCTGTTGTAAGCACAAATAAAAGATTCAAGTTTTGTGATTCGACCATGGAAAGACGACATTTGACTAGAGAAGAGATGTTACGAGTCGTTGACATGCTCCAAGCTGGGAGCTCACAACGGGAAGTATGAAAGGTTCTGGGAGGTAGCCCAAGTGTCATAAACCGTTTATGGTCACGTTTCAATGAAACAGGTAGGGTAGAAGAACGCCATACAGGTCGTTTCAGGATTTTTACAGTCGCCCAAGACCGATTTTTGGTTTCACAAGCCAGAAGAGATCGTACTACCACAGAATCTCAATTAGCTCAAGAGCTATCACGAGTTCATAATGTACAAATTTCCGACCAATCTGTGAGAAATCGACTGCACGAAGGTCAACTCCACTCCAGACGTCCTTTAAGAGTTCCACAACTGACCCATGGAAATCGCGCTGCTCGTTTAGCTTGGTGCCAAGAACACGTAAACTGGGATCAAGAGAGGTGAGCCACAGTTCCCTTCAGTGATGAATCTAGATTTAGTTATTTTCCCGATTAGGGAAGAATTCGAATATGGAGGGAACCTGGAAAGCAAAACCGTCTCCAGCATGCTCGAGAAGTTGTTAGACAAGGAGGCGGATCAGTGATGTTTTCGCGAGGTATACGCCTTGGTGGAAGAACTAACCTCGTTTTCATACAGAACAACCTCACGGGAAATTCTTACGCAATTGAGATAGTTTTACCTGTAGTGGTACCGTTTCTCCAAACAATGGGTCAAAATCCACTCTTCCAACAAGATAATGCCCCTCCTCATCGTACAAGAGTTGTCTTGAACGTTCTTGAAGAGATTGATATCGATCTTTTACCGTGGCCATCCTGCTCCCCAGATCTGAATCCCATCGAGCATGTGTGGGACACCCTAAAAAGAAATCTCCAGCGTCGAAACGTCTTCCATCATGAACAGGAGCTTCGATTAGCAGTTCAGGGGGCTTGGAATGACTTAGACCAAAATGTAATAGACAATTTAATATTGAGCATGCCGCGACGATGCCAAAGTGTCATTAATAACAGAGTTGGACTTTCTGGGTACTGAAAAATATAAGTGCTTCCATATCATTTCGAAAAAAATCAGTTCAGGATTTTTTTGTGTTTTACCAAATTTCGTCATTTTCAAATTTCAAATTTTTTTTTATAATAGGTGCTTTGGAGAAGTCAAATATTATTTTGTTCTCTTGAGAATACATTATATACAATACATCCTAACAAAAACCGAAAGATTTCTATAAATTCGAATCATCAAATTCATATTTTAAAGATATTGTTAAGTGTTCCTAGACTTTTTTGAGGTGTTTATAGAGAACATAATCGTAAATGAGCATCAGGGGAAGAGGGGAAACTAAATGGAATTGTGTTAAAAATAAATGTTCTGCATTTCTTTGAACAGTAGGTGATTCTGAGAGCCTTGTTACAACGAATTCGAATGAAAACCAAAACCACCAAGCAGAATAGCAACATATAAAGCAACGACAAAATACGAGCTCCTCTGTTGAACGAAAGGCTGAGTTAGATGTATGTGAAAAACCATCAAAAATCAACAAGAAACATTTCACATAAACGTCAGAATCGATGCTAAGAATAAAATTGACAAATGTGAAAAACGAAGTTGTAGTTTCATTTGATGAATTGAAAATTGACCAAATATCTAGCAAGGCATTACATGTTTAACGAAATTGCTGTTCACCATGCCTCGCTAGATATTTGGTTTCCACATTCAGGATGTAAGTTTCATCTTACACAATCTTGGTACCGCCAAATTCAAAGATTAAGATAAACTTCCGAATACAGAGGGGAAATGCTCAAAAAAAAGTCAAATGGCAATTGTTGTTTTGGGCTTTCATTTTGATTCTTGAGGAGGTGAAAGGTTTTATTTCTTCGGAATGTACGAAATCGAATCACAAGGTGAAAGGATAGAACAATTCTAGGATTACTTGTTTCATCATCCAACTAGTTGTTCTAGATTTCTACCATCAATCTACGCAGATGCATCTGCTGCATGGAATAAAACGATAAATTCATTCCATTCTTATTTTAATAATTCTATTCAGGGTGCTTCAACGAAAACTAAACAGAGGCTATATCTACCAAGATATTCATTTCTGATCAAAACGCAAAACAGGTAAATTTTTGTTTCAAGGGGACATCTTTTGGGGTACAAAAATTGACCTGTTTCTGGGTTTTGATCAGAAATGAATATCTTGGTAGATATAGCATCTGTTTAGTTTTCGTTGAAACACCCTGTATAATGTACACAGCCTCGTTTTCACATTTGTCAATGTTATTCTCAGCATTCATTCTGAGGTTTATGTGAAATGTAATAATATTCACCTTCCACATAAATGAAGAATGTTCACTAGTTTCGATTTTTCACGTATCCATTAGTCCATATGAAATAAAAATAGTGTGTGTACAAATTATTTCGATATGTCACTTAGTTCCCGAGATATTGAATTTTAAAGGGCGCGAGTGACGGCTGGTCGGCGCTCGGTGCAGTGACGTCACAGGTACGTCACTACGAAATAACGCAAATATTATTCGAAATGTCGAATTCAAATACAATAAAATCATATATCCAACAATTAATTTATGTTTGGGGTTCCTCTCCTTTTCTTCTAGGCCTACAGTTAAATACCGCGGATTATTTTCATTAATTTTATTAATCCTTTTCCTCTTGCAGCGATTTCCAATTTACCACATTCCTTCACTAGATGTTCTTTTGTTTTGTGGTTATAGTATATTGTACCCTTCGTATTCGTGGCGCTTTCTCTCAAAATTTTTTCCATAAGAATATTGAAAAGGGTATAGAGAGGATCCTCTTATTTAGGCCCTTCTCTACCAGAAATGGTTCCGATAAGTGTCCACTGACTTTTACTTTGTAAGTGGAATTCGTTAGCGTCATCCTCACAATCCTTATCAATTTTCCTCTTATTTCAAAGTCATTCATTGCTTCATATATGCAATTACTCATTAAACTGTCATAAGCATGTTTGTAAACAATAAAAACATATGAAGCGAAAGATTTTGATCTATAGTATAGTCTATGATTTGTTTTGAAATATAAATTTGGTACATCATTGATCTGTTTTTCCGAAAGCCGCATTGGTACTGATCTAGTTTTGGTTCTATTATTTCATTGAGTCTATTTTTAAAGGTATGGCCATAATCTTATATAAAGCGTCCATCAAAGCAATCGCTCTATAATGATCGCAGCTCGTCGCGTCTCCTTTTCTATGCATCGGGCAAATTACGGCTTATTTCCATCTACTTGGCATCTTCTCCTTCTCTTAAACTTTTGACACTCTTCTAAATATATTTTACTCAAATTCTTCCCTGCCTACCTTCTACCATGTCTGCCGTAACGCCAGTTTCACCTGGTGCTTTGTTATTTTGAACAATTTTATGATCGATCCAATCTCTTGTCGAATTGGTGGCGGTTCAATTTTTCATTTCCATAAGATTGTCATTTGTGATTGATTTCTGATAGAGTTGCTGATTCACTTTTGTATTTTTCCTCATCGCCCCAATTCTAGCATTCTTCCTCTCCAGTATAGATTCTTTACATTCCTCGTTATATCATGACCTTTCGACTGTTTTCCTGTCATACCACAACAATTGTGCCCCTTCTTTCATCAATGCCTCCAGTGGCTATTATATTGTTGATTCTCCTTCTAAATTCCTTTCTGTTTCCTTCGTCCTCAAGTTTTTACATTAAATATTTCTCCTCTCTCACTTTCAGTTTCCTATGAAAATCTGGTTATCTATATCGTATTTTAGTCCCAACCAGCATGTGATCCGTATCTATATCTGCTCCGCGGTAACTTCTGACATCAATTAAACACCTCAAAGTCTAGGGAACACTTACCAATATCTTTAAAATATGAATTTGATGATTCGAATTTATAGAAATCTTTCGGTTTTTGTTAGGATGTATTGTATATAATGTATTATCAAGAAAACAAAATAATATTTGACATCTCCATAGCACCTATTATAAAAAAAAAATTGAAATTTGAAAATGACGAAATTTGGTAAAACACAAAAAAAGATCCTGAACCAATATTTTCGAAACGATATGGAAGCACTTATATTTTTCAGTACCCAGAAGGTTCACCTCTGTTATTAATGACACTTTGGCATCGTCGCGGCATGCTCAATATTAAATTGTGTATTACATTTTGGCCTAAGTCATTCCAAGCCCCCTGAACTGCTAATCGAAGCTCCTGTTCATGATGGAAGATGTTTTGACGCAGAAGATTTCTTTTTAGGGTGTCCCACACATGCTCGATGGGATTCAGATCTGGGGAGCAGGATGGCCACGGTAGAAGATCGATATCATTCTCTTCAAGAACGTTCAAGACAACTCTTGCACGATGAGGAGGGGCATTATCTTATTGGAAGAGTGGATTTTGACCCATTGTTTGAAGATACGGTACCACTACAGGTAATACAACTATCTTATTTGCGTAAGAATTTCCTGTGAGGTTGTTCTGTATGAAAACGAGGTCAGTTCTTCCACCAAGGAGTATACATCCCCAAAACATCACTGATCCGCCTCCCTGTCTAACAACTTCTCGAACATGCTGGAGACGGTTTTGCTTTCCAGGTTCCCTCCATATTCGAATTCTTCCCGAATCGGGATAATAACTAAATCTAGATTCATCACTGAAGAGAGCTATGGCCCACCTCTCTTGATCCCAGTTTACGTGTTCTTGGCACCAATCTAAACGAGCAGCGCGATTTCCATGGGTCAGTTGTGGAACTCTTGAAGAACGTCTGGAGTGCAGTTGACCTTCGTGCAGTCGATTTCTCACAGTTTGGTCGGAAATTTGTACATTATGAACTCGTGATAGCTCTTGAGCTAATTGAGATGCTGTGGTAGTACGATCTCTTCTGGCTTTTAAAACCAAAAATCGGTCTTGGGCGACTATAGTAATCCTGAAACGACCTGTATGGCGTTCTTCTACGCTACCTGTTCCATTGAAACGCGACCATAAACGGTTTATGGCACTTGGGCTACTTCCCAGAACCCTGGATACTTCCCGTTGTGAGCTCCCAGCTTGAAGCATGCCAACGGCTCGTAACATCTCTTCTCTAGTCAAATGTCGTATTTTCATGGTCGAATCACAAAACTTGAATCTTTTATTTGTGCTTACAACAGAAACAAAGTGCGAACTAACTGATTTCAAACACTGAATACATGAAATGATTATAAAGCAGCGTCGCATCTGCTGCATTTTTAGTTTTTTATAAAAAAAACTGAAATCTATTGCGGCACTCCACATAATTTTGTGAGAAATTGATGCAGGTGTTCATTTCTTAAAAAAAACATCTATATTGATCGTTCTGGATACGATATATCGATATTCAGAAGTGTTCCCTAGACTTCTTTGAGGTGTTTATATACTTTACATGTTTACTTTCCATTGCCACATGATCTATTTGATTCAAAGTAGGTTGTTACAACCCGTAGATTCCTTTCAGTTGATAGCTCTAGTTTTACTTTTATCATTACTCTCTTCATACTTACTATCTTTTCCGATTGTAGGCCTGTATGCATTGAAATCTTCCAGTATGATTTTAACGTCATAGCGGGGGTCTTGTCATATGCTTATCCCATCTTTTCATAAAATTTCTTCTTTATTTCGTTTTTTTTTCCTCGGTGGGGCAGTGAACATTTATAAGTGTTATTTTTCTGTACTTGCTTCTAACTCTAATTTTACATATTCGAAAATGGAGTGAATTCTATAACATCTTTTGTCAACTTTCTATTTACTGAAAATCCTGTTCCTAATTTCCTATCTACGTCGCCGCTATTGAGGAATATATATTTTCTCACCTCCTTCATGAAATTATCTGCTTGTCTGGTTTCTATCTATTGTATATTTCATCATAATTTTTGTAAGTCTGATTAGTGCTCTTTCCACAAATGTTGTTTATACATTCCAAGTACCCATGTAAATTTGATCCTTCTTGGCCATATTGAAATTCTGCGCGTTATTTTCTTTCTTTTCATACCTTAACTCGTTATCCTTATTCTTTGCAGTTATTATCGTTATATCGTCCATTGTTTCCATTGTTAGTTTTTCACACTTTTTGAACATCGTTAATCTTTTCCACACCACCTGAATTTTCATTTCATCTCCATTCCAGATCATTCACATTCACTTTATTGTAGCCGAATTAGACATTTTTCTCCATTTCCTTTTTCATTTTTAGCGAATTCTCGGAATCGCTTCATTTTTTCTCTTTCTCTTTTCGTCATATCTTCATTGATACAAATTTACTCCGTCTCCTATCTGAGTTTGAATTTATTACACATCACCTTCTCCTTGTCACACTATTGTTTATTTTCGGATTGCATCAACTTGATCATCGACTTCCAGTTTGGACTTGATTAGATTTTGCAGCTCTTCTCGCAGATCATTAGAATCTTTCGAAACTGGAGACAGTCCTGTTACAACTACATTGTTCTTATTCTTTTCCTTTACCATCCATTCTATCTGCCTGTTCAGTTCACCCATTTATTTTTTTAAAATAGAATTTTCTCTTCTTATTTCTTCATTTTCTTCATTCAGAATTCCATTTTCTTCAATTATTCTCTTGATAAAATAACTGTTCTCGTCTGCTTTTCTTTAATTTGATGAACTTCTGTTTTCAGTTATTTCATCATTTCAATTAATGTATTCGTCTTCTCTTCATTTTTCTGATTCGGTTTGTGGTGCGTTCTCGGTATCTTTTCGTAGTTACCCGCCTGGTCATCATCCAAATCCCTCTTTCTTTTCCCCTCATCTGTTGAATATCCGCCGCTTGGCATCCTGCCTTCTTTCCGATATTCCACTTTTAAATTTTCCCAAGTACGGCCCTGACCGTATTTGTTACACTGGACTGCACTCCGTTTGTTATCAGCACTTGCTAATTGTTTTTCTTTCGAAAGTTTACACCGCGATAAGAGATTCACCCGGATCGACTCCTCAGAGGGATACTCTCTTCTCAGTGTCGATATAGTTCATTGTCAACGAAAATTTCTCTGAATGATGGCTTACTCTAAATCCTACCTTAAATTATTTGATAGATCACTCAATTCACTTTCTTAACTTCCACTTAACTCATCTTTCGAAAAACTGAAATGCTCGTAATCCCCCAAATTTAGAGAATAATTACGGAGCTCATTAAACACACCGATCTCGAAAATTGTTCAAGGTAGCAACGCCACGTACATCTGTCTATAAAAATTCTTTTGTTTACAGGGCTAGTCTGCAGTGGAATTTTCGTCCATCGAACATCTTTCCGATATCTTTCGATTTGGCTGTCTTCAAGAAGCGAGTGAGCACACGCACTAAATCCTCTTGGACGGCCACAGACATCGCCTCCTCCCAAGAGTTGAGATTAAAAAAAATGAAAATTACAACGCGAATATGAATTATTTCGACAAATTCGACCTACTAAAAAGAAGTTATGCTGTGCACAAAAAGTCCCACAAATGATGGTATAGTATTAGAATTTTCTTTCATTCACTTGATTGCGGTGATGTCAGTTCCTTTGTAATTTATGAAGAACTACAGGCTTCTTCACAACAGGACCTACGCATATTAACTTCAAAACAATACAGACGAAGCGTAATTCCAGGGTCTATTGACGCCAGCAAATGTCAGAGATCAACGAAGCCCTGAATCAGTAAACGAGAACCGAAGTGCCGAGGCTTCTACTCCAGGACCTACAGTCTACAGTCCTTCAGGAAATTCGTCTAGAATGCAGTCTCCACCAACCTTAGAAAAGAACTTCGACAACACACTGTGACAAAAAGTATCCGGAAATTTGAAATAAAACGCAAAAAACTTAATCTACTTCAATATTTATTGAATCTCCTTCAACATATGATCCATTTGAAGCGATACACATGCGCCAACGTTTTTTCCAATCATCGAAACATTTTTTGTAGGCGCTTTCAGGAATGGACTTCAGCTCCTTCTGCGAATGTTCTTTTATGACATATATGGAATCAAATCTGGTTCATCGGAGCGGCAATTTCAGTCTGGAGTAAAGAAAAAAGTCACACGGAGCTAGATCAGGCGAATAAGGCTGCTGCTCGATGGTATTTATCGAGTGTTTGGTCTTGAAGGTGTAAATAACCGTATCTCGATGAGATGGTGCATTATCGTCAAGTCCACGAATTGTTTTGCCACAAATCCGACTGTTTACGGCGAATATTTTCACGAAAACATTTCAAAACGGTTAGATAGAATTCCTTATTGACCGTTCGACCTTGCGGAATGAATTCATATGAACCATACTACGAATATCGAAGAAAACAATCAGCATAGTATTGATTCTCGAACGACTTTGGCGAGGTTTTTTCGGTTTTGTCTCATTTTTTCCCACCCATTTCAATGATTGTTGGTTCGTTAGTGTGTCGTAATTCATAGACCCATGTCTCGTCACCAGTTATGATCCGTCCCATGAACGTGGGATCAGAATTCGCACGATCCAGCATGTCTGCAGCTACCTGCATCCGGTACTATTTTTGAAGAAAATTCAGCTCTTTCGGAACGGGCGGAGCAACGACGCGCAGCATGCACAACTGGTTCACCAGAATCAAACGAGCGGTTTCACGAGAGATATTTAGCTCTCGAGCTATCTCTCTAACACTGGCATGACGATTTCCCAGCACCATTTCCTTGATTTTTTGGACGTTATCGTCGGTTGAAGAGGTCGAAGGTCGACCGGAACGAGGCAAATTTTCGACGATCTCCCGACCGTCTTTAAAGTCTCCATAAGCCTCTTTCAGCATTGGCAACGATTCAGCACACGGAATTTTTTTCAAAACACAAAATTTGAGACAATATTTTTTTCATTATAAAATTCGTCAGTTTTGCCTGTGGGAAAGCTCATTGCAACTTAAAATATTATTAAATAGTATATATTCATCATAGTCTCATTTGTTTCAATAGTCATGGTGATTAGTGTCACTAAACACCTGGTTTTTAGTTTTCTAGAAAATTGACGCCTAGATTTTTTCCGAATTTCTGTAATATTACTTTAATGGCACGATTGTTACAGAAAGAACAGATTAAGTTTTTGAGATAAATGAAAATGTTTCAGTATTATTGAGTATTTATTGTTTCAATCGAAGTTTAATATTGGATCACCATCAACAGCAATGCCAGAGTTATTTTAATTGATTTTATATTGAGTGGCATGAACTACAAGCTGCAGCACTACCTCTTTATAGGGCATTTGACTTTATCCATTTACAAAAGAGACATTACACAAACGAACTTCAGGTGTAAATTCTTCTTGGGAAATACTAAGATAGAAGAAGGTTAGCCCTAGCTTCTACCTCACCCTTTATCAGTACCAGAGCAACAGTGCCCAAATTCATGTTGATCATATTATATTTCAATCAAGTTGAGATTTGAAGATATAAAATGAATTTAGGAATAATTACTCATATTTCGCACAGCTTCGAAAATAGTTAACTTACACTTGAAAGCTTTGTAAACACGCCCAATCTTTATCGTTAACAATCCTGTTCCAAATGGATAAGCAGTTTACACTGGCGAATGCAATAGTCTGAAAAATGGAAATGTCACTTTAATCAAAATCAATTGGCTAACATATAATGGTTTTGAATAACTACAAGGGAATTTAACCCCCAATAATATAATCATAGTTATGAAATAAAATAAAAATAAATTAAAATTCCCTGCATCTGTCCATGCAACTACTACACAAAATTAGGCCCCCCAGGTCCTGTTGTTTAAACAAAAGCAACACTATCACTACTGTAGTTGATGAATTCAATTCGTTGTTTTTTTTTTGATAAAACTTTCGAAAATTTGAAGGGAAGCTCAACTATTAAATGAATGTTTTCCGTTGGGGGCAACAACTTTTTTTTAATATTTTAAGAAATTTTTACTTTTAGGAGCTCTTCTCTCATATAAACTAAATGAGATTATTTCTTAGAACTATTTTAATAATTTTCTTCCTACTTATAAATCTCTGAAATTACCGAAAGATTGTAAACACATAACATTTGGTTAATTTATCGAATTAAATAACACTTAACATGGTTTATGAACTAATCTTGTTAAGTTTAAACAGTCTCTAAAATATTTGAGAAAAATTTTTTCTCATCTTAATTTGCTAATAACTTTTACAATTTACAATTAGGGTTTCATCAAGACAAGACACTCGAAAATTTTTCGAAAAACTTGACTCGACTTGAAGTTCAAACTTCTGAAAAATGCAATGTTTTACTTGAGTTAATTTTGCAACTCAAAAGCTTTCTCAAGCTGCTTGAAAGCTTGATATTTGTAAGAGAATAAAGTTAAGTTCACTTGCTAATCTCTTGTTGCCGTACCCATGCAGGTGCAATAGAAGTAGGTAGTATATCTAATAATAAAGAAATTTCTTGATCGGCTGCAACACACTGGGATTTCAAAACTTGGTACGTTCGATCTAGTCAATTTGTTCCGCATCGCAACAAGTAGCAACAAAAAGCTCCGCCAGGAATTTGATTAATTTAGTCATTTCAGCAATACAAAGAATTTCTGTATTCAACAACAACAATCAATAAATTATTGTTATACCTAGGAGCCAAAAGTGTAAGTGGCGATATTCATCAGAAGAATAAGTGTATCAAAAAACTATGAAAGAGACGGATTATTTTTTGATCATTCTTCATATATAAAATGTGAAGAACAGTGAAACTCGTCGCTGAAGAAACATTTGAAATTAAAGCATGTTGAGGTTTACAAAACGCTTTTTACAAATTCAGCGGAGCAGTAACATCTAACCTCTGCTGCACTTCTGGGAGCATTTCAAGTAGGCTGAGAGACAACAGCATCAACGAAAAGATAGAACAGGGGTTTTCTTTCATTTTAAACTTTTTTTCATTCAAAAAACGTTATTATCTCGAAATTACATGCAGGATGTCCATTTTTAAGTCTTTTTCTCTCCCAAAAAAGATCAATTTTTCTTCAATGATCATGTGTTTCTTAAGGTTTAATTTTATACTTGTGAATGTTCAGAGACCTAAATAGTTACCAATAATTCGAGAAATTATCATAGGAAAAACTTACTGATAATTAATTACTGATACAGATCTCAGACAGAAACTCCGAAATGAATTTCTTTTTTTCTAGTAAATGTGAACTTCAGTTTCTCAAATATAGGAGGAAAACTTTGTTTTGAACAAGATATTCTAGTTATTAACCTGATGAACAAGAAATTCATCCAAATTGAAAGACTCTTCTCAAAAATTTTAATCCCTTATACCTACAGAGTGGAAACTAAGAACTAGAGAGTAGGTGAAGGTGTGGCGAACTATCAACTATCTGATGAAGTGATTTGGTATTTCCTGATCAAATACTCAGTATTATTCAAACTTTTATTCCCGCTCTTGTTTTTATGCACGCTTCCCAGGAATAGGCGAACCTGTTACACCACATGACTGGGCGCCTGGGAAGAATTGAGGTGTCTGTTTACTCGCTTCTTGAAGAGGGCCAAATTGTAGGATGTTGGGAAGATGTTGGACGGAAGCGAGTTCCACAGCTCACCGGCCCTATAAACGAATGAATTCTTATAGAGAGAGGTTCGAGAGGTTGTTAAATGTACCGCCATATGATGAGAACTCCTTGCCAGCCTATTGTTGCGGCAAAACATGAGTTTTCCCGGAACAAGGTATTTCAGCTCCTTGGTGCATCTTCCGTAGAAGTATCTGCAAAACAGAGAAAGGTCAGCAACTTGTCTTCTGAGAGCCAGTAGTTGGAGATCGCAGGCGACCTCCGGGTAGTCGATGAGGCGCACAGTCCGTTTTTGCACACTATCCAACATCCGCAACGAGTGTTTGGGCGCAGATCCCCATACATGTTCCAATATTCCAAAGCAGGTCGAATCTGCGCCTTATATAGAAGCAACAGCTGAGATGACGTGAAGTATCGCTTGGCTCTGAAAAGAAAACTAACTTTAGCTGATGCCGACTTAGCTATTGCTGATACATTTTCATGCCAGCAAAACCCGGAGTTGACCGTTATTGCGAGAAGGTGCATCGAAAATCCAACATCCGCAACGAATGTTTGGGTGCAGATCTCCATACATGGGAACAATATTCCAAAGCGAAAATCATACTGACGGTCGTTAATAATTTCCTGCAACTCAATATATTTGAGATGAGTTCATCATTTAAGACTCCTTCCATCACTTTGGACATAATAGGAAGAAGTGCTACAGGACGGTAGTTTTGGGGTAAGGACTTCTTTCCTTTTTTTGAGATCGGTTGAATTCTCGCTCTTTTCCAGCTGCTCGGAAAAGTCTTGCTTTCATAAGAAATCTGAATCAGACGGTTGAGAATGGGTGTCAGTTCGGGAGCCCACTTTCTCAGGACGATTGGGGCTATTTCGTCTAGACCAACTGCCTTCTTGCAGTTCAGCTGCTCGAGAGCCCGTCTCATTTCTGCCATGGAAGAATTTGTAGGTGGAATGTTCGGTGGTATTGCGTTAGATGAATCTAGCACAGAATTATTTGAGAAAAAGAGAGCGAAGAGATCGGCTTTCTCTTTCGAAGATGATGCTATACTTCCGTCTTCTCTAACAAATGGCGGAAACGCAGATTTGCAGAAATTGGCACTGACCGTCTGCCATAGACCAGAATTGTCTAGTCCCGCTTGCCTGTTCAAGGAGTTTATTAGGGACCCCTTCGTTGAAATTGGCTTTTGATCTTGCAGCTGTCAGGTTGCATACGTTCCCTATTCGTACGAAGGTTGTTCTTGTTTCCTCTCTTGGATTCATCTTCCATGACTTGTAAGCTTTACTCTTTGCTGCAGAGGCTCTTTCGCAGTCTTTGTTGAACCATGGATTTCGTACTGTTGTCCTTTCATGGAATGAGGGATGTAGAGCTCCATTCCTGCATGAATGATTTCTGTTACAGATTCAGTGCACACTTTGATGTCAGGATCTGAAAGGCAAACATCACTGAATGGGAAGCCCGAAAAGAAAAGGTTCTTGGTTTAGCGGCAGCACAATGGTTCCAGTAGCATATATAAGGTTGTGATCTGAGTTACCTAGCAGTGCTGAGACCTCCACTTCAAAATCATTTGGATCTGAAATCAAAAAGAGATCCAAGATGTTCGGGTCGGTTGGGTGATCTGGTATTCTTGTCGGTTTGTCGAATAGCTGCGTTAGATTATGGCTAATTGCGAAAGTTCAGCCTGCCTTCCCGCTTCATCTGTTCTATTGGAGTGGCGGAGCCAGTTGGTGTTGAGTACGTTGAAGTCACCCAGTAAAATGACCTCAGCTGCCGGATGATGTGTCTGAATCCAATCCACCTTATCACCTAGATACTGAAACAGTCTAGGGAAGTGAATATCGTTTGGCGAGCGATATAGACAGCATAAGAACAGTGTTTTATCATGCAAACAGATTTCAAACCACGCAAGGTGGAAAGCGTCGTCCTCCACCGTGTCGTCTCTTATTGAATATTAGAGGAAGTTCAATTTTTCATTGCAATTGTGTTCTGATTCAAGCTTTCAAATTTTGCGATTCAAGAAACTTAAATTTTTAAGCTTTTGTGAAAAAAGCATGGCTCGACTTAATTCGGAAAACAAAATCTTGACTTTATTTTTAGTCCAGTCAAGTCAAGAAGCTTGATTTCAAGTCAAGCCGTGAATCCCTAGAGATGATACAACAATTAATGTAATAGGTAGTGTAACTGCTAATCTATCGATTTCAAGCAGGCATATTGAAATGGAAACAGAGGTACCTAAGAGTCGAGACCTCAATAATCTCAAGAATATAGATATAAACCTTATAAAATAAGAATATCCCAGTTTTTGCAACTAGGAGATATCTAACGTCGACTCGACTTTTGTAACTGCTTTCTGGAGAAATCTGATGGAGATCAGTAGCGATGGAATATTTAATCGACAAAATGAAAGTTGATGGTCGGATATAAACCCATATCGCCAAATAATATTATATAAATAATCGCATATTAACATATGCGATTTTTGATTAAAACCTGCGTGATTAAATATATCATAAAATTTTAAATAACAACATTATCGATGGATATTTGTTGAACTCTCTCTCTTGCTGAAAGAAGAAATATCCATTTTTAACATAATTCAGCTCTTCTCATCAAACCATAGCACTGCTGATCTACTTTAATTAAATTTTTAGAACAATTAGATTGGAATTAGGAGAACAGTAAGATGACCGGCCTGTTCTTCGGATTTGTTACCGCTGGGCTTTTTCCTTGGGGGATATATCAAGGATCAGTTATCGAGAAGAGCTAGTCAAAATATTGATTTTAGACAATGTCTTGCTTCGGTTACTAATATTCAATTTTTCAATGCGTGTCGGAGTATTCTCAGGCGAGAATACCTACTTTGATTATTTCCCTAAAAGTTCATACCATAAAGGAGTTAGTTTTCTGTTTTGAAATAGCGATTGCATGTTTCTTTTCAAAATGTTCGTACGGCATGGTCGCTTCGTCATTACAAACGATACTACATTCACACAAAAGTTGAAACTTGATGAAAAACCATTATTTAATTTATCTAAATTTTTATTGCAAGAATTAATTCTCGAACTATCATAATGAGAGCACAGAACATACTAACTATTTCAATCAGTCCATGTAATTACTGCGAATGGACAGAGTTACTAAATAAAATTAGGTAACAGCTATACAACTTATACAAAAGTGCCTAAAATGTTCAATCAATCCATTTATTTGTTCCATATAAACATAAATTGTTGTAGAACACGTCATCATGAACATAAAATACATAGAAACAAATAGTGTAAACAGAATAGAGACCTAACAATAATAGACGAAATCAGCTGAGACAAATATTGTCCCCAAAATACTCCTGGAGAGTGTAGTATGGTGTCCCCCTAAGGTAAGTATTTAATCTTCTTCTCAATTTATTTTGTGGCCACCCTCGTGCCTCCTGTGGAATGTGATTATAAATTTTCACCAAAGCATAAACAGAGTTGTTCTGAAGGTAAGTATGCTTAAATCTGGGTAGCCTCATATCGTTCTTAGCTCTCGTGTTATGCTCATGTTCACGCCTAATCTCCACAAACAGGTCTCTATTATTAACTATGAACATGATTGCTTCATAAACATATAGACTCACAACAGTTAGCACTGATCTTTCCACGAAGTGAGCCCTGCATGATTGTGTTTTGCTCAGCTTAAGAATCCCACGAATACATCTCTTCTGCAACAAAAGGAGCCTCAAGATATCCGATGAATTCCCCCATATAACTATCCCGTATCTCAGCCTACTATCAATATATGCATTGTATGCGGTAAATGCTGTGAAGACATTCACAAGTTCGGACAGTGTTCTTAATGCATACACATATCTGGCCATATCATTTGCAAGTTGGTCTACATGATCACCCCAATCTAGTCTATAGTCAACCGAAACACCCAGGAACTTAAGGCTATTAGATGAAACCATGGCAGTCTTATATCCATGAGATATGGGTATGTGTTATTTTACTTATGCGAACCTGACAAGTTTGGTCTTCTGACTGTTCATTTTCTACTCATTTTGAGAAAACCAGGCATCAAGATCGACAAAAACATCGTCCACTACCGAATCCAGAGAAACCGGATCGGCGAGCACCAGAGAAGTGTCGTCTGCAAATTGGACCATGAATTCAGTTGTACAACCAGGTAAGCCATTGGTATAAATCAGGTAAAGAAAGGGACCAAAAACGGACCCCTGCGGCACCCCCTATCAATAAACAACATAGTTGACTGCAACGTCTTCCCAGTTGTAGGCTCTTTTTCAGCAACACATTGAGATCTTCCTGATAAATAAGACCGAAGCAGATCCAAAGGCATGCCTCTAATTCCAACCGCATACATCTTCTCAACCAACTTGTCATGGTTGACGGAGTCAAAGGCTTTTCTGAGATCGAAACACATCAGTGCTGTTATTTTACCACTGTTTAAGTAGACCTACTCTTTCTAAAGCCATTTGGGTATTCTGGAAGTAAGTCTCAAAAAAATCGACAATTCCGTTGTGAATAGCTCTCTTAAATATCTTGCCAATGTTACTGAGTATAGATATGGGTCTTTAATTTCCCATAAGCTGTTTGCTCCCCTTCTTGTACACTGCTCTCATCTTGGCTATCTTGAGTTTATCAGGATATACACCACTGTCAAAAGTGAGACTTACCAGATATGCCAGAACAGGCGAGATCTAATCTGCAACCATCTTAATAATTTTGACAGGAATTTGATCCAGTCCCACAGATTTTGTGTTCTTCAAAGAGCTGATTAGATTGATGACCTCTCCAGAATCCGTTGACAAGAGCACAAGGCTGCTACACGGGTAAGAACCAGTTCGTCCCAGACCAGAGCTTTGTTTTCTCGAATCACCAATATTGCTGGACAACTCGGAGCCCTGACTCACAAAAATGTATCAATATCATTCAATACTTCCTGATATCCCTGCTCTCCTTCACTCAGTTCCTCTAAAATAGAGACCCCTTCTGACTCCATTGCTGTGCATCCTTATTAAATTCCATGTTGCAACATTTTTATTTTTTGATCGTAATATGCACTCTTCATTGTACATCTTCTTGGTCTGTCTAACAACTCTTCTAAGTATTCCACTGTATGCTCTAAAGAAGTCAACAGGTAACTGTATTTCAATTTTCTTTTTATATATCTCCATATTTTGCCTGGAGGAAGTTTTGATACCTACAGTAATCCATGGTTTTTGTTTTTGCGATTTTATTGACTTCATGGTAAATATACGATCACTTATTGACTCTGAATAATACCATCAAATATATCATAGGCTTTGTTAGGTTCAGACTCATTATAATCTCTTGACCAATCAACATTACTCAATTCCTCTTTGAAGCTCATCATCTTTGATTCAGTAAATACCTTTCTTTTGCCGGGTTTTGTAGGACTGGAAGGATTTTCATTATGTAGTGGTACATCTATAACCTATGCATTATGCGATAACCCTGTCCTGTTTAGGCATGTCAGAGTTTAAGAAAATGTTATCAATGTGAGAGCTATATTCATTTATTTGATATGTTGGTTCATGTATCTTCTGGATGTTAAAACCATTTCTACATGGCTTCAAAAACAACCGAGATATTGGCACTTGACTGATTCTGAAAATTCTCAGAATTTCGAAATAACTCAAAAACGAACAGAGCTAGGTTGAATCTGAATCTGAAACCATAAGTTTCTCACGCAAAAAGAGCACGGGAAAGGGGAATCATTTTCCTCTATTCACAATATTTCACATAGCTGCAGTACTAATATGTGGAAATCAGTCCATTCGGGGCATAGTTCAGACTATTCTATCAAATTTTGTAGCCGCTATCAGTGAAGATGCCAATTATGTTGACCATAAAACTCGCACTCTTCGCATTCATCAAGTTATGAACGAACTGTAATATTCAGGAATTTTCCACGATCCACTCCCCGACGTTTTCCACCTCTGAATCATATCGGATATGCCTGGGATTTACTGGGACAAGCTCTTCCGCAACCATAATTCCCAGTCAGAAAGCGTTGAGCATAAGACAGAGGTTGTTCTATTATTATGGGCTAAACTTTCGTAGAAAGTATAGACTCCCTTATTCTTAGTACACTAGAAAGATTAACGCTATTACTAGAGTAATTTGGTATAAATACTCGATATTAATTGTAAATATAAAATTTCCTTTTACCATTTATTCTTTATAATTTTTTGTTTTTTATTTTGGTATTATAGATCCTCAATTATTTTCTACAACATTTCTATTTTTTACTAGTTAGTACCAATTATTGCAAATGCAAGAACATTCAAATTGAAAGCGCTAGATGATCAAACCACGAATACAAAGCATTCATTCAAAATGATCATATGAAGCTCAAGCATATGTGCAATAGGAATATTCAGCTTCGTAATTTTATTTTCATAAAAATTACTCATTTCTATTACTCCAAAGGAAAAAAGATCTGCTATTGAAGATATAAAGTTATACCAAAATTATGAGAAACACATTTTTGATATTGTCGATTAGATGATTCCTTTTTACAACAAACTAATAAAATGATTTTGTGCTCATACTCTTGTATTTGAAAACTAAACCTTTTGATTGTATCATAATACTTGAAAATACTCACCAACAAAATGAAATGATTCATGATCATTAGATGCTTAACATCTAATACAATTTGAGAACTCGTGAGGTGGGTGCAGAATTATACAATCAAAATCATGAAATTACATCGATTCAATTTAAATTTATTGCGCAATCAATTCAATATTGGCCAATAAAATTGAATTGAATCATTGAGAAAAATTTATTATAATTTTCTATACTTTTTCATCTCTTATTACACTATAATTTCTAGAATTTTTTATTTGATTTGGAATCTGTTAGACGTAGAAGAATTTTTAGGCTAGGCTATGTTGGGAGGCCTATAACATCAAATTTAATAAGACGCTCGATGTATGAATATTGTCAAAAAAATAATTTACACCATTTTAAAATAGGGACACATGGGACTTCAACGCCAACCTTAAGTCAATAAAAAAGAATGATCACAATCTGATATATAATTTCGAGTGTCTTTGTTCTGTAGTTCTGAAACTGTACTAAAACAACCCATGCCCTGTTCTATAAAGAACGATGCAAAATACATTCTTTACATATAAATTGCAATACCTGAATAATTAGCGAATAAGGACGGTCAAATAAAAAAGCCATGTGATCGTCAAGTACCTGAGCATGCCTTGAAGTCCTTTCTATAAAATAGGACCTTATTTTGTATTGTATATTTGTAATAACCTCATCGAGTTATTTTCTATGAGGTTTGATGTGATGCGACCTATTCTTCGTCGCTTAAATCATAGGTAAGGAAATTAGAATATCAAAAAACAGATTCGTTATTAATGTCTATTTGATCTTTATAACATTCCTATTGAATTCTTTTTGTGCCTTCTTTGGCATCTTTAAATGAATTTAATGGGACATTAGATCATTCAGGAATACGTCTAATTATGAGTGGAAGTTGGGATATTAGATCATTTAGAGACATGCCTCATTGGCCCTCACCCATATTATGAGTATTAGCTGACCCTCTAAGGGTTTTGGTAATATGATATAATGTCTTATAAATGGATCATTGCCCTGATACAATGAACTCAGAGATTTAATTTTAAAATTCTAAGGAACACGACTTTGGTAGACAACCTGTAAACCTTAGTTCGCTCGCATATTTTCAACCGAATTCAACTAGTCGTATAGGTACAATTCAATAAGTGATTATATGTTTCTTGAACCTAGATGTAAGTTCGACAAAACCGTACGAGCTCTTTTTGCTGAACTGAGCGGCAACTGGCCATTATATGTCACTGACTCTGAAAGCATACTCTAAGTTCCCATATTCACTCATTTTTCAATCAAGAAATTGTGTCCTCTGTATGTACCACAAACTAAAACAAATATTCTTCGAAACCTTCATACTGCCTGAACATACAAGCCTTAATGTTTGTTAACTCATACACGCGCATCGTCCCTAAATCAATTTATTTATAATAATAAAACAGATTATCACGCAGAGGCAATCATTACGCCTCAAGAAAAGTTTCCTTTATTGAGCTCAAGAGTATCTGACTTCAGATCAATATTTGAGAGCAGGAACCTTCCCCAGAGTAGATCAGTTTACCACTCGATTACATTAATTTTTATCTTCTCTGCAGTTTAAGAGAATCTTATGTCAAGTTATAAAGTAAAGGTAATACTAATTCTAAATGATTGGTTACGACTTTTCCAATAGATAATTGGCCAAGTTACAGAAGCAAAGTTGAGAATCAATATTAAATATTTCTCACATTCGATATATCCTTCATCCAGTTATAAAACCTAATATTTGAATTGATATAAAATAGTTCAATAGATCGATTTTCTGATTATAAAAGTACAGTCAGAATCAATGCTAACTTTAATTACGTCAGTTACTGAGTTATCGAAATCAATATAAAATATTTTCATTGGGTTTCTAATAGTTTGCCAAGTTATGAAAACAAATGTGAAAATCAGTACATTTTAAACATTTACCAAGTTATGAAAATAAATGCGAAAATCAGTATAAAAACTTTCAACGTCAATATTGAATAATTTTATTGCAGTTCAAATAGATCATTTAACATGTAATGAATATGTAAAATAATTTGAAATTTTTATTTTCATTTGATCTCAATGCATTCAGAAATTACGTAGCATATATCTTGAGAAAATTCGTGAAATTTAATATTGCACACAATATTAAAAAGATTCTGATAATAATAACCTGTGAGACATAAGAGAAAAGAGAGACATGTAAGTTTGAATGTAAAATTAGGTGAATGGAATATCTAACTTCGCTCTTTCACACGTTAATAGGGATGCTCGATCGTCGGTTAAGGCATTCGCATATGAACTTACGGGGTTACATGGAATTCACGGTTTCAAAAAATCAATTTTTCTTTTATTTAATTCTATAACATCTCTAGAATATTGTTCTTAATGCTCAAGTTGATCCGAGTAATAGTTTTGGAGATACAGCCTTGAAAAGTTGCGCGCTCGAGGTTAGGTAGGCTTAGCTCATCGCAGGTAAAACGGAGTAGCTGCTCGTCTATTGTTAGCCGTAATTCTTGTCCCTTTTGTCACTCTCTAAGGAAAACTAGTTAGAAATATTTCATTTGGTGATTTTTAGTCGAATCAGCAGGTTTATTTTAAGGTTATAAGTGTTTGTTTCAAATTTTAGTCGATTAAATATGCCGTTAAATGTTCTACCTATATAAAAACAATTGCAATCTGTACATTCTAATCTATAAACACCTGATTTATTTTCTTTATTAATTGGAGACTTATAATTTCTAATAAATGAACCTAAATTTGTTGATGTTTTGAACGCTATATTCAAATTTGAATTTTAAGAAGGAATTTCACATTATTGCTAATATTACCTATATCTGTTAAACTATTGAATTTCTTGTGTTGATGTTCACCGATTGGATAAATATGTTGTGAAGCTAATTTTTGTTTTTCTTATATAAAATGTTGCTAACTAAATTTGCATCATAACCATTATTTATTGCGATCTGTTTTATCAAATTCAATTCTTTGAGATAATTTTCACTAGACATTGGTGTGATTAGGAGTCTATGTATATAACTATTAAATGCTGCAACTTTGTGTTGGTAAGGATGTGCCGATGTATAATGAATTGTGATATCTGTATGAGAAGGTTTATGATAAATGGAAAACAAGCGTTTATTATTTGTTCTTGTTATTGTTAAGTGTAGGAAATTGATCGAGTTGTACTGTTCTATTCCAGAAGTGAATTTCATATTTGGGTGCAGGTTGTTGATGAAAATTGCGAATACAGTGATTTGTCTGTTTGTTCCTGTGAAACACACAATAACGTCATGGACATATCGATACCAATATAGGAAATGTTTACTAAACGGGTGTTTATGAATGGTTTTGTCTATATTACCCATGAATATTTCTGCCAAAAGGGGGCTTAAGGGGTTTCCCATTATAAGTCCCTCATCAGCTGTAGTTCAACTACAGATATTTCGAATGAATTGGCTTTTTAGTCTATATTGTCTATATTGTGTATCGAAACGCGTCGAGTATTTATTAATATATTTTTGTGGAAATCTTTGTTTAATTATATTTGTAATTATTTTCATTTAACCTCAATGCATTCCGAAATTACGTAGCATATATACACCTTTCATTCATTAAGAAAATTCGTAAAATTTAATATTGGACACAATATTAAAAATTACCTGTGAGACGTAAAGGAAAAGAGTGACATGTAAGTTTGAATGTAATTTTAGGGGAATTAAAGATCTAACTTCGCTCTTTCACACGTTAATAGGAATGCTCGATCGTCGGTAAGGGCATTTGCATATGAACTCACGGGGTTACATGGGTTGCACGGTTTCAAAATATCGATTTCTTATTTAATTCTATAACATCTCTAGAATATTGTTCTAAATGCTCAAGTTGATCCGAGTAATAGTTTTGGAGATACAGCCTTGAAACGTTGCGCGCTCTAGATTAGGTAGGCTTGGCCCTTCGCAGGTATAACGGAGCAGCTGCTCGTTTATTGTTAGCCGTAATTCTTGTCCTGCTGTCACTCTCTAAGAGAAACTAGTTAGAAATATTTCATTTGGTGATTTTTATCACGAATCAGCAAGTTTATTGTAAGGTTATAAGTGTTTGTTTTAAATTTTAGTCAATTAAAAATGCCGTTAAAAAATTCTAGAGTCAAGATAGCGGAAGGTGCTTGTAGAAAAGAGAGACCTCAGAAAAGGAAACAATCATTTAATCCGAAAAATGCTGAGATGAATAATAATTCCTTCACAAGTGCGTCGGCACAAAAATTAAAAGATGATGATAAACAGCACGTGCCAGAGAAACCACGCTTCAATATTCGCTCATTGACATTGCTTTGGTTTTTTGTTCGGTGTTCGAACATTATTAAAAGTGCAGGTGAAGATAAATTGCGTAATGGAAAGTAGATTTTAAGGAATGCTCCGTCTTGGATTTTGTTTGTTTGTTTTTCCTTTAACGTACTCTATTTCTGCCTTTCGGCTAATGACATGCCGGGGAATTCTGTCACCTCACTAACCCGGGAATTTTGCCGAACCCCTCTCGTGTCGAGGGAAGGGATCTTTAATGTCCAACACATCTCTGTTAGACAGGACCGACAGCTTTACATCTCCTCCGAAAGATGGACACCCAAGCGATTTCCAGAATCCGAAAAATCACACCGACTTTGTGGGGATTGAACCCAGTTAACTCTGCGCAGGAGACGAGCATCATATCCCCTACGCCACCGAGCCGGCGTCTTGGATTTAAAATTGTGGTACGATGGAAACGATGTGATCCAAAATATATTTTATCTGGTCAAAAAATCGGAAGAATGTATGAACTTAATCGGCGGTTTATTTTTCTAATGCGAATAATGGGCTTGGGTCTTGAGGATGTAAGAAGTTTTGCGGTTTGATGGACATAGGCAGTACCTTCTTGCATCAGTCAACATACGATTTTTACATTAATAAAGTAGATGAATGTATTGTGACAGCTACTGAAACATTGTTTTCCTCTGTTGTTAGAGAAGAAAAGCAATTGATGAGTATTGAAACCAACCTTGAAAATACAACAGATGTGGTTTTTCTTGACTTTATGGTATCAGTTATCTAATTGGATATCATTTATTATCGTGGACTTATGCACTATCTCAGCTGTTAGCTGGATATAATTTACCTTTCCCAGATTCAGCAATCAAAGGGAATAGGCTCGATTACAATATACAATTACAATTACATAAATTTCCTAACTATCCTACATGTATTAAGAATGACAGCTTTTTGCATTTCTATATAGGTATTCTTATGCAATTCTAATATCTTAAGGCTATCATGCAAAGTTTTGGGTATTAACCCAGTCGAGGATACGATGACAGGAACAATATCTATTTTCTCGAGGTGCCACATCTGCTTGATCTCAATAGCAAGGTCTGTGTATTTGGACTTTTTCTCCTGGAACTTGTTCAGCACATTGTTATTATTCGGTATGGCGACATCCACCAGCATTGCTGTTCTGGCTCTCTTATCATACACCACTATGTCCGGCCTATTATTCGTCACCATTCTGTCAGTGATAACAGGCCTATCGTAGTATAATCTGATAGAGTCATTTTCCAATACGGGCGCCGGCTGATACATGATAATATGGCTGGAATGTGTTCAGAAGTCCGTACTTGTGTGCAAGTTTCTGGTGGATAATGTTGCACACTTGATTAAGCCTGTGAAGATACTCCGTATTGGCCAGTTGTTCGCATCCGGACATAATATGCTGAATAGTCTCCGATCTTATATGGCATTTTCTGCACTTATCTGTTTGTAATGTTCCGTCCTTCATTATAAATTTTTTGTAATTGTTTGTAGCGATCACTTGGTCTTGGATGGCCATAAGGAATCCCTCTGTTTCTGCGAATAATTCTCCTTTCATCAACCATTTGTTGGAGGCTTCTTTGTCAATGTGTGGTTGATTAATCTAATTGTGATGTCGTCCATGCAATTCCTTTCTTGACCATTGCTCTTGTTTTTCAGTATCTGATAGGAACGGTAGATTCAGCAGGTCATCTCTGGTAGCAAGATTCAGAGGTGTATACCCCTTATCAGCCAACGATACCACTCTATGTAGGTGAGAAGTGAGAGCTTTTGCTGAGAAGAATTCTCTGAGATTTCTTATCTGTTCGGTGTGTAAATTGACAACATCTATTAATCCGCGTCCTCCTTCTTTCCGCTTCAAAGTTGTTCGTATCACAGACGATTTTGGATGATGATTTTTGTATATTGTCAGCATCGTTCGCGTCTGCCTTTGAATATCATCCAGTTCTGTCTTAGTCCATCTGATTATTCCAAATGAGTAAAGCAACACTGGAATGGCGTAGGTGTTAATTGCCTTGACTAGATTCCACGAGTTCAACATCGATTTCAGCACAGACTTCAGACTCTGACTGTATTCTGAACGAATCTTCTCCTTTGATTGTTTTTGGTCTAACAATCTGGCTTGTTGGTATCCCAGATATTTGTATGTTTCGCCATCTCTCATGCACTGTATAATATCACCGTTTGGAAGTTGTGTTTCACCATCTATGACTTTCCCTCTTTGAATGTTCAGGGTCTTACATTTTTCAATCCCGAATTTCATATGAACATCTGCCGAGAACTCACTGACAGTTTTCAGCAAATCATCCAATTGCTTCTTGTTCGAAGTATATAATTTGATGTCGTCCATATACAGCAGGTGGGAGATTGTATGATAATTCCTTTCTGCTTTTATCCTAAATCCGTATCCTGTACTATTGAGCATTGAGGACAATGGATTCATTGCTAAACAGAACCATAGTGGACTCAAAAAGTCTCCTTGAAATATTCCACGACGTATGGGTATCTCGTCGGTTTTAATTGATTTATTGTTCATGTTGACCTGCAGGGACGTGCGCTAGTGTGTCATTGTTGTCTTCAAGAACCTTACCAGGGCTGGGTGAATTTTGTATACATGCAATACTTCAACAAGCCAAGAATGAGCGGTACTACCGAATGCCTTCAGATAATCGAGAAAAGCTGAATTAACATTGCGATGCCCTACGTGTGCCTGTTTCATTATCACAGAATTGATGATGAGTTGTTCCTTGCACCCGTGGTGTTTCTTTCTGCATCCTTTTTGCTCCTCTGCTAATATATTGTTTTCGTCAAGGTGTTGGTATATTCGATTGGATATGCATGAGGTGAGTATTTTGTAGAGTGTTGGCAGGCAAGTGATTGGCCTATATTGAGACGGATCCTGTGTTCTATCGCTCTTAGGTAGCATATATGTTAAGCCTTGCGTTAGGAAATTGGGTGTTTTCTTGGGATGTTGAAGAACATACGTGAGCTGTTTCGTTAGGGCTCCATGGAGCTTATCAAACTTCTAGTACCAGTAGTTGTGGATATTATCTATACCTGTGGCCTTCCAATTGTTGGTCGCTCTAATTGCTGTTGTGATTTCTTCGTCCTTTATTCCATCGAAGTCCATATCTCTGATATCGAGGCGTTCTTTTTCATTCGTGATCCATTCCGCATCTCTATTGTGTTCTTTGGGGTTCGACCATAGTGATGACCAATAGTCGGTCAAGCACTGTGCGTCAGGTACTTCTCTGTTATTGTTGGTCGCAGTTTTGTTATTTCGCTTATGAAAATTGGCTGCGTTTTGAAGGAACCTTTGGTTTTGGTGTTTCCTTTCAGTACACTTGACGTATCTTGAAAGCCTCTTTGCTTTTGCTTGGAGTTTCTGTTTCAAAGTGTCCATATGCACGTCGATGTGTTGTTTGTGATCAGGGTGTTTTGTGTTCGTACCAATTTTCCTATAAATTTTGCGTATATGTGATTTCAAGCGCCTTGAGGGTTTTCTGTTTCTAAGGAATTCTGTGAGGCGACCGATTTCTGCTCTAATATTATCAATATCCTTCTCCAGTCGTTTTTGCCATGGTGGTTTTCTGACGCTTTTTGGCTCAGCTTGAATCAGAGTTGTGGAGATTTGTTGTTTGTGAAGTCGAAGAACCGCTACTGCTCCACAGTAAATCAAAGTGTGAATCTTCTCCAAGGTGTTCTGGTCGGTATATTCTTCAAACATTGAGTTTACGCTTGCTAGGATGATATTGGTATTCTTGTTCGTCTTGAGTTTGGGCAGTTTAGGTCTTTTAGTTAGGTTACTACCACTGAATTCAGTTATTGCTCTGTTAAGTTCTGATCTTGTTAAATACGTATATTCGTTCTGCTGATTCGGCTCAGGAGGGCGTTCCATGTTGATATTCGTTTCCGTGGCTTCGATGTTATCTGTAACACTTTCATTGACACCAGCAGGTATACCGTTATGAGTATCATTTTCGCTTCTGAGTTCCATTATGACCTCTTCTCGTATGCTTTGCAGCGTTTCTGAAGAAAGTAGCCTGTTTTTAACTATTGTTCTTCGTTGATTCGAAATTCTCTGCTCGGATATGTGCTGTAATTCAGGATATTTTTCTATGAACGCAAGATGTAACGCGTATCTGTATGCTGTCATTTCCGATTCCAAGTTTGTAATCTTGTAATAGGAACGCATAATGAAGGTATTCATTTCTGGAGTTCACTTCATGCGTTTCCTAGGGAGTCCGGCTCTCGTGGTCGTAAGCATAATGGCTTGCGCCGCCGTTGAAACATCAAGAGTCGGTTGGGAGGTGTTGATGTTATTTCCCACTTGGTTTTGTGTTGCAGTATCCCTACTCGATATCACGCTGCTTCCGTCGCTAACCGAGGGAGACTGTGACTCACTTTCCGAACAAGACCCTCTTCCTGAATCTTGAACGCGACAAGAGGTTATGGTGGTACAATGTCGATTCACCCTTTTGTTCCTTAGATTGTACATCATTGGATAAGTTTCATTTTATACCTACTGCCAGGTTCAGCTTGGGTACCTCGGGTTCGCTAAGCCCGTACTCAGAAACAATGTTCCTGAGCCCCTGAGGGGTTATTATTATTATTTTTATTATCGTGGACTTATGCATTATCTCAGCTGTTAGCTGGATATAATTTACCTTTCCCAGATTCAGTAATCAAAGGGAATAGGCTCGATTACAATATACTTGACATTAATTTCCTAACTATCCTACATGTATTAAGAATTACAGCTTTTTGTATTTCTATATAGGTATCCTTATGCAATTCTAATTTCTTAAGACTATCATGCAAAGTTTTGGGTATTAACCCAGTCGAGGATACGATGACAGGAACAATATCTATTTTATCGAGTTGCCACATCTGCTTGATCTCAATAGCAAGGTCTGTGTATTTGGACTTTTTCTCCTGGAACTTGTTCAGCACGTTGTTATTATTCGGTATGGCGACATCCACCAGCATTGCTGTTCTGGCTCTCTTATCATACACCACTATGTCCGGCCTATTATTCGTCACCATTCTGTCAGTGATAACAGGCCTATCGTAGTATAATCTGATAGAGTCATTTTCCAATACGGGCGCCGGCTGATACTTGTAATATGGCTGGAAGGTGTTCAGAAGTCCGTACTTGTGTGCAAGTTTCTGGTGGATAATGTTGCAGACTTGATTATGCCTGTGAAGATACTCCGTGTTGGCCAGTTGTTCGCATCCGGACGTAATATGCTGTATAGTCTTCGATCTTATATGGCATTTTCTGCACTTATCTGTTTGTAATGTTCCGTCCTTCATTATAAATTTTTTGTAATTGTTTGTAGCGATCACTTGGTCTTGGATGGCCATAAGGAATCCCTCTGTTTCTGCGAATAATTCCTTTTTCATCAACCATTTGTTGGAGGCTTCTTTGTCGATGTGTGGTTGATTAATCTCATGGTGATGTCGTCCATGCAATTCCTTTCTTGACCATTGCTCTTGTTTTTCAGTATCTGATAGGAACGGTAGATTCAGCAGGTCATCTCTGGTAGCAAGATGCAGAGGTGTATACCCTTATCAGCCAACGATACCACTCTATGGAGGTCAGAAGTGAGAGCTTTTGCTGAGAAGAATTCTCTGAGATTTCTTATCTGTTCGGTGTGTAAATTGACAACATCTATTTATCCGCGTCCTCCTTCTTTCCGCTTCAAAGTTGTTCGTATCACAGACGATTTTGGATGATGATTGTTGTACTTTATTATTATTTATTATCGTGGACTTATGCACTATCTCAGCTAGTAGCTGGATATAATTTACCTTTCCCAGATTTAGCAATCAAAGGGAATAGGCTCGATTACAATAAACTTGACATAAATTTCCTAACTATCCTACATGTATTAAGAATTACAGCTTTTTGCATTTCTATATAGGTATTCTTATGCAATTCTAATTTCTTAAGGCTATCATGTAAAGTTTTGGGTATTAAACCAGTCGAGGATACGATGACAAGAACAATATCTATTTTCTCGAGGTGCCACATCTGCTTGATCTCAATAGCAAGGTCTGCGTATTTGGACTTTTTCTCCTGGAACTTATTCAGCACGTTGTTATTATTCGGTATGGCGACATCCACCAGCATTGCTGTTTTGGCTCTCTTATCATACACCACTATGTCCGGCCTATTATTCGTCACCATTCTGTCAGTGATAATAGGCCTATCGTAGTATAATCTGATAGAGTCATTTTCCAATACGGGCGCCGGTTGATACTTGTAATAAGGCTGGAATGTATTCAGAAGTCCGTAGTTGTGTGCAAGTTTCTGCTGGATAATGTTGCACACTTGATTATGCCTGTGAAGATAGTCTGTATTGGCCAGTTGTTCGCATCCGGACGTAATATGCTGTATAGTCTCCGATCTCATATGGCATTTTCTGCACCTATCTGTTTGTAATGTTCCGTCCTTCATAATAAATTTTTTGTAGTTGTTTGTGGCGATCACTTGGTCTTGGATGGCCATAAGGAATCCCTCTGTTTTATGCGAATAATTCTCCTTTCATCAACCATTTGTTGGAGGCTTCTTTGTCGATGTGTGGTTGATTAATCTCATGGGGATGTCGTCTATGCAATTCTTTTCTTGACCATTGCTCTTGTTTTTCAGTATCTGATAGGAATGGTAGATTCAGCAGGTCATCTCTGGTAGCAAGATTTAGAGGTGTATATCCCTTATCAGCCAACGATACCACTCTATGTATGTCAGAAGTGAGAGCTTTTGCTGAGAAGAATTCTCTGAGATTTTTTATCTGTTCGGTGTGTAAATTGACTACATCTATCAATCCGCGTCCTCCTTCTTTCCGCTTCAAAGTTGTTCGTATCACAGACGATTTTGGATGATGATTGTTGTACTTTGTCAGCATCGTTCGGGTCTGCCTTTGAATATCATCCAGCTCCGTCTTAGTCCATCTGATTATCCCAAATGAGTAAAGCAACACTGGAATGGCGTAGGTGTTAATTGCCTTGACTAGTTTCCCCGAGTTCAACATCGATTTCAGCACAGACTTCAGACGCTGACTGTATTCTGAACGAATCTTCTCCTTTGACTGTTTTTGATCTAACAATCTGGCTTGTTGGTATCCCAGATATTTGTATGTTTCGCCATCTCTCATGCACTGTATAATATCACCGTTTGGAAGTTGTGTTTCACCATCTATGACTTTCCCTCTTTGAATGTTCAGGGTCTTACATTTTTCAATCCCGAATTTCATATGAACATCTGCCGAGAACTCACTGACAGTTTTCAGCAAATCATCCAATTGCTTCTTGTTCGAAGCATATAATTTGATGTCATCCATATACAGCAGGTGGGAGATTGTATGATAATTCCTTTCTGCTTTTATCCTAAATCCGTATCCAGTTCTATTGAGCATTGAGGACAATGGGTTCATTGCTAAACAGAACCATAGTAGACTCAAAGAGTCTCCTTGAAAAATTCCACGACGTATGGGTATCTCGTCGGTTTTAATTGATTTATTGTTCATGTTGACCTGCAGAGACGTGCGCCAGTGTGTCATTGTTGTCTTTAAGAACTCTACCAGGGCTGGGTGAATTTTATATATCTGCAATACTTCAACAAGCCAAGAATGGGCGGTACTATCGAATGCCTTCAGATAATCGAGAAAAGCTGAATTAACATTGCGATGCCCTACGTGTGCCTGTTTCATTATCACAGAATCGATGATGAGTTGTTCCTTGCACCCGTGGTGTTTCTTTCTGCATCCTTTTTGCTCCTCTGCTAATATATTGTTGTCGTCAAGGTGTTGGTATATTCGATTGGATATGCATGAGGTGAGTATTTTGTAGAGTGTTGGCAGGCAAGTGATTGGCCTATATTGAGACGGATCCTGTGTTCTATCGCTCTTAGGTAGCATATATGTTAAGCCTTGCGTTAGGAAAGTGGGTGTTTTCTTGGGATGTTGAAGAACATACGTGAGCTGTTTCGCTAGGGTTCCATGGAGCTTATCAAACTTCTTCTACCAGTAGTTGTGGATATTATCTATACCTGTGGCCTTCCAATTGTTGGTCGCTCTAATTACTGTTGTGATTTCTTCCTCCGTTATTCCATCGAAGTCCATAAGTCTGATATCGAGGCGTTCTTTTTCATTTGTGATCCATTCCGCATCTCTATTGTGTTCTTTGGGGTTCGACCATAGTGATGACCAATAGTCGGTCAAGCACTGTGCGTCAGGTACTTCTCTGTTATTGTTGGTCGCAGTTTTGTTATTTCCTTATAAAATTGGCTGCGTTTTGGAAGAACCTTTGGTTTTGGTGTTTCCTTTCAGTACACTTGACGTATCTTGAAAGCCTCTTTGCTTTTGCTTGGAGTTTCTGTTTCAAAGTGTCCATATGCACGTCGATGTGTTGTTTGTGATCAGGGTGTTTTGTGTTCGTACCAATTTTCCTATAAATTTTGCGTATATGTGATTTCAAGCGCCTTGAGGGTTTTCTGTTTCTCAGGAATTCTGTGAGGCGACCGATTTCTGCTCTAATATTATCAATATCCTTCCCCAGTCGTTTTTGCCATGGTGGTTTTCTGACGCTTTTTGGCTCAGCTTGAAACAGAGTTGTGGAGTTTTGTTGTTTGTGAAGTCGAAGAACCGCTGCTGCTCCACAGTAAATCGAAGTGTGAATCTTCTCCAAGGTGTTCTGGTCGGTATATTCTTCAAACACTGAGTTTATGCTTGCTAGGATGATATTGGTGTTCTTGTTCGTCTTGAGTTTGGGCAGTTTAGGTCTTTTAGTTGGGTTACTACCACTGAATTCAGTTATTGCTCTGTTGAGTTCTGATCTTGCTGAATACATATATTCGTTCTGCTGATTCGGCTCAGGAGGGCGTTCCATGTTTATATTCGTTTCCGTGGCTTCGATGTTATCTGTAGCACTTTCATTGACTCCAGCAGGTATACTGTTATGAGTATCATTTTCGCTTCTGAGCTCCATTATGACCTCTTCTCGTAAGCTTTGCAGCGTTTCTGAAGAAAGTAGCCTGTTGTTAACGATTGTTCTCCGTTGATCCGAAATTCTCTGCTCGGATATGTGCTGTAATTCAGGATATTTTTCTATGAACGCAAGATGTAACGCGTATCTGTATGCTGTCATTTCCGATTCCAAGTTTGTAATCTTGTAATAGGAACGCATAATGAAGGTATTCATTTCTGGAGTCCACTTCATGCGTTTCCTAGGGAGTCCGGTTCTCGTGGTCGTAGGCATAATGGCTTGCGCCGCCGTTGAAACATCAAGAGTCGGTTGGGAGGTGTTGATGTTATTTCCCACTTGGTTTTGTGTTGCAGTATCCCTACTCGATATCACGCTGCTTCCGTCGCTAACCGAGGGAGACTGTGACTCACTTTCCGAACAAGACCCTCTTCCTAAATCTTGAACGCAACAAGAGGTTATGGTGGTACAATGTCGATTCACCCGTTTATTCCTTAGATTGTACATCATTGGATAAGTTGCATTTTATACCTACTGCCAGGTTCAGCTTGGGTACCTCGGATTCGCTAAGCCCGTACTCAGAAACAATGTTCCTGAGCCCCTGAGGGCTTATTATTATTATTATTATTTATTATCGTGGACTTATGCACTATCTCAGCTGTTAGCTGGATATAATTTACCTTTCCCAGATTTAGCAATCAAAGGGAATAGGCTCGATTACAATATACTTGACATAAATTTCCTAACTATCCTACATGTATTAAGAATTACAGCTTTTTGCATTTCTATATAGGTATTCTTATGCAATTCTAATTTCTTAAGGCTATCATGCGAAGTTTTGGGTATTAAACCAGTCGAGGATACGATGACAGGAACAATATCTACTTTATCGAGGTGCCACATCTGCTTGATCTCGATAGCAAGGTCTGTGTATTTCGACTTTTTCTCCTGGAACTTGTTCAGCACGTTGTTATTATTCGGTATGGCGACATCCACCAGCATTGCTGTTCTGGCTCTCTTATCATACACCACTATGTCCGGCCTATTATTCGTCACCATTCTGTCAGTAATAACAGGCCTATCGTAGTATAATCTGATAGAGTCATTTTCCAATACGGGCGCCGGCTGATACTTGTAATATGGCTGGTAGGTGTTCAGAAGTCCGTACATGTGTGCAAGTTTCTGGTGGATAATATTGCACACTTGATTATGCCTGTGAAGATACTCCGTATTGGCAAGTTGTTCGCATCCGGACGTAATGTGCTGTATAGTCTCCGATCTTATATGGCATTTTCTGCACTTATCTGTTTGTAATGTTCCGTGCTTCATTATAAATTTTTTGTCATTGTTTGTAGCGATCACTTGGTCTTGGATAGCCATAAGGAATCCCTCTGTTTCTGCGAATAATTCTCCTTTCATCAACCATTTGTTGGAGGCTTCTTTGTCGATGTGTGGTTGATTAATCTCATGGTGATGTCGTCCATGCAATTCCTTTCTTTACCATTTCTCTTGTTTTTCAGTATCTGATAGGAACGGTAAATTCAGCAGGTCATCTCTGGTAGCAAGATTTAGTGGTGTATATCCCCTATCAGCCAACGATACCACCCTATGGAGGTCAGAAGTGAAAGCTTTTGCAGAGAAGAATTCTCTGAGATTTTTAATCTGTTCGGTGTGTAGATTGACAACATCTATTAATCCGCGTCCTCCTTCTTTCCGCTTTAAAGTTGTTCGTATCACAGACGATTTTGGATGATGATTTTTGTACTTTGTCAGCATCGTTCGCGTCTGCCTTTGAATATCATCCAGTTCTGTCTTAGTCCATCTGATTATTCCAAATGAGTAAAGCAACACTGGAATGGCGTAGGTGTTAATTGCCTTGACTAGATTCCCCGAGTTCAACAACGATTTCAGCACAGACTTCAGACGCTGACTGTATTCTGAACGAATCTTCTCTTTGATTGTTTTTGGTCTAGCAATCTGGCTTGTTGGTATCCCAGATATTTGTATGTTTCGCCATCTCTCATGCACTGTATAATATCACCCTTTGGAAGTTGTGTTTCACCATCTATGACTTTCCCTCTTTGAATGTTCAGGGTCTTACATTTTCAATCCTGAATTTTATATGAACATCTGCCGAGAACTCACTGACAGTTTTCAGCAAATCATCCAATTGCTTCTTGTTCGAAGCATATAATTTGATGTCATCCATATACAGCAGGTGGGAGATTGTATGATAATTCCTTTCTGCTTTTATCCTAAATCCGTATCTAGTTCTATTGAGCATTGCTAAACAGAACCATAGTGGACTCAAAGGGTCTCCTTGAAAAATTCCACGACGTATGGGTATCTCGTCGGTTTCAATTGATTTATTGTTCATGTTGACCTGCAGAGACGTGCGCCAGTGTGTCATTGTTGTCTTCAAGAACTCTACCAGGGCTGGGTGAATTTTGTATATCTGCAATACTTCAACAAGCCAAGAATGGGCGGTACTATCGAATGCCTTCAGATAATCGAGAAAAGCTGAATGAACATTCCGATGCCCTACGTGTGCCTGTTTCATTATCACAGAATCGATGATGAGTTGTTCCTTGCACCCGTGGTGTTTCTTTCTACATCCTTTCTGCTCCTCTGCTAATATATTGTTGTCGTCAAGGTGTTGGTATATTCGATTGGATATGCATGAGGTGAGTATTTTGTAGAGTGTTGGCAGGCAAGTGATTGGCCTATATTGAGACGGATCCTGTGTTCTATCGCTCTTAGGTAGCATATATGTTAAGCCTTGCGTTAGGAAAGTGGGTGTTTTCTTGGGATGTTGAAGAATATACGTGAGCTGTTTCACTAGGGCTCCATGGAGCTTATCAAACTTCTTGTACCAGTAGTTGTGGATATTATCTATACCTGTGGCCTTCCAATTGTTGGTCGCTCGAACTACTGTTGTGATTTCTTCCTCAGTTATTCCATCGAAGTCCATATGTCTGATATCGAGGCGTTCTTTTTCATTCGTGATCCATTACGCATCTCTATTGTGTTCTCTGGGGTTCGACCATAGTGATGACCAATAGTCGGTCAAGCACTGTGCGTCAGGTACTTCTCTGTTATTGTTGGTCGCAGTTTTGTTATTTCCCTTATAAAAATTGGCTGCGTTTTGGAAGAACCTTTGGTTTTGGTGTTTCCTTTCAGTACACTTGACGTATCTTGAAAGCCTCTTTGCTTTTGCTTGGAGTTTCTGTTTCAAAGTGTCCAGATACACGTGGATGTGTTGTTTGTGATCAGGGTGTTTTGTGTTCGTACCAATTTTCCTATAAATTTTGCGTATATGTGATTTCAAGCGCCTTGAGGGTTTTCTGTTTCTCAGGAATTCTGTGAGGCGACCGATTTCTGCTCTAATATTATCAATATCCTTCCCCAGTCGTTTTTGCCATGGTGGTTTTCTGACGCTTTTTGGCTCAGCTTGAATCAGAGTTGTGGAGATTTGTTGTTTGTGAAGTCGAAGAACCGCTGCTGCTCCACAGTAAATCGAAGTGTGAATCTTCTCCAAGGTGTTCTGGTCGGTATATTCTTCAAACACTGAGTTTATGCTTGCTAGGATGATATTGGTGTTCTTGTTCGTCTTGAGTTAGGGCAGTTTAGGTCTTTTAGTTGGGTTACTACCACTGAATTCAGTTATTGCTCTGTTGAGTTCTGATCTTGCTGAATAAATATATATTTGTTCTGCTGATTCGGCTCAGGAGGGCGTTCCATGTTTATATTCGTTTCCGTGGCTTCGATGTTATCTGTAGCACTTTCATTGACTCCAGCAGGTATACTGTTATGAGTATCATTTTCGCTTCTGAGCTCCATTATGACCTCTTCTCGTAAGCTTTGCAGCGTTTCTGAAGAAAGTAGCCTGTTTTTAACGATTGTTCTTCGTTGATCCGAAATTCTCTGCTCGGATATGTGCTGTAATTCAGGATATTTTTCTATGAACGCAAGATGTAACGCGTATCTTTATGCTGTCATTTCCGATTCCAAGTTTGTAATCTTGTAATAGGAACGCATAATGAAGGTATTCATTTCTGGAGTCCACTTCATGCGTTTCCTAGGGAGTCCGGCTCTCGTGGTCGTAGGCATAATGGCTTGCGCCGCCGTTGAAACATCAAGAGTCGGTTGGGAGGTGTTGATGTTATTTCCCACTTGGTTTTGTGTTGCAGTATCCCTACTCGATATCACGCTGCTTCCGTCGCTAACCGAGGGAGACTGTGACTCACTTTCCGAACAAGACCCTCTTCCTAAATCTTGAACGCGACAAGAGGTTATGGTGGTACAATGTCGATTCACTCGTTTATTCCTTAGATTGTACATCATTGGATAAGTTGCATTTTATACCTACTGCCAGGTTCAGCTTGGGTACCTCGGGTTCGCTAAGCCCGTACTCAGAAACAATGTTCCTGAGCCCCTGAGGGCTTATTATTATTATTATTATTATTTATTATCGTGAACTTATGCACTATCTCAGCTGTTAGCTGGATATAATTTACCTTTCCCAGATTTAGCAATCAAAGGGAATAGGCTCGATTACAATATACTTGACATGAATTTTCTAACTATCCTACATGTATTAAGAATTACAGCTTTTTACATTTCTATATAGGTATTCTTATGCAATTCTAATTTCTTAAGGCTATCATGCAAAGTTTTGGGTATTAAACCAGTCGAGGATACGATGACAGGAACAATATCTATTTTATCGAGGTGCCACATCTGCTTGATCTCAATGGCAAGGTCTGTGTATTTGGACTTTTTCTCCTGGAACTTATTCAGCACGTTGTTATTATTTGGTATGGCGATATCCACCAGCATTGCTGTTTTGGCTCTCTTATCATACACCACTATGTCCGGCCTATTATTCGTCACCATTCTGTCAGTGATAATAGGCCTATCGTAGTATAAACTGATAGAATCATTTTCCAATACGGGCGCCGGTTGATACTTGTAATATGGCTGGAATGTATTCAGAAGTACGTACTTGTGTGCAAGTTTCTGATGGATAATGTTGCACACTTGATTATGCCTGTGAAGATATTATTTATTATTATTATTTATTATCGTGGACTTATGCACTATCTCAGCTAGTAGCTGGATATAATTTACCTTTCCCAGATTTAGCAATCAAAGGGAATAGGCTCGATTACAATATACTTGACATGAATTTTCTAACTATCCTACATGTATTAAGAATTACAGCTTTTTACATTTCTATATAGGTATTCTTATGCAATTCTAATTTCTTAAGGCTATCATGCAAAGTTTTGGGTATTAAACCAGTCGAGGATACGATGACAGGAACGATATCTATTTTGTCGAGGTGCCACATCTGCTTGATCTCAATAGCAAGGTCTGTGTATTTGGACTTTTCTCCTGGAACTTATTCAGCACGTTGTTATTATTTGGTATGGCGACATCCACCAGCATTGCTGTCTTGGCTCTCTTATCATACACCACTATGTCCGGCCTATTATTCGTCACCATTCTGTCAGTGATAATAGGCCTATCGTAGTATAATCTGATAGAGTCATTTTCCAATACGGGCGCCGGTTGATACTTGTAATATGGCTGGAATGTATTCAGAAGTCCGTACTTGTGTGCAAGTTTCTGATGGATAATGTTGCACACTTGATTATGCCTGTGAAGATAGTCTGTATTAGCCAGTTGTTCGCATCCGGACGTAATATGCTGTATCGTCTCCGATCTTATATGGCATTTTCTGCACCTTTCTGTTTGTGATGTTCCGTCCTTCATAATAAATTTTTGTAGTTGTTTGTAGCGATCACTTGGTCTTGGATGGCCATAAGGAATCCCTCTGTTTCCGCGAATAATTCTCCTTTCATCAACCATTTGTTGGAGGCTTCTTTGTCGATGTGTGGTTGATTAATCTCATGGTGATGTCGTCCATGCAATTCCTTTCTTGACCATTGCTCTTGTTTTTCAGTATCTGATAGGAATGGTAGATTCAGCAGGTCATCTCTGGTAGCAAGATTTAGAGGTGTATAACCCTTATCAGCCAACGATACCACTCTATGTAGGTCAGAAGTGAGAGCTTTTGCTGAGAAGAATTCTCTGAGATTTCTTATCTGTTCGGTGTGTAAATTGACAACATCTATTAATCCGCGTCCTCCTTCTTTCCGCTTCAAAGTTGTTCGTATCACAGACGATTTTGGATGATGATTGTTGTACTTTGTCAGCATCGTTCGGGTCTGCCTTTGAATATCATCTAGCTCCGTCTTAGTCCATCTGATTATTCCAAATGAGTAAAGCAACACTGGAATGGCGTAGGTGTTAATTGCCTTGACTAGATTCCCCGAGTTCAACATCGATTTCAGCACAGACTTCAGACGCTGACTGTATTCTGAACGAATCTTCTCCTTTGATTGTTTTGGTCTAACAATCTGGCTTGTTGGTATCCCAGATATTTGTATGTTTCGCCATCTCTCATGCACTGTATAATGTCACCGTTTGGAAGTTGTGTTTCACCATCTATGACTTTCATTCTTTGAATGTTCAGGGTCTTACATTTTCAATCCCGAATTTCATATGAACATCTGCCGAGAACTCACTGACAGTTTTCAGCAAATCATCCAATTGCTTCTTGTTCGAAGCATATAATTTGATGTCATCCATATACAGCAGGTGGGAGATTGTATGATAATTCCTTTCTGCTTTTATCCTAAATCCGTATCCAGTTCTATTGAGCATTGAGGACAATGGGTTCATTGCCAAACAGAACCATAGTGGACTCAAAGAGTCTCCTTGAAAAATTCCACGACGTATGGGTATCTCGTCGGTTTTAATTGATTTATTGTTCATGTTGACCTGCAGAGACGTGCGCCAGTGTGTCATTGTTGTCTTCAAGAACTCTACCAGGGCTGGGTGAATTTTGTATATCTGCAATACTTCAACAAGCCAAGAATGGGCGGTACTATCGAATGCTTTCAGATAATCGAGAAAAGCTGAATGAACATTGCGATGCCCTACGTGTGCCTGTTTCATTATCACAGAATCGATGATGAGTTGTTCTTTGCACCCGTGGTGTTTCTTTCTGCATCCTTTCTGCTCCTCTGCTAATATATTGTTGTCGTCAAGGTGTTGGTATATTCGATTGGATATGCATGAGGTGAGTATTTTGTAGAGTGTTGGCAGGCAAGTGATTGGCCTATATTGAGACGGATCCTGTGTTCTATCGCTCTTAGGTAGCATATATGTTAAGCCTTGCGTTAGGAAAGTGGGTGTTTTCTTGGGATGTTGAAGAACATACGTGAGCTGTTTCGCTAGGGCTCCATGGAGCTTATCAAACTTCTTGTACCAGTAGTTGTGGATATTATCTATACCTGTGGCCTTCCAATTATTGGTCGCTCCAATTACTGTTGTAATTTCTTCCTCCGTTATTCCATCGAAGTCCATATGTCTGATATCGAGGCGTTCTTTTTCATTCGTGATCCATTCCGCATCTCTATTGTGTTCTTTGGGGTTCGACCATATTGATGACCAATAGTCGGTCAAGCACTGTGCGTCAGGTACACTTGACGTATCTTGAAAGCCTCTTTGCTTTTGCTTGGAGTTTCTGTTTCAAAGTGTCCATATACACGTCGATGTGTTGTTTGTGATCAGGGTGTTTTGAGTTCGTATCAATTTTCCAATAAATTTCGCGTATATGTGAATTCAAGCGCCTTGAGGGTTTTCTGTTTCTCAGGAATTCTGTGAGGCGACCGATTTCTGCTCTAATATTATCAATATCCTTCTCCAGTCGTTTTTGCCATGGTGGTTTTCTGACGCTTTTTGGCTCAGCTTGAATCAGAGTTGTGGAGATTTGTTGTTATTATTATTATTATTATTATTATTATAATATTGTAATATGGGCGAAGAATTTCTGTAAAGCCCATTTGAAAATTAAATTAATAACATGGTTACATAAATGAAGATAATAAAGAATAAATTCCCTAAAAGTAATTGAAAATACAAGGAAGCACTAACACGTTGGAATAGCACAATATAACAAATAGAGACTGAAAATAATAATGCGAAGTGATTGTCTAGTTATTGAAAATTTGGGTGATAAACCAAAATAATAGAATAGGAAAATATTACAAACTGAAGCTCAAAATGTTAGATACAAAGTGATTGTTCAAACGTGGTCATGGAAGGTGAGTGTACAGTTAAAGCTGGAAGGTAATTCCACTTGTCGAAAACGCGATTCACTGAAAAATTTTGCTGAGGTATTACTCAGGAAAAGTCTTGGATGTCATTGTAAAATGTTCTTACTGTAAATTATGTCTGTGGGTCTTGAAAAACAAAATGAATATGGCAGAATTCGAAGAGTGGAAAAAGAACATATACAAACTAACCAATGTACCGCCAATCACACTGGAGCATCTGGGAACATGGAAGTATCTTCAATAATTGAACTGTTCAAACGTTCTATTGTAAAACATGGCTTGAGTTTCGTAAATTATATAGGAGATGGGGATTCTAAAACGTACTCTGGTATTCTGAAAGCTAAACCTTATGGTGAAGAATTTGTTGTGAATAAAAAATAATGCGTTGGACATGTACAGAAGAGGATGGGCACCCGTTTACGTGATTTTGTGAAGAAAACCGTGGAGGAAAAGATAGTCAAAGGCAAAAAACTAAGAAAAACTCTTTCTGGCAAAGGTAAATTGACTAGTGAACTAATTGACAAACTAACTGTATACTATGATTTAGCGATAAGAAGAAACAGTGATTCAGTGGATAAAATAAAAGAGGCGATATGAGCTACTTACTACCACTACAGCTGTACAGACAAAGACCCTCTTCATCAAAATTGGCCTAAGGGTCCAGACTCGTAGTGCACCTGATAGCAAGCATCGGCAACAAATACCCTTTCATCGTACAAACACGATTATATTCCATTACCAGATGATATTTTGACAGCAATGAAACCTATATATGAAGACCTGAGTAAGAATGAGCTTCTGGAACGGTGTGTTGGCGGTTTTCCACAAAATAATAATGAAAGTTTCAATCAGTTGATCTGGAAAATTACTCCCAAAATATTTCCGGCTGGTTCTAAATCGTCCAAATTGCTGCATTTATCGCTGCCAGTACTTTTAACGAAGCAATATCAGCATTAATATTAATTATGCACGGTATGGATTTAAAGCTTGGTCCAAATTTCCACGAATATGCTCGAAAATTGATGAAGAATGTGTGCGCAACTGAAAAAAATCTGCTTGCGAGCCAGGATTCGTCATAGACAAGAGAAAAGGACGCCCTGGACATTGCAACTGTCGCAGGTTCTTTGCTTTATGGCCCAGGAATCGACAATTCAATGAAAATTAAGAAAAATGTCCCACTTTTATTGTCACTTAAAACTTTTAACGCGTTTTTCTCGAAAATGTGTTCTCAAAGTCGGTTGTCAAGATTTCTCTAAACAAAAACTACTCAACCGATCTTAATGAAATTTCACACAGGATATAATTTTGAAAGTACTGAATGAAGGATTTTTTTTCAATTACAACTATTTGAAAAGAACGTCGAGAAATCTTCACCAAAATTTGCGTTTTTTGTAAAAATGTCTGCCAAAAATACATTTTTCACTTTTTTTCCTTCGTCCACTACCTAGTTTATGGTCTTGTTTAAAACAGGTTTTATTTTTTACTTTAGATGATCCTGTAAGAAGTTCTGCTGTCAACGCGGAGGCCCCTTTTTTTCGAGGGACTACCAGAAATGATGTCGCAATGGCTGAGTTTGGACAATTTCTATTTGAAAATTCCACGAAATCTTTTTAAAATATGTATCTTTAGAATAATACACAGCTTCGATAAATTATTTTTTTTTCATATGGAAAAAAATTATTGATAATAGGCTTCTTTTTGCTCGAGGAAACCCATGTAACCCCTTTGTACCACGTATGCGTGGTACGAGAACTCTAAGATCACATGCTTATAAATCATTCAAGAGGGGTTTAGCGCATGCTCTGAGATCTAGAAATCCCCAGAGGCGCATTCCGAAAGTGGTTGCGAGGGAAAGACAATTTTTTAAAGGAAGTTATTGCGTCGTATGAGTGTTGCTTTACAACTCCTGGAATTTTCAACAGACACAATAATCATATTTGGGCCCAAGAAAATCCAAGGCCTTATGTAGGGGTGAGACCTCAAGGCAGAGAGCCTTTCAATGTATAGGTAGACAAATGGAATGCCGTGTTATCGGTCCTTTCATTTATGTTTTATGTATGTTGAACTTATAAAAAACTTTATTTTGAATTTGTAATTTTGAATAATTACATATTCGTTGAATGAACTCTTCGCGAATAAATTGATTGACAACCAGGGTTTTATTAGATGGTCCGCACAAAGCCCCGATCTCAATCTTCTAGATTATTTTTCATAGGGATACCTGCAAAGTAAGCTCTACGCAAACATTCTCCAAGACATTAAAACTCTGCAGCAAAATTTTTTCAGAGAAATCAGGTCGATTCCTGCAAGGAACATCACTAAGACTAAGAAGTGTATCGAAACACATGACCGTAATTTTCAATATTTATTGTGAAAAAAGTTATATATATATATATAATATATATATATATATATATATATATATATATATATATATATATATATATATATATATATATATATATATATATATATATATATATATATATATATATATATATCTAACCTATCATTTAAAAATCGCGGACATTGCCGCTGTAGTTACCACATATTGTTTTTATGTTTTGAGTAACATTAATAAGCAAAGGCTCCAGATCATGCTACAAAAAATTTAAATAACGTTCGCTGTTCAAATGTTCTTGGAAAAAATAAGGGTCCGAACACATAATCATCACTTTTACCACTCCAGACATTCAGAGACCAACGATGTTGGTAGTCAACAATTCTCATGAAATGAGGATTTTGAGTATCATAATAATGAAAATTATGCCGGTTCACCAATCCATTCTTATGAAAGGTGGCCTCATCAAAGAAATGTACCCCACTGAAAAATTCGGTTGGTCTGCTATTTTATTTAAAGACCATTTACAAAAATCCAAGTTCCGCCCGAAGTCCAGGGGCTCCAACTGCTGGTGGAGTTGAACATGAAAAGGATGGAACTTTTCCTTTCTCAAAATTCTTGATACAGATGTCTGACTAATGCCCAAGTCTCGACTAACATCTCTTGTACTAACATGAGGATTCTCTACTGCGCTCAAAACAACCTGCATGCTATTCCCTTCATTGAGTACACGCTTAGCTCTCTCATTCTTCTCATATCCAACTTGTCCAGTTTGGGTAACGTTGGGAATAAATATGTTACGCCAACAAACAATTCCTCTCGCCTTCTCCAAAACAATAAATCATATTTATTAACTCTTCTTGGGTAAAATTCATTGTTGCAATAATATTATGTATTTCTCACTTAGCCTCACTCATATGACGTTGGAATTATCCAATTCAAAACTGTCAAATCTTGGGGCATTGTGAGTAAACCATAGAAATAAGTCTTCTATGGGCACAGGTGTTTTAAACCACAGACTATCGAACAATATTTTCTATCTTCATGTGGTATGCCCATAAAAGTCATACTTATCTCTATGGTTTAATCACAAGTTGGATATGAGAAGAATGAAAGAGCTAAGCGTGTACTCAAGAAGAGAATGGCATGCAGGTTATTTGAGCGCAGTAGACTTTTTGAACATTTATTGAGATAATTTCAAACTGCGTAATTTTAATTAAGTGAAAACTTGGCTCTGAGCACAAATGATAATATTGCAGATGAATCTTTTCTTGTGAAGAAATTTCGATACACCTTGAGAGTTTTGATGTTTAAGTTTCATTGAACAGCAAAGAATCTAATTTTGTGTTGAAATTTGCATATTTTAATGTCTGAATTTTATCAACAGCATGTTTATTGCAAGAAATACCTAAACCTCACACTAATTACGAAATTTTCTGAAAAATCTCCATCGGATTTTTGCTCGACGCGTTTCGATACACAGTATCTCTATCAAGAGCGAATGAATACTACTAAACACTAGTATTTATTCGCTCTTGATAAAGATACTGTGTATCGAAACGCGTCGAGCCTTTAACAATATATTTTAGTAGAAATCTTCCTTAATGATAACTGATGGATAAAGCAATACGACATATTCGACATATTTTGTGGATTCTTTTGTTCGCTCAGTTCCTGTAATGAAGAAAACTGAAATGACTCTACTAAATTTTAAAAAGCGGCCTCTCACAGAAATAGCATAGACTAAATTGTACTACAAGAGAAGACACCGATGTAGAGTTGGATGAGTGAGCCAAATAATACGGTCTTACCTAGAAGCCCAGAAGTCGTATTTTCTTGACGCCGAGATTTTCTAGTAGGTACTCTGACCAACAGGTGGCGTGAAGATGAATATAATGCAACTATTCGTACAAACCGCAGCAGTCGACGACAAGACCAGTTCGACGTGGGGATGTATTGTAAATGTATGTATGTAAATTTGAATGACGGTTTTCGAATACGAAAATTGTTAATAACGAAAGATTGCATTTTTCTGATTGCCGACGATTGCGAACGGAGTAGATAAATTAAACCTTACTCCATGAAATTAACCCTCGCAAACGTTTACTTTTGGTTTTTCAATCGTCAAAATATCATTGTTTATGGATGAAAAATACTTGTTGTGATCATCGTAAATATATGTTTGATGGATGATGACATTAATTTACTATAATTTAAATTGGTTAAGTGCAGAAATTCGTCGTCAAAATTGATTGAAGAACCAAAATGCAGAACCAAGTAGAAAATTGAACTTTTTTCAACTTACCAGCTACATCTAAAACTAGAATTTTATTTTTTGAGAAAACTTAGTTCAAAAATTCATTTCTATCCGTAAGTTTCTGTAATCAATAGGAGTAAGCAAATAGAAAATAATTCATTTCCACCCTCTCCTATCCTTGCTCTCCTCATGGAAAAAGTCCTATCACCTCCACGTTGTTTCCATCATACAATGACACCTTTGTTAATTCAGGCAAACAAAAATTTTTGTGCAGCTTATATCACAAAGTTGGCATTGACTAAGCATGTGACACCTGTTTAAAAGTTAAAAAAAAATAATAAACACATGATCGATAAAGTACGATTGTTTTAATTGACTAACTGGTCTTGACGACGACTGCTGCGGTTTGTACGAATAGTTGCATTATATCAAAGAATATTCATCTTCACGCCACTTGTTGGTCAGAGTACCTACTAAAAAATCCCTGCGTCTAGATAATGCAACTTCTGGACTTCTATGTAAAACCGTATTCTTTGACATAGACCTAAGATGATTTATATACTCTAGATGAATAACCCCCTTCAACGTAAAATTTTCACACAGTATAGTGAATTTGACGTACAAAACAGTCCGTCTGCTAGCACTCTCTTTGATAATAGACTATATGTGCGGTACTATATCTACAAGCGCAGTGTTCTGCACTAATACGACAAAACGATAAGTGAATTATTCTGATATGGCACATAGATGACGCGTGAAATCGAAAGAACCTATGATATTCAGCTGACATGAGCGTAGACATGAATAGGAAAAAAGGGTTTTACTCATTTTTACATTACGTAGTCTAGGATTGAATGAGAAATGCAGAAAAGGAGAATATGTTCAATTATTTATCAATAGCTTTCAATATATGTTTTCACAAACCCATATATACTTAATCACACTATATTATAAATATCCATCCTACTTTGGCATCTCTTTTCGGAGAGATGTAGACAATCTATGAATGTTTAATTTTCAAATCGGAGGATTATATATATATAAATATACTATACTATATATAACTCTTGAAAAGTGACATCCCCCTTCTCAATGTACATCCTACCCATTGAAATATAGATGGAAAATCCAGAAGACACAGGATAATTTTATTGGTTCGATTCAGTTGCATATGAATGCTAAGGTTTTCGGTAAACAGGGTTGCCAGATTATGATCCATCCCTAACGAGTAAGAGAATACGGAACCAAAGAACATTAATTTATTAATAAATTAATAAAACAAAATATACAGGGTCATTGACAGAAATTATTCATAATTTTATGATCAGAGTGTCGATAATTCAAATTAAGAACTTGCAGTAGATTTAACGAAATATACTCAAATATATAATCAATCAATCAGCAGTCAAAAATTTGAAAGAATACAGTTAAATTTTTAACTTATGAAAAATAGGATAGAATATTGTGAATCGAAGTATAAAACAAATGATGCATGAGAATAGAATAATGTCGAAAATTGCACGTAATGAAAATTCGATAAAATTATTCACAAATATTCAAACTTCCTTCCATCATTTTCTAAACAGTTCTCAATTCGGGAACATAATCTTTGATCGTTGCTTTTTTCAGCATGTTAGGATCTAAATTTACAAAAGATCTGCGAACTCTACATTCCAAAGCTCTCCGGGTATTCAACAACTTCACTCTCGTATGTTACTTTTCAGAAGAATTTAAATGTTGAGGGAATTTACGTATTTTTTTTTTACCACAAATGTATGTTGTGATTTCGGAAATTCGAGCATAGATGATGCTACGATAATGGTAGGATTGCAGGATATGTCCCGACTACTATTTTTTCAGTTCCTATTCTAACAATACTTTGTTCTCCTTCCATTCCATTCTTGGTGAAATTGATTTTTTTCCAAATTGAGACAAAAACATGGAAAATTCAATAGAAATTATCTTGATTTAAAAAGAATTCAGTAATCAATTATTTCATCACATCTTGAAACTCAAATGGATTTCTTCAAAATAATCCAGACGGGGCTACCGAAAACCTTGATGAAGAAAAGTCTCATTCAACCACTATTACTAAGACTTAAAGGTGATTGGATATTTCCACCAGCCATAAAGAATCTTGAGAGGAAATGAACTGTATATTCAATACTTGGAACGAAAGGTATATTCGATTTTATTTACTATGAACACTTATGTATTTGCCTACACTAATGTGGTCGTATTCGTTGTAATCTTAAGTATAAAATCGTATGAAAGCTCCAATCTATTTTATTAATAAAGAATATGATGAAACGTGCATTTTCAGGTACTTAACTCTGATATCTTAATGGCTTCGAATTATTCACAAAATTTTCCATTTTCGTATTCCATATAATATGAAATTTGAAAGGAAACATATATCTACGTTGAAGATAGCACTTCACTCATTTTTATCATCTATAAAATAATTGAAATTCTCTATCCATAATCAATCTGACAACACTGTGTGTTTAGTCTATCGCCTATGGCGGTGCCCGAAAGGAGGGAGGCACCAGCAGCAGAGTTGCGGACAACAATCATCGTTCGCCGGTCGCCGGGTTGGCGTGGTGACACTATATATTGTAGAAAGAAAACAAACACAAAAAACTCTCTGTTGTTCAAGTGGGGGAAATATTGGGCTTACCAAGATTTGCTTCAATACAGGGAATCATGGCCACAGTTTTTTGGGGTTAACCGTTTCGAAGGATTGTTTTAATGAATAATTTTATGCATTTGAAATAGTTTACAGTTCAGAAACTGAAATTATATCTTATGAGAACCTAGAAGATCACAACACTCTCGTAGGTATTTAATAAATATTTCGATGGAAAACTATTCATTGCATGTTACTTTTCCTATATCAAAATTGTCTTGTAGTTATTGTTTCAAATGCTATAAAAATTCCGATTTAGATTGTTGGTGGTACTTATCAACGATATAATGCTCCCATCATCGCCATCATATCTTTTCTCAAGTGAAAAATATCCCATCTTTAGATTGCTATGAAAAAGGTCCAAAATTCTCAATTCTTCAAAACACTGGTTGCTTTTGGTTGCAGGCTCTGTAGCTATAAGAAAAGACATTCAAGTAATAGTTTTTCCCAGAAATCATATATTCTATGATCTGGAGTTTGTCTACGAAGTTCGAATCAGTTCAGAATGTATTTTTAATAATGAACGCAATATAGAATTTAAGTTTTCCGAAGATATATATATATATATATATAGATATAGATATAGATATATATATATAAGTGTTCTTTAAATATGTAGCCAAACATCAGGAGCTAATACTTTCAGTGAATTGAGGATAGACAGTTCATATGAAGATTGGTCTAGAAACTCTTTCATCAAAAATACGGGATATGTACTAAAAAAATTGTTATATTTCGTGGAATGTGAAAAAATTAGGCAATGATAAATGAAGTCGCTACTTGTCTGATGATAAACGAAAGCTCGAATTAGTTATAACGTTGAATAAACTTTTCCATCTCAAACAGTGATATTTTTACGTAGTAATATTCGCAATCCTCATAATGAAACTATTTTGAATTTTTAGAGTTGACTTTTAAAAAAGGTATTGTTATAATTTTCTTAAAAAGTCATATCTCTATTTCTGTAATAAGAATCTAACTATTCACTAATCGTAATCTCTTCTATCCACTGTATAAGAAAAAGTACGCCCATGAATTATCATTCTAAGATAACTTTGAAATTTTTAGCAGCCATCTGATAGTAGTAACTGAAAATAAAAAATTATAGTATTCTGTTTTATCAAGAGCCATCTGTGGACCATCTATGAACCTCATCCCAATCTTTCAATCCTGACCTATCCTAACCAGCCAGGATCGCGATTCTGGCTGGCGAATAAGCTTCATTTTATTCTATGGGGTGCCTTGTCTTCCTCTATACTTGTTCTATGCATAGACCAAGTACAAAGATGATTTATATACTCTAGATGAGGAACCCACTTCAACGTAAAATTTTCACACAGTATGGTGAATTTGACGTACCAAACAGTCCGTCTGCTGGCGTCCTCTTTGATAATAGACTATATGTGCGGTACTATATCTATAAGTGCAGTGTTCTGCACTATTACCACAAAATAACGAGTGAATTATTCTGATATGGCACATAGATGACGCGTGAAATCGAAAGAACCTATGATATTCAGCTGACATGAGCGTAGACATGAATAGGAAAAAAGGGTTTTACTCATTTTTACATTACGTAGTCTAGGATTGAATGAGAAATGCAGAAAAGGAGAATATGTTCAATTATTTATCAATAGCTTTCAATATACGTTTTCACAAACCCATATATACTTAAACACAAAATATTATAAATATCCATCCTACTTTAGCATCTCTTTTTAGAGAGATGCAGACAATCCATCAATGTTTAATTTTCAAATCGGAGGAAAGAAGAACAGACATCTATTATATGACTCCATTACAAGTTACACGCATTTTAATTTAAATTTATGAAGAGTGTAGCACGCTTTTTTCAGAATAGGAATGTAAAATAGAAAATTCGAATTCAGACCCAGAACTTTGCTTTGAGAATAATTTTCAGTTTCGAAAGTGCAATGCCCGACTTTACCTCCAGAAAATTGTATTAAAACATCAAGAATATTCATATCATTAGTTAAGTGCATTTTCGATGAGAATGATTAATTTTGTTTAAATAAAACAACTTTTGAAGTAATTCAATACATAATTGTGATATTTTTTAAATAATTGTTTAAAGGTGATGTATTATTATGATATCATCTATACATTATGAAAATGAATAAATTGCAGATATTGTATCAGTTAGGTATTTACTGTGCATTATATTAATGACAAATGGAATTTCGACAACATTCTTGACAAGAAGTAATCGGTAAACCAATGTAACAAATTTAAAGCGAAAGACGAAATATCTGGTAAAAAAGTCTATTCGATTCATAACAATTCCGAAACAAAACATCAATTCATTTATCCATAAATAAATCTGTACAGAGACGAAAATAGACAAACAATTTGACGCTATCATGTTCTATGTTAGCACTCTCCATTTTCTACCAGTCAGTGTCGCAAAGCATGCAATAGGTTGCATAGTGCGTACGATGTACAAAAAACTAAGAAAAAATTTTTAACTCATTGCAAGAGGTTGAAGTTTTAATTTCTTACAGAATTTATTGTCGAAGCCAACTTGCCATCATATTGCAGATTGATTAGAAGAAATTGCAGTTTCCCAGCTATTTTAACAGAATTATTAAAAGTTTTGTAAGCATTCACCAGTTATCAGGATCGTCTGAATACGTTCATTTTTGGTATATGTGTGCGTTCCGCTATTTATAATGAGCAAAATTATAAATATAAGGAACATAGGGTTGAACTGAAAACTGATTAATACTAGTATTTTCATGAGTAGTAACCAACTGTGAAATTTCTAAAATTAGGTTCCAATTCCTCTAAGAGACTACAAATGAACACAAAGCTAGGAATGGCAATGTGTAGGGTTGAAAATTTCCTGCAACTGAAGTTCTTGGCATTCATTTGTGGTTTTAAATTCGTATTTACAATCTTAATCAATTATTTACATTATTCCATAAAAAAGATTTCGGATAAGTAACTATATTATATTCCACAATGGGATTATATCAGCAAATTTTTGGGCGGTTTCCATAGTTGAACCAAAAATTTTGCTTTTGAAGAAGCATTTTCCATCTAGCTGAAATTCCTATTTGATATCACTTTGGAATCGATTGGTTTCGAGTTCAAATGTTGGCAATTTCTATCAGAGGAAAAATTTTACTGCGTCATCTTCCGAAGATAATGCTTCGGAATGATAACGGAGAAATTTATGAAATACAAACTTTCGAAAGAACGATACATGACTATTGGCATTATTGGAATGATTTTTCATATGGAGTCATAATACCATCGTGAATTTCAAGAATCGTTATGAAATATACTGTATATTTTAGAAATTGAAACTTAATCAACACTAAAATGAAACGTTATAAGAGGGTGAATTTCAAAAAAATTTGATTTTCGGAAGAGCGAAAATTCTCAAAACAGGTGAAATTTTGTGAAGAAATATTTCTGTACAACTGTGAAAGAAATGATGCCATCAAAGTTACTCTTTCACACTGTAACTAACTCATAAGAAGCTTTTCATGAAAAAGGAAATCAAAAAGAGAAAGAGTCCCGGAAAATTATGTATATTTTTGAATCTATTTAATAAGAAGCTATTGCGAAAACGTTACAGATTATTGAATTCGTCAAAAAATGTGATTAGTTCGGTAAATTCTGGTGGAAATGAGTTGATGAATAACATAGATTTCTGTCACTCTAGTCGAAGTTTTTACGATTTATTGAGAAAATTGGGTTTCAATAAGTCCACCCGCAATAATTTCTAATTTAATATTATCCAAACAACTCACTACACTGTTACAAGTGAAGCTGAGAATTAATTTCTATTTTCGAATACAAGTTGAAAACGTATAAGAGTCTCGAGAAGCCGTCAAAACAAAAGATGCATTGCCTTAAAATTAACTTCGCTCAGGGTACTGTTTATCAATTATGGGTTTTATTATCATTATTATTATTTGAATTATGAAAATTTGAAATATTTGTCTTAAAATTTAGGTAAAAAAACTGAAAATCTAGTTATATTTATCGTTAATATGTATATGATATATCAGAATTATCATGATTACATAATTGAAAATTATGGCCAATAATTATTTTTTTTTGTGCTCGTAGAAATTCATTAAGTGGTAAAGTGTATCAAATTAATTTATACAAATGATCAAGTTCAGAACGAGAAATAAAATTGACAACAGACGTTTGTTTTATTATACACGTAGATATCTACATAAATATACTTCTATTAATAGATTTCAAATGTTAATTGATAAACAAAAATTAAATTAAACGTTTTAACGTTTATTGAGTTAGATATGAATATAAAAATAAGATGAATTATTTTAGGTAACATACATGAGATATTACATTTCAAAGGAAATTAAATTCCTCATTAATAAAGTATATATATATATATATATATATATATATATATATATATATATATATATATATATATATATATATATATATATATATATATATATATACGCATAAAGCCCTCGAATCATAAAAACAAGAACGTGATTTACAAAATTTTGTTGTCGACCGAATTCTCCATAATCTGAAACTAATCAATTTAGAATTGTAACTAATACTCCTCTTTATTCCGATTTCATCAAAAAGTATAACACAGTTTTTTTCTGCTTCGGTAGAACCGTCAAATTTCAAACGCACATGTTCAAAAGTAAACGCTATCAAGAAAACCCGTCTCTAATTTAATCGAATTGAACCAATTCCAGATTGTGCCTTTATGCGGAAAAGTGAATCCCTGACGAACTCGAAGGAAATTTTATATTCCCGGGCTTCTATAAAAAATTGTGAGAGCAAATTTTTTTTCTTCTTCTGAATACACTGTATGCGGCTTACGTTCCGTTTGGAGATCTATGAACGTTTTGACACTTCATAATGGTTGCTTCACTCTTTTATGTTCTTTCAAAATGATCTGGTCTTTGGCGCGCCCGCGACGTAATCGACGATTATTTTGACGAAGGACATCAATACATTTCCTTAATTTATCGATTTGTTTTTGTTTAGCAACTAATTTACGTTTGAATTGAAAAATTCCGCTGGAGGAACATGAAGAATCTAAGTTTGCCGTAGAGGAGAAATATGTCGATAGTGGACTTCCGTATTCGTCAAAAAGTAGTTTTCCAGTCACTTCAGCCTCACAGGGGATACGTAATTATGTCTTTATTTTTATCAGAATCAGCGCCGAACTCCATAAAATCGAGTTGCAGAGTTGGTACTGCATGAGAGCGTAAATAACGTTTCGAAGATCAGTAAAACACGAATCCGCAAAGTGTATGCTACCAATTCTTTTGTACCTGATGTCTTTACGCGGAACAAATGAAATTAAATCCCGCCGATCGATTGCCCGAGGCCAATCACCTTGTCGTGAGTCCAACGGAAATCTGAAAAATGAAACATTTGAAACCCCCCCACGGCGATATTAATTTTCACAATATTTCACTGAACACCTATACATGATTGCTTGGATGTTATTGGATTTTTTACCATCGCCATTACTGGGAAAGCTTTTTCAGTAAATTCAGTAACAAAAATTTTCAATCGACAGCGACCCTATATAAAATAAACCTGCTCTAGGCAAAATCAATCAAATAAAAACAAACATTTACCCAAAAGTCAGACCAAATATTAATTCTCCTTTCAAACTACAAGAAATATACGAACTCTTAAAAAGCGACATCCCCCTTCTCAATGTACATCCTACCCATTGAAATATAGATGGAAAATCCAGAAGACACAGGATAATTTTATTGGTTCGATTCAGTTGCATATGAATGCTATGGTTTTCGGTAAACAAAGTTGCCAGATTGTGATCTATCCCTAACGAGTAAGATAATACGGAACCAAAGAACATTAATTTATTAATAAATCAAAATATACAGGGTCATTGACAGAAATTATTCATAATTTTATGATCAGAGTGTCGATAATTCGAATTAAGAACTTGCAGTAGATTTAACGAAATATACTCAAATATATAATCAATCAGCAGTTAAATTTTTCAACTTATGGAAAATAGGATACTGAATATTGTGAATCGAAGTACATAATAAATGATGCATGAGAATAAAATAATGTCTGAAATTGCACGTAATGAAAATTCGATAAAATTATTTACAAATATTCAAACTTCCTCCCATCATTTTCTAAACAGTTCTCTCTCAGGGTATTCAACAACTTCACTATCGTACGTTACTTTTCAGAAGAATTTAAATGTTGAGGGAATTGGTCTATGACTCAGAATGTTGTCGTCTTAGTGCAGAATACAGGACTAATAGATAGAATACTGCACAAATAGACAATTATCAGAGGACGCCAGCATATAGACTATTTTTCACGAGAAATACACCTAACACTTCATTGAACTTTGTCCTGCTTTTGGTATAATAAACGTTCTTTGGAAAGAGTAACAATCTAACCTTTATTTTGTTTTGTTTTGTTTTTTCTATGGACCTACAGTTTATAGTGGACTCCGAACCACTCACCTAGACCGTGCAATGATAACTGCCACCTCTCAGGATTACAAGTTATCTGGCCTTCAGAGGTTATGGACTCAACAACTATGGTTATGTATCCAATCTCTATGTACGTCTTTGTCAAATTCACTTTTTTTGTTCAAGGACAACATCCATGACTTGAACCCGGATTCGAACCAGGCACCTCGGCTAAGCATATTCCTACATACTTGCTCACTAACCGTGCAGCTACCGAGGCGGTCAGCCTTTATTTTACAATATAGAACAGCTGCAAACATCTATACTCCGGAGGTATTTTGTGGTCATTGCCAGCATTGAGTTGAAATTTTCGTATATATTCTACTTGAATAAAAATGTAAATAAACAAATATAAAAATTATTGAGAACTTGCATTTATCATCAATAACAATAATTCAGAAACAGATTTTTTGATATATTTTCACAACATTCATTCTTTTCTTAGCGTCATCTTGCAGTGTGATGTGATGTATAATTGAAAAATAATCTCCTAATTCCTACCTATGATTAAAGATTTCTGTCGATTGACGGGTGGTAACAGATGCGCTATCTATTGAGAAAAGTGTGGACCGCACTCGATTCTATTCTATGGAATGTCCAAAAAAACTGGTTAATTTTTGAACAAACCATGATTGGCCGATCTCTCAATTATACTCTTTTTCGTCAGTCTAGTGAATCGTTAACTGGTATTATGAAATTTCGATTATATGCAGGCTGCTCATCTGAGCTTAATAGTTAGATTATTTTGTAGGAAGCACTACCACAGTAACTTTTCATATTTATTATATATTTCTTTTACCTAATGAGTATCAGAGGCAATGCGTACGAATAAAACTATGAAAAAATTTTAATATATATTTCTATATATTATAATTCTTTTATTATTGTGTAACTATACTAAATAAAATATATGGCAGTATACATTGCTTGAACACATCTATTGGCAAAGCAGACGACAACTTTACCAATGACATAGCTTAGTGCAACCACATGATCTCTGCTTATACCTGCGCAGGTTCCCAATCTGACATAGTTTTCTACGCTTTAATTTTAATTCTTAGTTCTTTAGTATAGAATTCTTGTTTTTATACACATAAATGATATGATGATCTCTTCTAATACATGAATATAGAATGTATGGACATTTTGTCTAAGTAGTTTTTCATCTCAATCAAAAATTGAAATTTTCTAGCTCGGAATTGATTCAAGTAAAATAAAATCATCCTGTAACAATTCATGGTTAAAAGCAAGCTATATTATCAGTGCATTTACATTTAGTTACGTCAGAAAATACTTACTTCAACTGATATGATTTCATACCTCTGTTAATGCCAAATAAAATAACATCACTAATCAATTGAACTATATAGTAAAATACTATGATCTTATCGACAGCGTGAGTTGGACATTAAATGTACCTGAAGGACGGAGATCGATAGATATGGGCGATAATCTAGAAAAGTGGCGTCTTTTTGAATGGATGAGCATTACTTGGTCATTACGAACACTCCTTATTCAATGAAATCATAGTACAAAAATAAATAAGTAAATTCTATGTTTCAAAGGTAGTTTTAGTTCAAATATATGAGAAAATGAGTACACGTAATCTTCTCGTCGTCCAATCCCTACCAACTACTAATTTTAATATATTTATTATAACTCATATTTGAAATATCATATGACCATTTTCAACTAAATTAAAGATATCTTAACTCTGGAAGTTTTTCCAATATTTCGTATTCCATAATATTACTCTGAATTTTTCTACCCAATTAATTCTAAAACTCGTCTGATATAGAAGAAAATGATATTATTTTCTACATTATCAGAATGTACTCAAGTTTTCAAATAGGTAAATTCACCTGTCAGTAACAGAAAAGGTACCTGTTTCACCCCTACCCACATCCATGCTTAATGTATATATATATAATATATACATTCAAATTTGAATATGTAATTTGAAACCAACTTAAAGACAATCCTGGAGCTGTTAAAATTCACGAATTATAAGCAAAGCACTTAAATTATTTCCATTAGTTCGATTTGATGGCAAAACAATAATATTCTTTCCTAGATATTTAATAACACACCAAAGAGAAAGATTTTATTGAATAAATAATCTAACAATCTGGTTTTGTACTATGTACCTTGAAATCAAATTGGAAAACCCTGCAATGATTTCTCCATGAATAGTTTTGGAGGAGTGCTTCTGAGGCCAAGGCATCGTAAAAGGATATTATTTGTACAATATCTTTTCATTTTCATACAAATTACCAATGTTTTCACAATCTGTCAAATTTGAGTTTCGACATTTCGATTCAGGCGCTTTGCGCATGGCAGTTAGCGCACCTTGAATGGCGACGAGTTGTTATTGTTGAAAGCGTTTAATTATTTGTAGGAATATTATGTGTGTTTTTACAAAGTTATTGGATATTAACGTACAAATTAGTGATCAAGAAGCTTAGCTGCACAATAATTTCATCGTATAAAACCGCAAGACAGAATATCTGTGTGTCAAAAGTATGTCACTTAAGATGGGGTATGTAATATTCTTACTACTAAGCAAATCAATTTCCGTCCTTAATACTACCAGTTTTGTATGAGACAGAGCTGTCAAAAGCTATAAAATGAAATTCAATCTCATAGATATAACGAAATTGCCCTCATCCGGGTTATTCGTTATTAAAAATTAACTTTATTTTGAGTTTGAACACATGTAATAACACTCCCCCGTCTGGCATACAAGATGGCTGCTACATTATCCATCTTTCATTTATTCACATTTTTTCACATCAAAATCATCGAAAAAGTACAAATTATGTCGCATTTTCTATTTTCGAAATATCTGCGACCTATTTTTTATATGTTTTAGCACCGTTTCAATATATAAAATTGTAGTATAGGGAAAGTGGTCTCAAAAATGGCCCTCGGCGCTAATTATCTTTGTTTTCAGGACAGTTCCAGAACAGTAATCCATCAATATTTCGGCATGTGATCCCTTTAGGGGGTGTAAAATGATGATGCAGGTTATGTTGGGGCCTGTCCTGACTAACCTGTTCATAATTTAGATGGCAGCAGATTCAGACGGCTGCCTTTTGAGAACAATAATTACTTGCGAAGGGAATTTGGGTGACTCCGACTTCCCAAGACGGCTCAATAGAGTGATCAACTCATTGAATGGTATTCTCGGTAAGGTAGTTGAAGTACACAAGCTGGAGCCCTGGAATTCAGTGAGGGTAACGCTGTCTATTCCACGAGAGGCAGCGTTACGTCTGAGACAGCTGGCTAGCGAGGGCTCCCACCTACTCAAAGCCCTTGGTATTTTATCAGTTCAGGTGGAGGGAGACCAGGTCATTTCACTGCGAATTGCTCCAGGCCCACTGAATTCAGAACCTCAAGAAATAGTTTTGAGGACCTCTCAAGGTATGTTATGCTTTTATTGATATTTTCTTCACTTTTATCCTCTAATTAATTAATTTTTGAAAATTATGGTTCAACAGAATTTTCAGTTAATTGATTTTAAGTTGTTTCTATTTTAACATGTTTGTTGAGTTTATATTTCTAACAACAGTTAGAAAAGTCGTTCGGGCAAAATTTATCATGCATAAAATTTTTATTTGTTTCTTACATCAAGGTAACTCTCAGATTTGTTTGTTTCAGATGGCCAAAGCAGCTCATCCAGCAATTCTTCAGTTGGTAGACCTGAATTTGAGGGGCCTCTGGCCAGGTTATTTAGTGGAAATAGTAATACTGGTTCTGTTCCTATTGCAAGCAATTCGACTGCGGCCAGTGAAAAAGTGCAATTCAAATCACCAAATGTGGTGTGCCCAGCAGACTCAGTGGTACCAAAAGTGGCAGTCAGCAATTCCCCCAACCCTTCTAAGAATCCTTTTCCTTTCACTAGTATGAATCAAGCTATACACAGTAGAGAAGTTAGTCATCAACATCAACAACAGAATTCTTCAGTTCCATTGGCAACAGTTCCTGTAGCTACGGTTCCAGTTCAAGTAGCTGCAGTACCAGTTCCAGTAGCAACAGTGCCGGTGCCTTCTGTACCACCACCTCCCTACCCATCTCAGAATCCTCCAGTCTCAATATCGAGTCCTTTATTAGTGAACTTGCTTCAGAATGATGGAGCTGATAGTGTTTTAGGTGTGCCTCCTGCTACAAGTGCAGTAAAGTTTAAGTGTCCTCGAACAGTGACTAGTAACAATAATAATTGTGCGGTTGTAAATTTGCCACAAACTAATAGTAACAGTAATGTATCAGTGAATTCGAATGTTTCACCAAGCGCCTTATCCAACAAACACCAAACGATTAGTACAACTCCCTGCGCTCTTAATATTAGTGTTACGCAACCACCGCCTTTGAATAATCTTCCCATCTCAAGGCCAATTCCCCCTTTATTACCACCACCGCCGTACCCATCAACATGGGCTTCACCAACCCATTTACCAGATATAACACCTTCCCTAACAGATCTTAAAGCTGATGACTTGGACCAACTTTTACCATCACTTGAGCATGATTTAGTACACAGCCCACCTGATATACCAGAATTACTAACTAATTCCAATCATAATGAGCATTTGTGTAACCCAAACATGGAACCGCCTGAACCAGAACCTTCAGGAAAGAACTTTCTTATAAATCCGTTGACTGGTGAATTAGAACCTCAATCAAGTGGAGAAAGTGATGTTGAAGATGATATCAGGGATGTTTTTACTGATTTACCATCCCCTGCTGCCCCATTTTCTGATGAGGATACTAGTTCAACTTCGAAAACTGATAATCCTATGAATATTATTACTGATCAAAGTGATAGTGATACAAGATCTTCTCTAATTGAAACAAATGTAAAACACCGATATAAAAATGTTAAATCCTCAAAAGAAAAAGGTAGAGATTCGCCTTCTCTGAAACCAACAGAAAAGATTAAATTGAGATTAAAATTAGAGAAATCTGAACCAGTAAATCCAGCATATAAAGTGGATGTTAGTTTCATTAATACTCAGCAGCCAAAAAAAGCATTGGTTGCATCAGTTACTCCAAGTCCTCCACCTCAAGCTCCACCGAGCTCAGAAGGACTTCGAGTACCTCCATTACATATATCTTTGAGAGGTAGAAATTTATTCATAACGAATAAGAAGAGGAGTAAGTTGTTGGGGGACGGTGGGGAAAAATTGAAGGTTAGGAAAACTCAGGATTATGCTCTCAAGAAAAAAGAAGATTCAATGCCAATAGGAGAGGATGTAAATACTTCAGTACCTGCCTTAATTGATGCCTCTTCAGATCAAACAAAAGTTAAATCATCTAATTCTGAATCGAAGAAAATAAAGAAACCCAAACTTAATCATGAATATAAAGATGGCTTACATATGAGCCCCCAACTTCTTTCACAAGATACAAAAGTTCTTCTCCATAGTTATCAGGTCAAAGAAAAACAGAAAGAAAGACGTGGAAGTGATTCCGAATTGGCGAAATCTAGCAAAAAGTTCTTAGATTCTAATGGAATAATTTCAGAAGAGAAAAAAAGAAGATTGAGTCAATCAGATGGTATTGAAAGTACAGAAGTCCTTGGTTCTACAAATATCGGAACAATGGTGGGGTTACCTAAACCTCGGAAAGAAAAAATAAAGAATAGAGAACTGAACAGAAACAAAAGTTACTCGAAAAACCTAGCAGAGAAGTTGGCTAAGCATCAACAGATAACTTTGCCCACTGGGGAAATTGATATGGAAGCAAAATTTAAACAGCGACTGTTAGAGGGAGTAAATAGACCCCCTCATCGAACGGAACAAATAACTTCTGCCCCTGAAAAACCTCCTCCCGTTGAAGAAAAGTTACCAGAACCAGACAGCTGTAATACTCCTGATCGAAAAGGAGAAATTGGAGAGAAACCGGCAGCAGGTAGATCACCTAGTAGTGGAGCTCAAGGTGAAGACAGTGGAATAGAAAGTATGGATGCTTTGAGTGAAAAGTCACCAAATCAAGCCAGTCAAAGCCCCCATGCAGATTTGCCTGATTCTACTTTAAAATCTAAGACCCAAGTGCCTGACATGATGGACATTGAAGCTCAGCTGGCAAAAATGGAAGGTCTCAATGGTGGAGATGATTGTTGTATAAGTTCTGCATTGCAAGATAGTTTGAAGCAAGGAACAGTGTCATTATCAGTTCACTCTAGTAATGTTAGTGACTCTCCAAAAGAGAAGTCATACAATGAAGATGAAGTAACATTAATTCCTTCAAATTCTAGTAGTACACCTCCCAACCCTACGAATAAAGAGGAAGACTTAGAACCTTTACCTCTAAGGGTTGCACCGCCTTTATACACTTACTCAAATCCGGAAAAAAATAGAGATAGCGAAGAAAACTACGAAGAAGAGCCAGAAAACAATGGTGGTCCCAGCACATTAAAAAATAAGAGTTTATTAGAAGCCCTTCTGATAGAAATACCAACAGATCAGCAACACCCAGATTCTCAAAGTCCAGCTACGAGATCTGTACGAACAAGGGCTTCCTCCAAGTTAAACAGTCCTGAGATCAACTTGAACTCACCAGTAATCCGACAACAACGGGGTAGTACACCTGCAAATAAGCGGAAACGTCATGAATCAGATAGTTCGAACCACAGTACAGAAGAAGTTAAGAAAAAAGCTCGAAAAGTAAATGAAAATGATGTTAAGCAGGTTGGAACAGAGCAAGCAATTCCTAAAGTAAACAACATCAAAAAGACTAATTCAGCTGGTACATTGACGACAAATATGAAAAATAATGATGAAAGTTCCGATAGTGACGAACCGTTGATAGAAAAAATGAGAAAAAGCAACAACACACATACAGTTGTCATAGCATCTACACTTTCTAACTCATCAATAACATCTAATTCATCAATCACCACAGTAATGACAAATGCAATAAATACAATAACATCAACCAAGGCAAAAGTAAAACCAACAGTCGCTTTAACAAAAACTGTTATGACAAATAATGCACCTTTGAGTACAAGAAGATCAGTAAGATCTGCGATGCCAGCTCAGAATACGAGAAGCAAGGGAGACATCAAGGTTCATGTGGATTCTACCACAGCAACAGCAGATTCAGTTAGGAGGAAAACAAGAAGTGCAGGTAATTACTCAATGATTTTCTCCACTTGTGTACACTTAAAATAGATAATTTTTTCTACAAACGAGAGCTCATGAAATCTTGTTATTCATGCTAAAAAGTTGAGTTACATCTTTTTTCCACTTTTTAATGATACTTCTTATAAGCATAAAAAATAGTAAATAAAATTAGATTTGTGCTGTCATCTCAGCACCATTTCGAAGTTTCTAAGAATACTTATCATATTCACAATGTTTCCAAATTAATTCAAGATATTGTGATCAATTTGACCTTCAATTTTAAAGGAAAAAAATTAAGAACTTGTTGCTAGTTTCAATTTTGTAAATCACTCCAGGGGAAGCCTGTGTATTTTTTCTATCTCCAAGATAAAAAAGTTGTATTTTCACATCACTTGACTCAATATGTTCAAACTAATCAGAGCTAAATTAGCTTGTTGACACCTGCAATATTAATGCCTATTCCAATAAAATTGATTTTAACAACTAACCTATATTTTGTTCGAAGTTTGACACACTGAAAGAAGGAAACTTTATTTGCATAAAATTTTAGCTTTGAAATTGAATTAGAAATTGCCCATAATTTTTCAGATTACTTTGGAAACATTCTGTATATAAAATTTGCTGGAATGTATCCAAAACCTACTTTACTGAATCTTCTATTTGCTGTTAAATAGAAACATTAGAATATATTGTTAAATTTTTTCCATCTGCTAAATATAAAGCTACATAAATGTTACTTCTGATTTACATAAAATAATGGTAAAATCAATTAATGCTATGATCAGTTGTGATTTTCAATAGATCTATAACTTTACTGATTTGAAATTAAATCTGCATCCCTCATAAATAAAAATTCTTGAAACCTTTTTTATCAGTGAGGGACTTTGGTATTAAGTTAAACATTGATTCTTTTTGCAAACAAATTATTTAGAAAAGCATATCTCCCAAACAGGAAGATATCTTTAACTAAATTCTTCAAGAAAGTTATCAAAGCTTTCAGAAGTAATTATAAGAAATTAAAATAATCAACGATTCAAGCAAAAGTCTCGCAAGGTCAAATGTCACTTGATCCCAATATTTTTCTTTCAATAATTGGAGATTTTTAGTTTCTCATAAAAACTTCAATCGTTAGGTGTTTTTGCAACTTCACTCATGTTCATTTAAAATTTATCAAGAAAACAAACAAAATTTTTAGCATAATGTTTTTGAGTCTATAATTTTCATCAAAATTAAATTTATGAAATTCATGTGTAATTACGTTTAGTTAATATTTCTTGTACTTTTGTGTTGACTTTTTAACTGAAATATGAATCATTTCGTCTCAATTCTAAATTTTTTCGAAAATAATTACTTTAAAAGGGAATTGTGTTAGCTTTTCTATATTTAATTAAATAATTGTACCAAAAGGGTCTTTTTCAAAAACTTTATTTGCTTGCTAACTTTTTAATCAGTAATCAGTATTTCAGAATAATTAATGAGTTACTTGGAATTCTATCTGAAAATGTTGATTTTATTTACTTCTCATAATAAATAGGTATAATGAAAGCACCTTCATAAGAATTTGGGTATATTTATATTAGGACAATAATAGTTTCAATCAAAATTATTTATTCTCAGCCAAGTTATCAACCTTGGAACATCAAGTATAACATATACTGAGTCTACATGATTTTATGTAAGAACTGATAGCTTTGACAATTGAAGAGATAAAAAGACGCCAGCGAAAAGGTTATAAGGATGAAATATACCTACTTCTTCATACTATTGTTTTGCTGTTAAGTGTTTTGAATTTGTTTTATCAAGTGGCACACTTTTACCATCTCATCATCTTGTTGCTTCAGCTTTTTTCGGTAAAGAAAACACATTTTGTGATCATCGTGTTGACGATTTTTCAACATCTGTCCTCCTCATTGATCTGCATCTATCTGTGATACATAAAAGTTTGAAATACAGTACGAAAACATTTACAGAGAACCGTTCCTCAATAGACTGACTCATTGACGAGTGACTTCTCTTGTAGAAACGAAACTGGGAACGGGTGAGTTTCTTTAACAAATGAAGTATGTTCATCAGAATCAAAAGCGATGATATGGAAATTAATGCACTGGCGAATATGGTAATTTACTGTAATATTTCGGTGTGAAAACTGGCATGAGAAGTAGGAATCAGTAAATCGCTTTGAGTTTGTACAAATATCATTCCTTCAAAATTCGCCTCTCACAAGTACTATATATACTATAAGTACTTGGCAGAGGTACAGGCTTCAAGATAAGGTTGGAATTCAAATATTTTATAAATATTCTAATGTGCAGTGCATCCTAATATGGGCGGTTATATTTTGTGAAACGACGTGTCAAGATTTCATAACTGTGTTTTCTGGGGATATATTAGAGACTCTGTTTATGTTATACCACCAATTTGTTTCGAAGATTAGAAGAACAAAATAAAGGAGGCATGCTACTTTATTACAGAAAACATTATCAAATAACAATGCACAAGGGAACTAGTTCGTTGCTTTGAAGCTTGTGCCAATGTAAAAAGTAGCCACTTCAAAAACTTTTTATAATATAGAGCTTTAAATACAGTAAAAAAAAAGTTGAATTTTGGAAGATAATTTCTATTTTCACTTGTTTTCTTATTTGTTATTTTGAATTGTTTTACAATCAATTTATCTCAAATCGTGGAAAATGAAATGAGTAAAAAGAAACAAGATAATCAAAGATTATGTTCGGTATGACAATTGAAAGAATTATCTTTTCATTTATATTGAAACACCCTATGGGAAAACCATAGTATCCAGAATCAGGCTCATTTGATCTTAATCTTTTTTTTCTTTGATGATCTTCTATCTCTTCAAATAACAAAATTATATCAGTTATTCCATAAAATCGTGGACACGCGGTACACTTTTATTAAAACTGAGATAATTTCTTGATATATATTTGAAATTCTTACTGATATAACTCACGTTTAATAAAACAAAAACTTTTTAAAATGAAATAACTCGTTAGAAAAAATAACTTCAAATTTGAAAGGAGCTGATACGTTTCTGAACAACAATCTATCTGAGTTCAGAGATTGGAAAAGGTCATTCTGTTTTAAATATAGAAATAAATAGTATCTTAAACTTGAATCTTTTCAAAATATTCTTCACTGATGAATTGATTCCAGGGTAAAATGTAAGATAATTTATGATTTTTTCATACTCTAACTGTATTTCTATCCATGCTCCATATTTGGTATAACAATTAAAATTCTCTCTGAACCTTTTTTCCTGGATTTCAATAGATTAGATTTTTTGAGCTTTATCTGTTGAGACAGGAAAAACTAATTTTGATTTTATGAAAATATTTCATCCTCAACTACAAATTATGTTATTCAATTAAAATGTGTAAGTGTTAGCTATTCGTTGGGTTATTTAGGGTTCAATAATTAAATAAAATCACAATTTCACCAAATGAGGTTCGGTAAAATGGTGATATCTTATGTCAGTCAAAATGCTCTAAAAACTACGGAATATTGCAACGAATTTGTTAGAAATAAATTCAAGCAATAAAGAAGTGAAGTAAGAAATATTTCCATAATAAAAATAATTTTTTTCAATTATTATGTTGACTTATATTACATGCTGCCATATGAATGGACATACATGAATCAATAAAATACTTGGTTCCAATTTTATGTTGGTAGCTCAATATTTGCATTTTCATGTTGATTTATTGAGCTTCTCGTTCATGTTAATTTCAATATATGATTTCTTTATAGCAAAGCATCTCATATCAGAAAAATTGAAAGCATTTCAATTGAAAATTGTAATTCCGAACTCATTTTCTTACGATAGTAGTCTTCTGTCCGAAAATGAAGATATCAGAAGTGGAACAATACTTTGCGGCAAAATGTTAAGGATATTAGGAATTTGATTGAGAGGGTCTTTACTTGATGAAAATCGATATACATATTTTCCATGAAATATTTAGATTTTCACTATATCAACAAAACTATGACTGGTTTCACCACACTGTGGCTTCATCAGATCTCATTAGTTTGTATCTATCTGATGAAGCCACAGTGTGGTGAAACCGGTCATAGTTTTGTTAATATAGTGGAAATCTAAATACTTTAATTTTATTTCATGGAAAATATATTAGGAATTGTATGCTATCATATTAGTGCGATCCGTGTGTTTATTTTACTGTTTTCTGTGCGTTTCATTCTTGTTTTAGCCAACATTTGCTGTTTTGGGTTTGACTCAATGACATAAAATTTGTATCAAGTTTCACTTATGTTTATATTACTCATTCAACGATTAAGTACATCGTATGTTATCTAAACGATACGACACTGCAACAAACTTAATGAAAATGGAAGCAAGACGCCAATTACAGCAAAGAAGTGCAAATGGGACAATTGGAATTCTTCAGCCTGAAAGGCTGCAGCTGAATATTGCGTGTGATAAATAGTTTCTGAAATCGGTTCTCGGAAACAGTTCCTTGGCAATATATAATTGCTTAGAACGGTCATTATAAAAACCTAGTTAGGTGAAAACCTACCTTCTACGCGCATCCCAAGGGAGAAATACATTTTACATGGAGCCCAGTGTCTACTGATGAATGTAATCTCTCCGCATTTTTTTTTGGAAAGCAGTCGGCAGACCGTCCCCCATACCGATTACCTAGGTTCTCGAATATGGACGATGCAGCTCGTTTATGAAGGGTTCCAGGATACTAACATTGCCAAGAAGAATGAATTTCGTAGTTTTTTTGGACTAATCAATACTCGGATTGTGTAGCTATAGTCGCAGTATTGATCTCTGGAGGAGGTATGAAGAACGTATTATGTTCAGAACAGTTCCTTTTCAGGGTGGCTAACCAATGATTTACGCTAGACTGTATTCAGGAGAACGCATAGGTTTAATTATTTGTAGGGAAATTACGCTCAGGACATGTTCAAATCATAGTACCAAATTGAGCTGTTGAGAAAAATTTTTCCATTATTGTTGGTTTGAATTCCACAGGAAAACATAAAAGTCCTTATTTTCAAGTATGTCAAAAATAATTAATATGAATCAAGAGGTATTCTTGAAAAAAAGATTTCTACTTCCTAAACTTTTTGTGCACAGAATATTTAAATCACTGTGAAGAAATAAGCGTGTCATTTTATTGCTATATTTCAATGCCTTCTACAACTATATTTTATTTCTGTTATACTACTATCTTTTACGTTCTACTTAAAGTAAGAAATTCATTGAATTTAAAATTTTTAACATTGGCATCGAAATTGATTATTTTTTAATCCGTCTATTCATTTCAGTAGTTGACATGGAGCTAAAAAGGAAGAAAGAGGTCAAGTGACAGTTTGCGGGCGACAGTGTCGCCTCCTTATTTGTACCCGTGCCCATTTCGGAGCTGCAGCAGTAGCCGTGTTGCCCCATGTACAGAATGTGATAACTTTCGAACGGCAGATTTCTTTTATTAACCTGGATCTTGTACATAGCTAGAATTGATTGTAAATAGAGACAAAGAGAGCAGTGTCTACACACTTTGTATATTGCGCTATTTTCCATACATAACCTATATTCTATACTTGACTCTACTTTTGCATTTTACGTATAAAAACTTGAAATATTTCACTTGTATAATTGTATGATTATATTGTAAAGTTGTTGACATATTGTTTATGTTTTAGCTTAGTTTTATTTGTTTATATTCTAATTATTTATACCATGAAGCCTTGTAGAATGTTTCTGGTTTCTTTACGTAAAATACAATACATTGTAATGTTCTTAATTGTAGATTTGTGGAACGGTTGATGATTATAAAATATACATTGTTAAATAGAAATATCTTAATATTTATAAATTGCAGCCTTTCATTGATCCTTGAATTCAAGAATACCAGATCTTAATGAAAGAAAAAACAAAAATTCCAAGTTTAAGTAAAATCTATATTAGCTAAGTAATGATTAATGCTTTGGAAAAGAAATATCGATGCTAATGAGAACTAATTTCGGAAACTACTATTGGAAAAAGAAACATTCTTTACTGCACATATGCGTATCATTAAATAATATTATATATATATAAATAAATTACGAAGAGCAATATATATATATATATATATATATATATATATATATATATATATATATATATATATATATATATATATATATATATATATATATATATATATATATATATATATATATATATATATATATATCAATGCTGAGTCGAATTTCTCATGTGAAAATAATATACCTAACATGTTTTATTTGTTTCTATAAGAGAATAAATACTCTTGGGCCTATTTCCAGAGTAGAAGTTTTAATGAGATTATTATTATTATTATTTAAGCTAGGTATACAAGAATTAACCAATCAGATTAGCCGAAACAATATCAAATCAACTTTATGAGGTATATAAATAAATCTCATTTCATGTTGAAAATATAAGAGAATAGGAGGTTTCTAAATTTTCAGTTAGTTATAATAAGAATCGATTAAACAGTGTTGAGTTGCCCGCCCATCTTTGCTTAAGGCATACCCCAGCTTAGCCTTACATGCAATGTAGGCAGACCCTAAAACCACTCTCAAATAATCATATTTATTGTTCGATATTAATTTTCTTATACCCCAAAGTAGCCTAGGAAGCATCTACAAATATCAATGAATTCTTCAAAATATTTCAATTTTATAAAACCCTTTTGCTTGTCACTGATGAGGATGACAGTATAGTAACGTCATAGCATTCTAAAGATTGGATTTTCGATGACAGTTTGTTCTAACTAATCCCAAGTTCCTTTGTACAGTCAAGTGAAGTTCCTATTTATATTGGAAGAAGTTTGGGTGTCTCTCATTTGCCCAACGGGATTCAGATCTGGAGAGCAATATAGCAAAGGAAAAACCATTGATGTTATTCCCTTCCAATGCTGTTTCCGAACTAACTGTAATGCCGTAGTGGTCCAATTTTCTTCTGGCTTGTAAAACCGCTTTTGGGCGAGAGTGGTAATCATGTAACGACCTGAAAGTATGGCGTTGTTTCAGCCTACATATTTCGTTGAAACGCAAGAAAACCAATTGACAATACTTATGCTACTTTCTAGAAGCCTTGATATATTCCACTATGAGTACCAAATTTGTCCACACCGATGGCTCTTACATCTCTTCTCTGCTCCCCTCATAATTGTTTTACGAAATTAAAATATTTTCCTTGTTTCCAGTGAAAAAAAAAGGAAGTTTATAAAAAACTCTGGGATTGGATGCTGCATTTTATATTACTTAATAACGAATTGATGCATGTAGTTATTTCAAATACCATAATATTCATATCCACTGTCGTTAACATGTTATATCGATATTTATAGATGTTCCCTAACTTTAAGTGTAAATTCAAGATAATAAGAAAGAACGGGTGAATCTCACGTAATCCTTTAAATGATTCAACAGAACAGGAAAAAAACCTTGTCTCGTCTGTTATTACTACTTCAGTAACAGCTAGTCTATACGTGTGTTGTGAAAAAAGTGGGACCGGGATGGATTTTATTTACGTTTTATCAAAAAATAAAAACATTCGGAAATCGAACAGGGTAAAGAAACCTTATTTTGAGAACGGGAGACACTATGAACAGTCTGATCAGTACAATGAGAAACTCTAACCACTAGATAGATTATTATATTAGATAACCCTGAGTTAGCTCTTATTAAAAATTAAGAAATATCGTGAGCAAAAATCCATTACCATCTAAATTAGGTAGCTGAATGCTGACATGGAAAATACCCTTATGTAGAATCGGTGAGCTCTTGATAGCAATATCAAACTTTCAAATGAGTCGACTCGAGACGTTCTTATTCAGAGCGAAAAAACTAAAGAATTCGCTTCCATCGAATCAATCTCCAATTGTTTTAAACACCGAGGTTTTTGTTAGCATCCCGAGGCGCCATCTGATTGTTATAGATTAATTTGTTTCCGGGGTAAGCAGTAAAACAAAAAAACTTTATTTGAACCAGTTATGAATTTAAATAGGTATATAAATACTGGGTGGCACCCCTGGCGCGATGCTTTGTAGCTCGTACACTCTTGAAGATTTCATTTTTGTTCGAACGGTATTGTATTTAGAAAGTGAAAATCTACTTCAGCAATTTATTTTGAAGTAAACAGGGTGTCCAAATTTTCTATAAAAAAATCTTGGGAGGTTTTTTCAGATTGGAAAACCACATTTTTGTTGAAGATTCAAGAGCGTCCTCAACTCTGCAATAATGTCTTTATATATTTAAATAATAAATTTTTTTGGTGAGTAGTTTCACTCTCACATCATCGCATGCTCCTTCGACCAGACTAGATGAATTCTTTTTCCTTTCGTTTTCCTATTGCCCAAGACTAGCTTTATTGATGAATTGAACTAGATGGTCCTCATTTTATACAGGAGTGACCCAAAAAATTATTGAATATTGTAATTTTAAAAATATTATATCTTGATTTTTTCAAATGGAACACCCTGTATTTTATTATTCATGTCAACGTATAAAATATTGTGCTATATTTTTGCTGAAGTAACCATATCTTTATCATCTTCGATCATTTTCGAAATATTCGATTATTTGTAAAAATTTTTGATGAAAATTCTACAAACCGTATCAAACTCATCAACATGCATCATTATTCGCACAGAAGTTTTTTTTCTGTAATGATTCAAGTAGTAAAAAATGAAACCTAAACAAGATGATTATCTTAACGAATGATGAAATCAAGATGATTAAAACGTAAATCGAGGTATGTGTTGACATTTTTTTTATTTGTGCCTTCTGTCAGGTGTCCGGACATATCATATTCTGCATTTTACATGGTGAGCTTATCAGTGTTTTGTTATTAAACATTGTTAAAGTGAGGTTTGAACCCAATTTTATCAATTGACTGCCATGAAGTTCTCCACAGAAGAAATGATTTTTATTCTGGGTGAGTGTGAGAGAAATTCTTTGTTGGCAAGTAGAGTTTATGCACAAAGGTTTCCTGATAAGAGGCATCCTGATGCAAGATGTTTTGAAAAACTTCTAATTAGATTTATCGAAACGGGTAATATCGCTTACAAAAAACATGAAAAACCCAAAACTGTTACATCTGAAGATAACCAGTTATCAGTTTCGTTGACAGTGACAGAGGACCCATATAAACGTCAAAAAGAGATTTCTCAGTTGACAGATATGTCAAACTTCCGTCCAGAGAATCTTGAAACTGAATAAATTTCATGCATATCATGTTTACAGCTGCACCAGGAACTGAACAATCAAGACTATGAAAATTGAATTAATTTTTGCAATTGGGCAAGTGGCAAAGTAGCGGAAAATCCAAATATGTTTAGCAGAGTTCCTCTCTCAGACGAGGCAACTTTCCACAAGAATGGGCTAGTTAACAGGCACAACTTTCATTATTACGCCACGGAAAATCCACACCTCATGAGACAAATAGATCACCAGCATCGTTGGTCATTGAATGTATGGGCCACTTTAGTATATGGATATCTAATTGGGCCGCACTTTTTCGACGGGCAAAATCATCTACCAATGTACCAGAGCATATAAGACAAGATTTGTGGTTTCAACAGGATGGAGCACCGGCACATTACTCACATCAATTTAGGGAGCATTTGAATCATGTATTTCCAAACAAATGAATAGGATATATATATATATATATATATATATATATATATATATATATATATATATATATATATATATATATATATATATATATATATATATATATATCCACCCGGGTTAAAAACTTTTGGGTTCCAATTACAATATCATGCTGAAATTTTATATTATACGCGGCCATAACTAGCGATTTCCAATTGAAGTGAAATATTTTCGAAGTGATACCATTTCCTGTTATACCGGAAGTGGGTCATCACTTTGTTATTTCAAATGGCAATCTACCTTTTTTATTATACATCTAGAACCGACATTTGAGCAAAGCATAAAATACCCTAGTTGTTGGCACTTATCTGTCAAAACTTTTGACAGATTTAATTATTTTGTTATAAACTCGATTTTTAAGGAACATTTAAAAAAATTGTAGCTCCTAGATCTTTTGCACTACAGACACAATTTTTGCTTGGGTGGATAGAAGAAGGATCAAGGAATTTTTTAAGCAGTCTACACATGTCAAATGTTTATTGCGTTGTTTTGTATGATTTTTTCAATTTGGCCTTTTTCAAACAGCAATAACTCAATTTTTTCAAATATTTTTATATATCCATCTCTTATAGTTCCGCAATAATTTGGGAATATATTGAATTTTGATGGTTTTGCAAGAACTAACTTTGAAATATGCTTTGAAATATTTGAATCAAGTAGCTGAACTGGCTACGCTCACCTGACAGGTGCCTAAAATTAATGTACTTGTCACTTCGTTTATTCGAATTTGATATTTCAACAGTGAAAATTTTTGAAAAACACCAGATTGATAATAAAATGGCTGATTATTCAAATGAAGATATGTTTAATCTCTTTTTAATTCATGGCGAATGTCAAAAAGTGGTGGATAGTACTTGCAGGCAATGACGCCTATGAGTAAAACAAAATTTCGAAGGATTAGAAGCAATTTTCTGCAATTTGGAGGAACAAAATACATAGAAACTTTTTCACCATTATCGGTATTACTTGAACTGCCGGAAGATTTCTCTTCAAGGTAGCTTCACGAGCATGTTAAAAATTTTTTGACCATTCTCGTGGTCTGTAGTATCACGTTCTTCTAGGCAATAGATATAATATCAGTTTTAAGCCCAAGGCGTTCGGTATTTCGAGGGAGATGTGATTCCACCAGTCCGTTAGTCGACATAACGAGCGGGATAACGGCGATCGACTTGAGTTTATGGATTTCCTTTATTTCCACGGCAAGATCCTGGCACTTACTTAGCTTCTCCGCGTGCGCTTTACATAGGTTCTCGTCAGCTGGTATCGTCACATCAATCAGCAGTGCAGATTGATTGTGTTTATCCACTAGAACAATATCAGGTCTATTATGTGCCATAGGCCTGTCCGTGATAACTGTCGAGTCCCAGTATAATTTGAAGGCCTCATTCTCCAGGAAGGTTTTCGGGCGATATTTGTATGGCTCGACAGCATCCTGCACCAGTTTGACGGAAGTCGCAATTGCCTGATCGTAAACCCTTACCATGGAATTATGCCTTTCGAGGTAATCTTTAGATGCCATCATTGTACACGAAGATGTTACGTGTTGTATCGTTTCTAGGCCACGATGGCATTTGCGGCATTGATCTGATTCCATGTTCTGCTTGGCAATATTCTTCAGATAGGCCCTAGTGGGAACAACCTGATCCTGTATGGTGATCAATATACCCTCCGGTGCAGGAAAGAGATACCCCGAGCGCAGGTAAGCAACCGATTCTACCTTATTCACAGAGCTGTTTTTCAGGTTACCCGGGTAACTTTCGTGCAAAGCTTTGGAGTGCCATTCTTCAGATATCTGGTCCAGGGTTCGTGATGGGTTCGGTACTTCCTTTTTGGAGAGTTGCAGCGCTGAGAGATCTACGTCTGCTGCACATATCTCATGATAGAAAGGTGAGTTTTTGTATTTGAAGTACTTTCTAAGACTTTCCTTCTGTTTCTCCTCAGCCATTTCCAGGTTCAGCAATCCTCTGCCCCCCGTGAGCCTTCCCATATAGAGTCTAGCAACCGAGGCACGTGGGTGATGTACACCGTACTTCGTCATCAATGTGCGTATCTTGGTATCTATGGCTTGTAGGTCCGTGACAGACCATCTAATCACCCCAAACGAATATGCAATACTTGGTATAGCCCAAGAGTTAATGGATGTGAAGAGAGCCTTCGCTTTCACGCCTGACTCTAGTGAACACCTTTTCTCTGAAATAGTTCTTCATTTCTGATACCCTGGTGTCTGCTGCATACCCAGGTATTTGTAAGTCGTCGACTGATCAAGTGTGGGTACGACTGTGGCGTTCATGAGAGCTACCCCTCGGATCTCTCCTCAATCTTACCCCTCCTTACATTGATCACAGCACATTTTTCTAGCCCCATCTCCATCCGGATAGCATCGCTGAAAGATGCCACTGTTTCCAGTTGTCCCCGCATCTGATCCGCATCAGCTGTATAAAGTTTGAGATCATCCATATACAATTGATGAGTAATGGATGTGTTTCTGTCTTTATTTATGACGTAACCGTTTTTACTGTTATTCAACATACAGCTAAGCGGATTCAGCGCTAGGCAAAACCATAGAGGGCTTAACGTGTCCCCTTGAAAAATGCCATGTTTGATTTTAAGCTCCTCTGAGGCGGCCCCGATATTTCTTCCTAATTTCTGTGATGTTCTCCAGTTCCGCATGAGGTGTTCCAAAAGTGCGATAAGCCGGTGAGATACTCCATACAGTTCGAGAACCCTGAGTAGCCATGAGTGAGGGACAGAGTCATACGCTTTTTTATAATCTATCCATGCTACTGATAGATTGAGCAGTTTTTTCCGTGCCTGTTTAGTAACAATAATACAGGTCGTTTCAGGATTACTACAGTCGCCCAAGACCAATTTTTGGATTTACAAGCCAGAAGAGATCGTACTACCACAGCATCTCAATTAGCTCAAGAGCTATCACGAGTTGATAATGTACAAATTTCCTACCAAACTGTGAGATATCGACTGCACGAAGGTCAACTCTACTCCAGACGTCCTTTAAGAGTTCCACAATTGACCCATGGAAATCGCGCTGCTCTTTTAGCTTGGTGCCAAGAACACGTAAACTGAGATCAAGAGAGGTGGGCCACAGTTCTCTTCAGTGGTGAATCTAGATTTAGTTATTATCCCGATTCGGGAAGAATTCGAATATGGAGGGAACCTAGAAAGCAGAACCGTCTCCAGCATGCTCGAGAAGTTGTTAGACAGGGAGGCGGATCAGTGATGTTTTGGGGAGGTATACGCCTTGGTGGAAGAACTGACCTCGTTTTCATACAGAACAACCTCACGGAAAACTCTTAAACAAATGAGATAGTTTTACCTGTAGTGGTACCGTATCTCCAAACAATGGGTCAAAATCCACTCTTCCAACAAGATAATGCCCCTCCTCATCGTGCAAGAGTTGTCTTGAACGTTCTTGAAGAGAATGATATCGATCTTCTACCGTGGCCATCCTGCTCCCCAGATCTGAATCCCATGGAGTATGTGTGGGACACCCTAAAAAGATATCTCCTGCGTCAAAACGTCTTCCATCATGAACAGGAGCTTCGATTAGCAGTTCAGGGGGCTTGGAATGACTTAGGCCAAAATGTAATAGACAATTTAATATTGAGCATGCCGCGACGATGTCAAAGTGTCATTAATAACAGAGGTGGACCTTCTGGGTACTGAAAAATATAAGTGCTTCCATACCGTTTCGAAAATATTAGTTCAGGATTTATTTTGTGTTTTACCAAATTTCGTCATTTTCAAATTTCAATTTTTTTTTTATAATAGGTGCTTTGGAGAAGTCAAATATTATTTTGTTTTCTTGAGAATACATTATATACAACAATACATCCTAACAAAAACCGAAAGATTTTTATAAATTCGAATCATCAAATTCATATTTTAAAGATATTGGTAAGTGGTTTTTGAGGTGTATATATATATATATATATATATATATATATATATATATATATATATATATATATATATATATATATATATATATTTTTTTTTTTTGTATTTTGTAGATACCATTCAACATATCTTTGAAATTTGTTGCCCTCTTATGCGTAGTACCAATTATACTCATAACAGGAAAAACTGGATTACTCCAGAAATTGTTTTGGCCAAATGTGACCTACAAAATCTTCATTGGTTACATTCTAATATAAAAACTCAATCCTGTAATGATTTATATAAGAAAGCCAAATCCTATTATAAATCCTTAATCCTAAGAACCAAATACAATTTTCACAGTTAACTTATTGATAAATCTGTAAATAAAAATAGAACTGTGTGGAATCTAGTAAATACTATGACTGGTCGAAAACGTATGGAACAAAATTCTATTGCACTGGTTATTGATAATGTTACGCATAACGATCCCAAGGATTTGGCTGAGATTTTCGCTAATCATTTCACTACAGTTGCCGAATCTTCCCTCAACAGTTATTATAAAGACTCAATGTCATCCTCATGTACGACGTCACGCATGTTAGACACAACCTTTTTCTTCCACCCAGTCCTGGAGCATGAAATCCATGATGTTATAAGATCACTCAAAAACAACAAAGGTGTTGATTTCATCTCAGCACGAATTCTGAAGATGATAGGTACCGATATCAGCCGACATTTCGCTCATGTTATTAACCTGTCAATTAGCACAGGCGTATTTCCTCGTATTCTGAAAAAAGCAATCGTCATTCCTATTCATAAAAAGGATGATGTACACGATATCATGAACTATAGACCTATATCTATCTTAAATGTCTTTTCCAAGGTTTTTGAAAGAATAGTGTTTGATAGAATGATGAAGTACCTAGATAAATTTCAAATACTTGATACTGCACAACATGGTTTCAGAACCGGCCGCTCGACTCAAACTGGAGCATTGCAGTTCGTGGAGTTCGTCTATCGTTGCCTTGATAATGGTCAATATGTTGCTGGATTGTTCTTTGACTTGTCTAAAGCGTTTGATAGTCTTGCTATCCAGTTTATATTGGATAAATGTTATAATCTTGGATTCAGAGGCGTGTTCTTGAACTGGATTCGTAGTTATCTGGAGGACAGAACTGCCTCAATCAGGGTTCACGACTCGTTCTCAAATGAACAGTACTGTAAATTAGGAGTACCCCAGGGTTCTGTCTTGGGGCCACTTCTTTTCTGTTATTCATCAACGATCTGCCACCAAATTTGAAAAAAATATTCTACAGAAAATCTAATATTCGCAATTTATTATCAAAAATAATCTGGTTGATACTGTTCGCTGATGACTCTTCCATAGCTATTACTGCTGAGACTCTTGAGGAGCTTCAAAAGTTATGCGAGCTGCTGGTGGAGAGTTTCGTAGAATGGTGCCATTTTAATGCTATTATGATCAATGTCAACAAGACGGAATGCATTCACTTCACTCTGTCGTCTTGTGATCAGGGTAGCATAACAATAAGGTATTTAGATACAGTCATCTCTTTGAAGGACACCACTAAATTCCTCGGCGTTCACATCGATAGGAATCTGAAGTGGAGTGCACATATCGATGCGATTTGTAAGAGGCTGAATAGTTCCTATTATGCCTAAATAGAATCAAGAGTTCACTACCTCTAAGTTCCCTTGTGAACGTTTATTACAGTTTAGTATATAGTCACCTGTCCTATAATATCTTACTGTGGGGAAATTCCTCAGACGTAGGTAGAGTTTTCATCATCCAGAAAAGAATTCTGCGAATGATGTTCGATACAGCTCCACAATCTTCATGTAGACCGTTGTTCCTGAAGAATGGTATCCTCACATTGGCGTCTATTTTCATTTTGAGATGCCTCGTTTATATTAAAGAGAATGAAAGTAACATGACTAAACTTTCTAACTTTCATTCCCACAATACTAGAAATAAGGAAACATTATGTATCCCTAAACACAGAACTTCTAGATTTGAAATGTCGCCCCTGTACCAGGGTATCAGATTGTTCAATCATCTTCCACGGCATATACAGGGTCTAAGTGTAAATAGATTTAAGGTAGCAGTTAAGAATTTACTTTTAGCAAAATGTTTTTATACTGTGAATGAGTTTCTATGTGTTGATTTAGATAATGTCTAAATGTCTTTTCTATTGACCTGTCCTATACATACTTGTGATGTCTTAAGGGATCAATAAATTATTATTATTATTTATTATCGTGGACTTATGCACTATCTCAGCTGTTAGCTGGATATAATTTACCTTTCCCAGATTCAGCAATCAAAGGGAATCGGCTCGATTACAATAAACTTGACATAAATTTCCTAACTATCCTACATGTATTAAGAATTACAGCTTTTTGCATTTCTATATAGGTATTCTTATGCAATTCTAATTTCTTAAGGCTATCATGCAAAGTTTTGGGTATTAACCCAGTGGAGGATACGATGACAGGAACAATATCTATTTTCTCGAGGTGCCACATCTGCTTGATCTCAATAGCAAGGTCTGCGTATTTGGACTTTTTCTCCTGGAAATTATTCAGCACGTTGTTATTATTCGGTATGGCGACATCCACCAGCATTGCTGTTTTGGCTCTCTTATCATACACCACTATGTCCGGCCTATTATTCGTCACCATTCTGTCAGTGGTAATAGGCCTATCGTAGTATAATCTGATAGTCATTTTCCAATACGGGCGCCGGTTGATACTTGTAATATGGCTGGAATGTATTCAGAAGTCCGTACTTGTGTGCAAGTTTCTGATGGATAATGTTGCACACTTGATTATGCCTGTGAAGATAGTCTGTATTGGCCAGTTGTTCACATCCGGACGTAATATGCTGTATAGTCTCCGATCTTATATGGCATTTTCTGCACCTATCTGTTTGTAATGTTCCGTCCTTCATAATAAATTTTTTGTAGTTGTTTGTAGCGATCACTTGGTCTTGGATGGCCATAAGGAATCCCTCTGTTTCCGCGAATAATTCTCCTTTCATCAACCATTTGTTGGAGGCTTCTTTGTCGATGTGTGGTTGATTAATCTCATGGTGATGTCGTCCATGCAATTCCTTTCTTGACCATTGCTCTTGTTTTTCAGTATCTGATAGGAATGGTAGATTCAGCAGGTCATCTCTGGTAGCAAGATTTAGAGGTGTATATCCCTTATCAGCCAACGATATCGCTCTATGTAGGTCAGAAGTGAGAGCTTTTTCTGAGAAGAATTCTCTGAGATTTTTTATCTGTTCGGTGTGTAAATTGACTACATCTATCAATCCGCGTCCTCCTTCTTTCCGCTTCAAAGTTGTTCGTATCACATACGATTTTGGATGATGATTGTTGTACTTTGTTAGCATCGTTCGGGTCTACCTTTGAATATCATCCAGTTCTGTTTTAGTCCATCTGATTATTCCAAATGAGTAAAGTAACACTGGAATTGCGTAGGTGTTAATTGCCTTGACTAAATTCCCCGAGTTCAACATCGATTTCAGCACAGACTTCAGACGCTGACTGTATTCTGAACGAATCTTCTCCTTTGATTGTTTTTGATCTAGCAATCTGGCTTGTTGGTATCCCAGATATTTGTATGTTTCGCCATCTCTCATGCACTGTATAATATCACCGTTTGGAAGTTGTGTTTCACCATCTATGACTTTCCCTCTTTGAATGTTCAGGGTCATTTTTCAATCCCGAATTTCATATGAACATCTGCCGAGAACTCACTGACAGTTTTCAGCAAATCATCCAATTGCTTCTTGTTCGAAGCATATAATTTGATGTCATCCATATACAGCAGGTGGGAGATTGTATGATAATTCCTTTCTGCTTTTATCCTAAATCCGTATCCTGTTCTATTGAGCATTGAGGACAATGGGTTCATTGCCAAACAGAACCATAGTGGACTCAAAGAGTCTCCTTGAAAAATTCCACGACGTATGGGTATCTCGTCGGTTTTAATTGATTTATTATTCATGTTGACCTGCAGAGACGTGCGCCAGTGTGTCATTGTTGTCTTCAAGAACTCTACCAGGGATGGGTGAATTTTGTATATCTGCAATACTTCAACAAGCCAAGAATGGGCGGTACTATCGAATGCCTTCAGATAATCGAGAAAAGCTGAATGAACATTGCGATGCCCTACGTGTGCCTGTTTCATTATCACAGAATCGATGATGAGTTGTTCCTTGCATCCGTGGTGTTTCTTTCTGCATCCTTTCTGCTCCTCTGCTAATATATTGTTGTCGTCAAGGTGTTGGTATATTCGATTGGATATGCATGAGGTGAGTATTTTGTAGAGTGTTGGCAGGCACGTGATTGGCCTATATTGAGACGGATCCTGTGTTCTATCGCTCTTAGGTAGCATATATGTTAAGCCTTGCGTTAGGAAAGTGGGTGTTTTCTTGGGATGTTGAAGAACATATGTGAGCTGTTTCGCTAGGGCTCCATGGAGCTTATCAAACTTCTTGTACCAGTAGTTGTGGATATTATCTATACCTGTGGCCTTCCAATTGTTGGTCGCTCGAACTACTGTTGTGATTTCTTCCTCCGTTATTCCATCGAAGTCCATATGTCTGATATATATATATATATATATATATATATATATATATATATATATATATATATATATATATATATATATATATATATATATATATATATATATATATATATATATATATATATATATATATATATATATATCAAGTGACGATGAAGGAAGTAGTAAGTATTTGAACGGATTGAACGATTTGACATAGCAAACGAAACTGTTTTCGTTCACAGTACCCAAAACAAATTACCTTAACGTGTAATGAAACGCGTCGGTCATACATATTCTTTAAGGACTGTTATATGTACGTATTCTTGAAAGTGTTTTGAAACCGCAAAAAATATACAACTTTGGCATATGAATCAAGTATGTATGTAGCTATAATTACTAGCAAATATTGTATTCATATCGAATCACTTCACATAGTAGTAGTTCTACCTTTTTTTTTGAGAAACTAATGATGCAGTAAATTTGTTTGTCCAATGGTATTCGAGCAACGCAATCTTGCTTTTTTCCATCCACGAAGTGTTCGAAAATAGTATACCTTTTCCTAAATTCATTCAATAGGTCTATGGCAATGTACCTACACAGTAATAATTGAAATCGTTTTAATTCTGTGTTTAAAGAAATAAGAGAGAGTTCCATATATATTTTTGAAAAGGGAAAAGTTATTCTTATCAAATAAAAATCACCTATGGCTAAAAAATGTCAAATTTGCATAATACCTGAAAATGCATTGGATACAAAGAAATTTTGTGCACGGCGTTTGATTATATCAAAAAGATGCCTTCAAATATCAAAATTATTGTCACGTCACTTCAGAAACAACCGAGATATTGAGTACTGACGAAAAGAGAAAATGTTAAAATTTCTCAATTAATTCGAAAAGCTAGTTGAATTTGTTTGCGGCGATATGTTCTTCAGGAAAAAAAAGTGCACGGTAAACGGTAGTACATTTTTTATCTGAGTGTTGTGGCGAAACATCATTTGACAAAGTACCCACATTGTACTTACTTTTGGCATCAGTTCCATAGTTCCATTTAATTTCCAAGAATTATGCCGCCATATAAAGTGGAAATTAAATTAGATTTGTTTAGAATAACTTGTTCGTTATACAGGATGTTCTTCAATATCATGTACTAACGGAATGGGATGATTGTTTGGTTTATTTTACGATTAAAGTTTCTGATAAACTTAGGTTCCCTACAAGGTGTTAAAATTTCGATATTTTTCAAAGGTTATATGCCCCATTTTCTCCCCTATAGCTTTTTCATACCTCTGACCCTTATCAAGAAAAATAAAATGAGAATTACCTCTAATTAAGTAGATGAAACAAAGTTTTTGATATGGTCTCTAGTAGGTTATGCCATTATCTGAATATTTATTGATTTCAACATTTTATTAGTTACAGTCTAGTTAAAAATTGAAACTGGGATGGTCTGGTTTTTATACCTAGATAAATGATTTATTAATAAAAACGTTTAAAAATCTAGGTATAAAAAACAACAATAACTACTTGGCCAAATTTGTTAGAGGTGTCTTCCTGCAACCTTTATAGAGGCATTTAACCTTCGCAAAGATCTAACCTAACCTAACCTTCGCAAAGATTGTAGCACTTTTCTATTCATATTTGAGTGAGCAAAAGCAATATGTTATGTAGAATGGATTCAGATCCCAGGATTTTGGAGCCCATTCGGGAGTCACTCAGGGGTTGGTTTTGGGTCCGCTTCTGTTCACAATTTTCATAAATGACTTACTTGCGAGGCTAATCGTTGGGGGCATAGCCTTTGCAGACGATCTCAAGATTTACACAGAAATAAGATCGAATGAGGACTGTCAGAGTCTTCAAGGAGAGTTGTTGATGATACATCAGTGGTGTTCAGAAAACAAACTGCCTTTGAACGTCTCTAAGTGCAAGTACATGCCAATTACGCGCAAACAGTCGCCACATTTCTTTCCTTATTCGGTGGCGGGCTCACGGCTTGAAATATAAAATTGCATTGGAAAGCGTCCAGAGAACCTTTCTAAGGTACCTGGCATACAAACAGGATGGAGTATATCCTTTCCGAGGAATGTCAGGTTTTCTGTTAACCGATCGTTTTTTGTGTTGGACCTTCAAATTAGAAGGAAATATTTGTGCTGCATGTTTTTGTATGGACGTCTGAATAACTCCATCTTTTGTTTGTGTCTGCTTGACAGACTGAAGTTTTTGGTACCCAGGCTCGCTGGCAGAGGCAATGTCACTTTTTATGTCGTAGGAGCTGTTACGGATGTTTTCATTAACCCACCTATCAATCGAAGCTGTCACTATTTCAACACGGTGGCCTCTTCGATTGATATCAGTCATTCTTAAGCTACATTCAAAAGAAACCTATTAGCAGAACTTAGTTCACGCACTTACATTGTTTGGTGTGTATTTCTATAATTTGAGTTTACATTATCAATGCGTTCCGTCATTATTGTTTTTGAAAGTTTTTTTAATGTTTTGAGCAAATTTGTCTATACTTGTTCGGCTCTATAATTGGGAGTAATCCTGTTGTGCTTGTATCAATAAATAAATAAGATTATAGCATAGTTCCACCTCATCCAATTCACTTATTTCGGTATGCTCTATTTAAATTATTTTAAATACTCCCAAGCCAAATTAGAGAAATATATTGGGGTGCCATCATTCATTTGTGTTTTAAAATGTGCCTATATGCATTTCCGACCAGGTAGAAAAAAGCAGTCAATCAAATGATCCCCAATTATAGCACCCCATAGATTAAATGAAAAGTACTCCTGCAAATGAGTTCCCCAAATTCCATGACGTTTATCATCTGTCCGTATGTTATGGAAATATAAAATAAAATTTCATCAAAAATTGATTCCGTCGGTGAAAAGACTGTGTTCAAAGTTAAGATTTACTGTATTAATGTAATACCTGCAGAAATTACTCTTCAAAGGAAAATTCCCGGTTAGGAACGTCTGCACCCTTTGAATTTGATATGTATATAGCAATCAAGTAATTTTCGCCAAACATGATGGCTTATATACGATAACATGAAAATTTTTCTAGTATGGCTTCTGTGTTGAAACAGGTTGTTCAATCTGTGGTGTCCAAACAGTACGTTTTTTACCTGAATCATTGCTGATCATTTTGAAAATTCCAGTTTCCACAAAACGCCTATGAATATACGAAAATGTGCAGTGGTCAGCTTTTATTTTTGGATAGCAGTCCATGTACAGATGTCTGGTTTCTTTTGTATTTCCATTCATGAAATGTATATCACAATTCCTATTAAGTGCTATTGGTACGAGAATTCAAAACTCTTAATACTCACACAACTTCCACTTTAAAATGACAGATGTTAAAATCAATACATATTCAAATAATGGCATAGCTTACTGAAGACAATTTCAAAAAACTTTATTTCATCTGGCTAATTACAGGAAATTGTTTTAATTTTTTTTCTCGATAAGGGTCGGAGATACTAGAACCTATAAAAGGACAAAAAGTTTCTAAATAAAATAGAAAAACGATTTTGGTATTTAGAACTTTTTCCAAAATTGAAGGCAAATATCTCAAAAAATGTAGGAGCAAAAAAATATCAAAATTTCAACATCCCGTAGATCTGTTACAGAGCGTTCACGGACCAAAGTTTATTAAAAACTCTAATGATCAAACTAAGCTAAGAATCACAATGTTCCTTAGTACTTGTTATTTAAGAACATCTTTTATTTCTACATTGAATGGATCTAATTGACTTGAAAATAAAACAAAGTTATCTTTTATTCTGATGTGATGAATATTTGTGAATATGGTATAGCATCAATTCACAAACATTCAGAAAGGTTAAAAAATCTTAAAACCAATATGACTCATAGTATTTATTTATCACATATCAAAATTTACTTTTTTTTTTTCTGTTGAGGCTTTCCAAATGTTTGGCCTTTTTTACCACCTTTTGCCTTCAGTTTCATTTTCTTCTTGAAATTGGCCTCATATCTCAATTTCTTTGCGTTTTTATTTGATGTATCAGTCAGGTCCTTGAAAAGCGATTTCTTTTTCTTATTTCCAGATGATTTAGATACATCTTCATCTCTAACTGCTACTATTTTTTTAGGTTTGTTCTTCTTTTTAGCAAACTTGGCTTGTAACATAGCAACTTTAGTGATTTCATTATTAACTCTATCTTCAGCAGTGTCTCTTCCTTTCTTCTTTTTATTATTCTGAGAGTCATTACCTTTTTTACTTTTATTAGAAATTTTAGAGTCTGGTTTTGATTTCAAGCTTAGTCGTTCCTTTTCTTCTTTTCTCTGTTTTGTATTTTGGAACCATGGTCTCTTAGGATCATTCTGTCCCTTCAATATATTTTCAGCTCTATTTGCTTGGTTTTCAGCTTTGCTTAGGAGACGTTCTTCATATTCTTCCTTTAAAATTTTCGCGACTTGAGATTCCATATTCTCAAGTTTGTCTCGATATTTTTCAATTATATCTGGCGGAATTACTCTACTTTTTACTGGATTCTTTGCTTTTTTAATAACTTCTTTAACCATTTTTCTTTCCTGTTCTCCAGCTAAGCTAACTGATATACCTGCACGACCAGCTCTAGCGGTTCTTCCAACACGATGGATGTAATGTTCCAAGGTTGCAGGCATTACAAAATTAATAACTGTCTTCACGCCTTGTATATCTAGACCTCTAGCTGCTACATCAGTTGCTACCAAAACATCAACTGTTTTATTCTTGAATCGATCCAAAGCATCCAATCTCTGAGGTTGAGTTAAGTTTCCATGAAGTTCTGCTACCTTGACCCCTAACAGTCCCAGTAGAATATGAAGTCGATGCGCCTGCTTTTTCGTTTGAACAAATATCATTGTGTGTTCTCTGAAAAAATCCATAAATTGTATATGTCTCCAAATTCCGCTCACTTAATCAATTTATGATAAATCAGAAATATTATTCTTCACCAAAAAATCTAATATAACTATCATACCTGAAAGTTCTACAAACCAAAGCTGCTAAAATCGATTCCCTATCTCCTTCTTTATCAGAGCGTATCCTAACAAATTCTTGTCTGAGATTGAAAGCAACTTCTGTGTTACTATCTACAAATAGTCTTACAGGCTTGTTCAAAGAAACTGCAGCCAATCTTTCTACTTCTTCAGTCATAGTTGCAGAAAAAAGCATTGTTTGTCTAGTTCTAGAACATTGCTTAATGATTTCAGTCATTTGTTCCGCAAAATATTCATCTAGAATTCTATCAGCTTCATCAAGAATGAGGATTTCAATTGATTCAAGTCCAAATGTTGGAGTACTCTTCAAATGGTCAATTAGACGCCCAGGAGTTGCTATAACAATGTCTGGATTTTTTCTGAGAATATTCTCTTGAACCTAAAACATGAGTATTTTTGTACAATGGATAGCATAACCAAATACTGAAACAAGTCAAAGAAGATTACTTCACTCAGACAAATATTGAAATAACGGTTGGAAATTCAAATAGGCTTCAAACGTAAACATGACTGTGATATGTAGATAATCAAGTACATCTATTTTGTGAAATTTGTCACTTTCTTGTGAGTCATTATATATATTCACATACCTTTAAATCCAATCCTCCCACAGCTAATCCTATTTGGATATCTGTGTGCTGACATATTTGCTTCGAAACTTGATACACCTGAACACCTAATTCTCTTGTTGGCACCAGAACCAAAACTCTTGTGACTGCAGCTCCGCCCGATGGCCGATAGAGAAGTCGTTCTAAAGTAGGTAACATATAGGCAGCAGTTTTTCCTGTACCGGTGGCTGCACAGCCACAAATGTCTCTTCCTAAATATGAAAATGAATTTACTATTTGTATTCAATCGATATCAGTTCAGTCAATGAACAAATAAATGAGATGATTTTGTAATGGGCTTGCAGCCAGTACATCAACAAGTTTCTGACAATATGAAATCAATAAAGCCACAATATATCTCAGTTTAATGCATTGAATCTAACTTTATTTCATTATTTATTATATTCCGTACCAAGTGCCCACTATTTTATGTGACAGCTGATAACTTCGTTATTTGAAGATATAAAAGAGGGGTGTCAAAGAAAATATTATTAGGATCAAATAAGTCTGCTCCATCATACTATTGTTTTGCGATAGGATAACATGATAGATACATTTTTTTTAATGGCAATGGTGCACCTAGTGTGTTATTTCCCTATATTGTTTCTTCAGCCATTTTCAGTAATGCTGTCAGTTTTATTTAATTTTTTAAATATCTGAAGTAACTGATCTTATAAATTTTTTTTCAATAATTTAATAAAGTTGGTTTAATCTAAAGAATGTTTAATATTCCATTTCATTGGAGCGTTTTGAAGCTGATTAAAAAGGTCAGGTGATTTTCAGCGTCAACGATAGAAAGTTGGGAATTTCCGAACTTTACAGAGGCAGATGCTGGAGGAGATAAGGGACAAGCTTATATTTTCGGTCTTCAAGGGTTGCCAATATAAACTCAAGGCAATTGGTTTTCGTTGATACGAAATGGTTCTCTATTCATCCAGTTATTACGCCATATTAGCTTTCAATACTCGAACAACATGTAAGAAGTTTTAAAAAAAGAATATACAATACTAAAGACTTCAGAATTGATACAAAATCAATAGAAAATAGATTTAATATCAATTTTTTTTATAGATATATTTATTTTTCGTTTTGTTGAGGTGTAATAACTGGACAATGATAAATACACACATAGCCATTTCCTATTTCAAGAAAACTGACAGCCTTGAGTTTTTATCGGCAACCATTGGAGAATGAAACTATAAACTTGTCACTTGTCTCTTCCAACATCTTCCTTTATAAAGTACGGAAATTCCCAACTTTCTAGCATCAACGCTGAAAATGACGTAACCTTCCTAATCAGATATAAAAATAACTTTCATCTATTAAAAACTGGGCGAGGGCCAATTTTAATTTGAATCTTACACTATAGATTGATGCAGTTCCTCTTATCTTACTTGTGACATCCTTCCAAAGGCCCTTTAGCTTCCAAAAAAACGATTTTCTTATTACAAGCATACTACATCAATTGAACCTCGCTCTTTCAATTATGAAGTCAGAAATATTCTATTCTACCTTCAATATTTTGCATGATATAAGCCTTTATAAATTGGCGTTTTGCTGAATATCAAGAATTCTTTATTGTTACTTACAAATGATTGTTAGATGTGTGCAAGGAAAACAAAGGTCATATTGGAAGAGTTGTATTGAGGTAAACATGTTTCATTTTCTTTCCTGAGAAACTCACGCTAGAAAGGTAAGGTCCATTTCACAGCCTATATTCATTATACTCATTTAAGTTATCAAAGCCACTCTTTCAATAATTATAACCAACTTCCTAAAGAAGCTAAGTAAAATACTGACCTAATAAAGCAATTGGTATAGCATTAGCCTGGATTGGTGTGGGGTGAACAAACTTCATATCTGATATGGCCTTAAGTAAAGGACGAGAAAGATTCATCTGATAGAAACTGGAAATCTGGTCAGTACTCATATCAATATCTTCAAAAAATCCATTCTCCTCAGGTTTTTTCTTTTTCCTTTTTTTCAACCACCTTTATTTTATCATGTTTCAATTCATCTTCAGACAACGAGTACTCAGAATCACTATTTCCGTTACTATTTAGATGGTCATCTTCTTCAGTGCCATTTTCAAGCCTTATCTTCTTTATTTTATCATCAGTTTTGGTTTTGGCTTTTCTCTTTATATATTTGTTTAGGTCATTCCACGGATCTCTGTTATATTCTTCCACAGAAGTGACAAAAGAAAAATCATTATCAAAATCACCGTTGTTTTTACTTTTCTGGGCTACGGGTTGATACTGAAAAGCAGAAAAGCACTAAGGTAACATATGTACCATGAGGAAAATTCATAATTTACTGATTAAAAAAATTCTGAATACCTCTATTTCTTCATCTGATTCCTCTGAAAAATCTTCTACCTCTTCATCGTCTTCTATTGTTTTTATGATATTCATTTTCTCACACAATGTTTACATAAAAATTTATCAAATGGAAAAAACTCTAAGGAACGTGCCTGCCTTCTGTTGTATAGATTCTCTCATTTGTAGGTTAGGTGCATAGAAATTGACAAAGATGATTTATATACTCTATACTTGGTCTATGAAATTGATTGTTGTTGTTTCATCTTTTAACGATGTGCTCGGGAACTTAGTCCATTTGCACAGTAGACCTACAGCTTATAGTGGATTCCGAACCACTCTCCTAGACCGTGCAATGATTACTGCCATCACAAGGATTACAAGTTATCTGGTCTTCGGAAGTTTATGCTCACTAACCGTGCTACTGCCCAGGCGGTTAAAGAAGATGAGATGGGTTGTTTTGTTACAGAATTTTATTTCTTTTATTTTTTATATAGACCAAGTATATAAATCATCTTTGTTTTTTATTTATCTTTTACTACTACTTCTTTTGCGATATGTTTAGGTTAGGTTAGATTAGGTCAGCCATCCAAATACTAACAGCACTCGATGATGCTTGGCTTCACTAATCGGACGAAAACTAGCATTTTATCAGCGTGGCATTGTCGTTGTCAGAAATTTCCAAAAAAATTCATTACATGAACTTTATAATTTTCTGAAATGGAATTAAGAAAACCTTTGTCGTTTGAGTGTTCAACAAAGAAATATTAAGATTTCATTTCATAAAATTTAAACTTATAATCTTCAAATTAATATTGTTGAAATAATACTTTCTTAGTCATGCATTTATGTAGATATACACAGGTCGCTGCGGAGTTGCGCACTTTGATTTGAATATACGTTATCTAAGAGAAAGTAATTATTCGAAATCTTTTCTGAAAAAATCCTGAAAACACATAAATTTGACTCAGAACCTAATAACATCATAATTTACTTGAAATAAGATGCAGACATTCGTAACGAGGATAAATAGGACGACATTACCTTTCTAATTGACATTATGTCTTATAAACATAGAGAATCATAAGATGATGTGGATGATAAGGATAAGCCTTGATCCAAGTTATTGGATCTGTATTATAAGTAATACAGCAAACATGTATACATTGAGGATTGCTCAATTCATTATTGCAAGAGTTGTTTTGTGATTAACTGAAAAAAGATCTAATGTTTACGAGCTTAGCATGTTTGGGAAAGAAATTGGGCAAATTTATTTCGAAAATAGTTAAGTTCTAATTGCAGTTTCTTAGTATCTGTAGAACTTAGCTAATTATTAGCAATTTTAGAAGAAATATATTTACCCTATTGAAAAATCTTTCTTGTAAAACCTTCACCTATAATATATATTTATTATGATCGAAGTTGGAAAAGAAATATTGAGACATAGACAGAAACATGTTATGAGCATCAAGTATGGGAATCTTTTTTCAAATTTGCATTTTTAATGAAGAAACTCTCTATTGTATGAACTTTTTACTTACTCGTGCCGAATATTTGGGATTCCATTTACGTACAGTTGATTCCTTAACATTGAATGAGCGTGATATGGATGCAAATGACTCTCCAAGCCGTAAATGATCAAGCATTTCTATATTCACTTTAAGAGGTAACACTGATTTTTTTCGTATCGAAATTCGTTTTTCAATTTTTTCAGGCGACATTAATTAGGAAGACAAGGGTAGAGACGTATTATTCGATCACAATTTTTGTATCGAATGGAGAATTGAAACAATAAAAAGTGGCTTTTACCAAAGAGCGGAACGTCTAATAAGCGGCATTTGACAAAATATACGTTATGCATTGAGCAATAAGGCCGTTTTACTTAAATATTTTGTTTGTTTACATTCTCGAAAACACCGACGTGGTGAAGCCGGCTTATGTCAAAGGAGAAACCAAACCTATTGCTTGCAATACTATAGAAATTATTTTTTGTTATTAGGCTTTTATAGGACTTGTCCTCAACCTTAAATTACTTCAATATGCTGAAATCAATGTTGAACTCGGGAAATCTAGTCAAGGCAATTAACACCTACGCCATTCCAGTGTTGCTTTACTCATTTGGAATAATCAGATGGACTAAGACAGAACTGGATGATATTCTAAGGCAGACCCGAACGATGCTAACAAAGTACAACAACCATCATTCAAAATCGTCTGTGATACGAACAACTTTGAAGCGGAAAGAAGGAGGACGCGGATTAATAGATGTGGTCAATTTACACACCGAACAGATGAAAAATCTCAGAGAATTCTTCTCTGCAAAAGCTTTCACTTCTGACCTCCATAGAGTGGTGTCGTTGGCTGATAAGGGATATACACCACTAAATCTTGCTACCAGAGATGACCTGCTGAATCTACCGTTCCTATCAGATACTGAAAAACAAGAGCAATGGTCAAGAAAGGAATTGCATGGACGACATCACCATGAGATTAATCAACCACACATCGACAAAAAAGCCTCCAACAAATGGTTGATGAAAGGAGAATTATTCGCAGAAACAGAGGGATTCCTTATGGCCATCCAAGACCAAGTGATCGCTACAAACAATTACAAAAAATTCATAATGAAAGACGGAACATTACAAACAGATAAGTGCAGAAAATGCCATATAAGATCGGAGACTATACAGCATATTACGTCCGGATGCGAACAACTGGCCAATACGGAGCATCTTGAGCATCTTCACAGGCATAATCAAGTGTGAAACATTATCCACCAGAAACTTGCACACAAGTACGGACTTCTGAACACCTTCCAGCCATATTACAAGTATCAGCCGGCGCCCGTATTGGAAAATGACTCTATCAGATTATACTACGATAGGCCTGTTATCACTGACAGAATAGTGACGAATCATAGGCCGGACATAGTGGTGTATGATAAGAGAGGCAGAACAGCAATGCTGGTGGATGTCGCCATACCGAATAATAACAACGTGCTGAACAAGTTCCAGGAGAAAAAGTCCAAATACACAGACCTTGCTATTGAGATCAAGCAGATGTGGCACCACGATAAAATAGATATTGTTCCTGTCATCGTATCCTCGACTGGTTTAATACCCAAAACTTTGCATGATAGCCTTAAGAAATTAGAATTGCATAAGAATACCTATATAGAAATCCAAAAAGCTGTAATTCTTAATACATGTAGGATAGTTAGGAAATTTATGTCAAGTATATTGTAATCGAGCCTATTCCCTTTGATTGCTAAATCTGGGAAAGGTAAATTATATCCAGCTAACAGCTGAGATAGTGCAAAAGTCCAGGATAATAATAATAATATTTTAGGCGTAATAGTAATAAGGTCTATTTTACTTTTTTATTAGTCCATTTGACGGCGCATATTCCTGTGATCGTTATCATAGAAGAAGTATAGTATATAAATCATCTTTGTCGTTATGCATAAGGATGACAGGAATACACTCTTGTAGTCACAGAATACATTATGTTAGTTCTGTGCTAATAGTTCATTAGTAGAAAATTTAAACCAAATGTTCTCGACCATAGACCAAGTTATATAATTCATCTATGTCTCGACTTGACGCCTACAAAATGTCAACAATGTATCCCAACTTAACCTGAGTTGAGAAGAGTTTTCAAATGAAGTGAAATTTAGACGCATCTTACCGCGCGTCGAGTTTATATTTTATGAGCAGTTCGCGTTTGACTCGCGTATTCTCAAGCATGAGTTTTGAATTAGGGTATCCAATATTTTAATTTTCTCCCAATTTGCTAACCAGTCTATTTAATTGGGATTAATTATCAAATCCATTCAATAAGTTTCAAATCGTCTGTGCAACTTCTATCCATTCATATATAGCAAAATGCCTAATATAATAAATGAGATCAAATTGGATTTTAAAGATGTTCTCTTGCGCCCTAAAAGATCTACCCTCAAGAGCCGGAATGATGTAAGTAGTAATGACTGTTAATTAATTTTATTTAATGTTTTATGGTAATTGTTCCCAGATTTCTCAATGTCAGTTTAAATGTATTTTTGAGTTGGCAATGAATGGTCTAAAATAATCCTTTGAATACTAATTCTGGTGTTTGATCAATTAACATTGGCCTATAAGCAATTTTTGCTAGTTGTAGGTCACAACTATTGATTATATTTTTCTGCTCTTCATTAGTCATTAGTTATCACTTATTATAACAGGATTCTGGTAGTTCCTTCAAACAAAAACTAATTGTAAATTAATAATTTTACATAAGCTGAAGTTATTTTAAAAGAATTGAATTTAAAAATTTTTGAATCTTTTCCCAAAATCCTTAAAATTAAGGTTGCCAACAATGTCTGAACAGTACTTCATATTGAAGATTCTTTAATTTCTTGTTATGAATGGTACACAATCTCTCCAAATTAAATAAAATAGTTCAAAAATAGACTTTCCTTTCATATATTTTTGGGGAGTGCTCTATTGTTAAAATCAAAATTTCAACTTATTGTTAACAAATCTTCTCTTATGTACATCAAATTAAGTTCATTTACTGCACCAACAAACCAAGCATTTTCATCAAAATTGTCATTTCATAGGTAAAACTGATGAATTAGAACATTCAAATTGATTGTCCTTTTTATTTATAAAGCATTTTGGATGTCAAGCCTAACTTTGATGAGACTATGTAATAAAAGAATTCATGTTATAAAACATTCTCTTTAAAGTTGGGTAGAGTAAAAAATGTTTGGTCTTTTTATGCAAGATTTCAATATTATAATGAAATTTATTTTGTTCAGAGGTTGAGTAATATAAATAAAGAATTGATACCAAGAAAAGTTTTTATCTCATTCAAAACTAATGAAACAGTGACTGGCTTCAGAAAATATTTTCAATTGAATAACAATCACAAGCATAACGCTACTGTAAATATAGTTTTAGGAATATACTTTTTAGGTTTATATTGCTATAGAAAGTGGAAATTTCTTTATAAAAATAATATGCGATACACTATAATAAATTCACGTGTTTAAGATTAAGATAATTACAAGTTCATGATTCATGTAATGATAATTTCTTTTCGAGAAAATTTAATCAACACTTGACCTTTCACATTTACAATAGAAACTTCTTCCTGTGAATGATAGTGATAATTTCAACAATAATCAAACTGTCTTTTGTAATTAGTTATCTCTTATATATTATTTCTGAAACCAGTAGAACTTTGATCATAGAATAACTAAGAATAAAAATACAAGAAATTACAAGAGGCATACTTTCAGAGAATAGCTTGCTTATTCTACTCAATATTCTACCTTTAAATATTTTCAAATTTACACACAACGATGAAGATATAATTTTACAAATAAAATTGTTACACATAATATAACACTTGTATATTAGCACAATAATATATTCCTCTTACCAGTTGGATATATTGATTTAATCAGTATTTATAATATTTTTGACAAATCAATACAAAATGTTCAGTAGCAGGCATTTCAGTATTATAAAAATTGACTTTAAGTCAATAATAATCTTCTTCTATTTAATAACTTTCATCTAATAACTTAAATAATTGGTAGCCTCTTCTTCTTTGGCATTTTAGAAACAAAATGTATGGCCTCTATATGTAAATTATTTTTGAGAAGTTTCTGAGAGCACTTCATTGTCTATGTTGACATATTTAGAAGAGGATGATGCACTTAATTAGAATTTATTTTTATCTTTCTTTAAGCTCTATACAGTATTCCAAATGCTTCTGAAACTTCTTTGAGCATTCAAAAAGTAAAATTATATATAATAGAAAGAAGTCACTGTGATTTCATATTACTTCCCTTAACCGAATTTTATCAATAATTTCGGGAGAACACAGTTCTTCTGGATGTCCTAAACAATGAACTTCTGCTGATTTATCAGCACTTTAACTGGTTTACTCTTGAATATGTGTTTAAATCAATCCAACTTCACTTTTCTTATAAAAAACGCTGTACAGGATGTCTCAAATTGTTCAATTTCGGGGATTCAATTCACTTCTACAAAAGATTCCGAACTATCAGAGAAGTCACTCAGAATAGAGTAACCTTTTTCAATATCTTACTCTTTTTGAGATATCAGCAGAAGTTGTCATTTGACAGATTTGAAAAAAAATCGCAATCCTTTTTTTTGAGATATCTCAAAATGGTAAAAACTTTCTAAACTCTTTTCCAAAACAACTATAATGCTATTCATAAAAAAATTGTTACTTAAAAATTTGTTTGAGATATGACATACTACAAGTAGCAATCTGAATTATTGTTGTAGGTGATTCATAATTCAATTGTCCTTCTTGTTCAGCAGGGTGTCAAAGAAAGGTCGGTTTGTCATAATTATCTTAATGATATTTTAGTTAATTTGGTTCGATTCTGTTGAAATTTGTCAGTGGTACAGGCTGATGTAGACCTAATTAATTCAATCATACTGGGATCTTGCTTTGTTTTTGAGGTAAAAATAAAAACCACTTTTTTCAACATAATGTTAATGAGCAATTATGACAACATTTCAACAGCCACTTAAAATAGGTTAGGTTAGATTTCTTCTTATTGCATTTGGAAATTAAGTCCATAAATTTCACCTAGTCAGTGTTTTTTCAGTACGAAAAAGTTATCACCTTATCTTATTGATGACAAAATATATTACACATGTTAGTAGGAATTTCTCCCTCAATATTGAATCATCTCGTATGTATGTACGAGATGCATCTTTTCTGGAATCGTTAGGGTACCCCGTTGTAGTTGGTTAGGATGCTGAGGAGCGATATGCGTCACTGATGATCTCCTAATAAGGACGAAGCTGTTGCTACTTTTTCGGCATCCTACTTAGTTGCACTATTCTGGCTCTTGGGGGCTGCGTGCATGTCGGGTAGATTTGAGAGCTAGCTTGCCCACAATAATATTTCGAATTACTTTGGAAAAACACCTATATTTGCTTCCAGTTCCAGTCCTTTCGATTCTCTATGCAAATACTTTCACTTGCTTAGCATATTTTGGAAATGGAAGTGATGATTTTACCAATATTCCTTCAAAACGAAATTCAAAAATTGCTTTCAATCACGTCAAAAATTATCCGCCTTTTCATTGAACGCCAGAAATCCAGTAAAAAAGATGTATACATTCAGTTACTTTGTTCAGAAGACATACAAGATACGGGTATTGCTAAGTATTGTTTTCTAACTGACCATTTGTTTCCCAGTATAGATGATTTAAAAATCCCACATCTTGCTACTCAAGGTAAAAAACTTTATTACTTGTAATCGACAGAAATCTTCAAAATTCTTAGTAAAAATATTAGCCAAAGTTTGAACAACCAGATGGATGTGTAAATCATAAATATTGGATATCAGCACCAGTTAGGTATCCGTAAAAACTCTTCTATTATTTACAAGTCTTATAAATACTATTGAATTTTGTAGTTTGTGTGTCTGAAGATTAATGTCAGTTTGAATCTGCAGAACATAATGAAAATCTATGTTTGTTCCAATCATAATCAATTACCGAGTAGTAAAGTCTAAAACCATTCAATATTTTAAGAAGAAAAAATTCATGTGTATTTCTATTTCTAATAATTTTTACAGGTAAATCTCTATAGAAATATAACCTTCAAGAATTCTAAACAAACTTACAATGGCATACCTGTCATGGCTTCAAACATGGATACTATTGGTACCTTCGAGATGGCTAGAGCTTTATCTAAGGTAAACCTTTTTACATATTTTCCACATATAGAATTTAAAATTTTTCATTTTACTGTTCTTGATGGATTGAAAAAAATGGTTGCAGTTACTATGACTCTAAAATTTCTATTAATATGTTTTTCATCTAATTGGAAACTTCCAAGTTGTCGATATTCAAATTCATTCCAGAGAATAATCATAAAAGATATTTGTGTTAACATGCCTTGAGTTACGATTACATAATCATTCGGGGCATCTTTCCAATTATTTTTTTACACGTTTTATTACATATCAGTGTCTAATGTTATTATTTCCGTCATTTTGTCAATGGCCAAGGTTGGTCACGATAATTATAATGGAATATTATTTAATATTTAAGGGATTAGAGGAAAATTATTTAGAATTATTAGAGGAGTTTTGCTAATGCACTTCAACGCAATTAGTTAATTGCTTTCTGAATGAAGACAGTTAGGGACAAGAAATGTTCTAATGATTAGTGCTGTAATTTTATTGTGTATCAGACGTCGAAACTGTGGCTCCTTCGTTCTAATGGAAGCATCCAGAAGAACGTGGGTTATGTTAGGTTAGATATTACCAAGATATAGTTAATATCTTGTTAATATTTAACTGAACGTCCGTCACAATAATCATCATAAATTTATCAAGTTTGAACATGGGACAACAACTTTACCGAAAAAACAACGTTATAATTACATAAGCTAACAAAATTCAAGCTTCGTTGTTCATGCTTCACCAACTTTTTTGACTTTTTTATAATATAGGCAGACTAACTCTTCATTATCAATGTTCAATTGGCTTCAAAAGAATGGTTGTGGATGGAACTATATTGATTGGATTTGTATAAATACTCATTATGAAAGATATGTCTATATATTAATAATAATATTAAGATATTTAACTGTGTTTTGCCTTTGGATTTATGCCTTATATTTGAGTAACACAAAAGTATCACTCTGAAACATGATCCTTTGGCTTAGTCCATATCATGTATGAACAGCACATGATATAATTTTTTATGCTAATCAGTTGATTTTTTTACACTTAAGCGTATCAGATATGCATAGCACTAGATTTGTCTTGATGTGTGTCATGAAAGTCAATTCACTAAAATGTATGGATTTCGAATGGAATGGATAATTTGAAATAATATGAGTTTAGTAACATGGAAATAATCAATATAGATGAAAATTGAATAGAAAAACTTGAAACCCTATTAGAATCTTGCACATGAATAAACATATTTTGAGAAATCACGTAAATTAATTCGAAATAATGATTTAAAACAAAGAAGGTTTTGATTGAAACACTGAAACTTGGTTAAGGTTATACTCATGAAACCTCAAGTAAGAATTTCAAAAATTATAATTTTGTGTACGTGCGTCGTGAGACTAGAGGAACAGGTGTGGCTTTTTATATATAAAAGCAAATGGATGAGTAATATACTTATATCTCATTTCTCAGATCTGAAAATGAAAGTAAAAGTTATATATAAACAGCCTTAATTATATAATCAACTCATTTTGCTAAGCAGGATAATAATGTTCGTAATATATTGGGGGTTTCTCGGCGCACATCATGCAGGAACTTATTTGGAAGACTTAGGATATTGCCAATAGCTTGCGTATACATACTTGAGTTGCTGACCTATATAGAAAAACCTTCAATCGTTTCAACGCAACAATAACAATCACGAATACTCAACTCGCAATTCCGATGATCTTGTCATACCTTACCATTCTTCTTCTGCCTATGAGAGGTCCTCTCGGTACATGGGTATCAAACTGTTCAACAAACTCCCAAGGCATATTAGGGATATACAGTGCCTAAAAACAAATTGTATATCACTCAAGAATTTATTGTTGAATAAAAACTACTACGATCTTGAGGAGTATCTAGCTGATGTGTTGTGAATGAAGGCTGCTCCTCTCTTGCTGTTTGGCATTTGTTTAGTATTAGTATTTGTATTGATTTTAGATTTTATATTTATAGTATTGTATTGATGGTGTTTCTTATTGTTTATTTTATTCATTTATGTAACTCATTGACATGTTTGATACTATGTGATCTATGGTCGGTGGACAAATAAATTATTATTATTATTATTATTCTCGTCTACTACTGCAGAATGCTTCTGATTTGTAACATGAACATAAATGACCTGGGAACAACTACTTCTATAAGTTAATATATGCAAAAAATACAATCAACTGTTTATAAAATACAGAACGAGATAGACGAAAGAGCGTCTTCACGAATCGACATTAGTTTTTTCAGTTTGGTTTTTTCATTTCCTTCAAGATTCACAAGAGCGTCACATATTATAGGAAAAACAATCAAAAACAAGATAAAAGTCAAATATACTGATACAGAAAACAGAATACTCTAACAGCGGAAACAACTAACTAATATTCATAAAAATAAAGACATATAATTAATAGCTTCAATTAGGGACATACTTGGAGTACAGCTTTGTTGAAAAGTACTTGATGTTTAATTTCTTAACTTTCCGAGGGTGATAATTATAGTCATTGATTCCCAAAGCACCCCTGGGCTGGCGTATACCACCAGGTAATCGAAATATAGCGAGGACTTCTGCATACGAAAGTCGATCACTATAAGCATAAGCCCAGTAGCGTTCTGGAAGATGCAAGTCGTTAACTATACTGGGATACAACCTTGTAGACGGACAGGGCAATACAGCTAGTATTGTTCTTTCCCTATTTGAATTGAATTCTTTTCCCTGCAATAAAATGATGAAAATGGAGACAGACCGATGAGTACGGTGAATACGATTGGAATATGGGGTGTAATTCTAGTAGTTTCTTAGTCAAATGTGGCTTTTGTCCCAATTTTTGTAGAATCTGTTCGATATACATTGTAGTGCTTTCGTGGGTTTGAACTTCTTGTTTTCAGATAGTGAAGATTACAGCCATGCTTTTCAACTTTATTTTGCCCCCCATTTATTTTATTTTTTACCTGCCATCTGTCGTGAATTTAAAACCGCTTTTGTCATGATTTTATTTTAAAGAGTAAAATCAAAAATTATGTTATAGTTATAAGATGGGATATGACCCTCATCATATTTCTGAGTTCAAAATGAAGAATGTTTCAATTGGAGAATCAAAACGCACACTTATATTGAGGAATATTTTGATTTGCATTCAAAATATATTAATTCATGACATAACTAATGAGAAGGTTGAATTTGATAAATTTTAAGGAGTTAGTTAACATCAGGCTCGAACTCACTAAAAAATAACCTTTAGTTCAGTAGCATGAAGCCGATTTCTCTTTTCAATTACCAAGGTTGTTACAGCACTGAATCCACATCCAGTCAAATACATAGATGGGAATGTTATCAGAAATCGTTGAACAATCGACCTTAATCCTGGGTTCAGTTGTTAAATCGGCTTCTGCAACCAAAACTCTTGGTCTGTCGAGTGCGCAATACAATCTTTAATGAGATGAGGTCGCTCAATTTGTTTTCTATTTAATCACGCAAGTACCTTTTGACCGCCACCGAACCTAATACATGAAGTAGCAATAGGTTGAAATCTTGATGAGTAGCAATGCAAAACTGATTAAATAATCTGTCATTCATTGAGGTACTTCTGATTTTATGTACTGATCTGATGATCTATTGCAATCATATATCCGCTCATTTTTCGCAGCCTAATTTTGGCTGAATTACGCTTTCTACTATGCGCAGCAAGCACGCTAGGAATATTATTCAAGCATTTTATGAAGCCTTTGTGTCAAAGCTGGATGATACGCCTTCCATAGCACCTGCCGAAATATTATTCGGAGGAATTTACCTTTTTTTAGTATTAAATATAGTTTGTATTTGTTTCTAACTTTTAGAAAACTAATTCTTGACATTCTTATGCTTAATGAACCTCACGTATGACAATAACAATGCTTTATTAGTGGGAAAGGGGGGCTCATCTGAAGGATTGGAGATTGATAAATATGCAAAATCATTCTTTAATGTCTCTACCGTATCTTATCAGTTCGTCTTTTGACACAAACAGTGCTCAAAGGAATTTTTCGGATAAAACCTGCAGGTGGTTTATGGAGCACAGTGGTTAGGTTAGGTTAGGTTAGATTTCTGTTAGCCTTGCGAAATTATATTTTCCCCTGCAGTGTGTGGTTTTCCTCTTTCAGAAACCAATAATGACATACTGGTCGAAGCTTGAAGGCAGTCATTTTCTACTTAAAGCTGATGAAAAAAGTTTTGCAATTTTTGGCTGAATTTCGTACTTTCTTTTTAAATCTTGAAAATGAATCACATCTTTGTTTTTTTATCGGGGAGTTTTTTAAATGATCTTAGAACTCTTTTTTATGAAATTATCACAATGGCGGTGATGGATTTGTGAGATTTTCGATAAAACGTATTTAATATCGGCACAATACTGCCTTCTTTTTTTTTCACAGATAAGTGAGTAAATGATCAATTTTCGAAATCTTGTTTTGAATTGTGCGCAATAATGCTTAATCAAATGAGCATTGCCTTTGTATAAGACATGTACCATTTAACGACAATTTAACAGTAATGCATAAAGAAAAGTATGGCATAACAGATAAAACAAAGGATTAATATATAGTAGATGTGGTGGAAAACTATTATAGTCTCAGGCTATATTGCTGCTCTTGAAGTTAGGTTAGGTTAGGAGGAGTATTAGTCTCAAGTTAGATCGTGAAGTTCTTGTAGCAGGCTTTCAAAGCAGTTCTCAGGGCACATTAAGGCAAGGAGGGCAATCGTCTATTCTTCGAGGTTGCAAGCAGAATAACAAAGTAATGCCCCAATGCAGACTACAACTGGCTCGTGGTGATTACAGGTTGTATTCTAGACTTTATCCTAAGTTACTAGTCAGTGATCGAAATGGTTTGCCATGAAATTGGAAGGGGTAAGGTTAGAGACACATTTTTGCATTTGTGCTCTGAGTGTAGCTAATATTCTATTCAGGAGGTGCGATGTAATTTCATACAGGTAGGCATTGAACAAGAGATGTAATATATCGGTTATAAAATATTTTCAAAAGTTCGCTGGAATTTTGATGAAAGATCTTTCAAAACAATCTTTAGGTGCGATTTTTCATTGAGCATAAGCAAATACAAGTAGAGGTGGGAAGTATTGTAAATACGTTTCATTTCACACCCTAGTATTTCCTCTATTTCAATGAGCTTTAATCTGCGGTTTTTATCTACTATCGATCTTGACCATTTTGACAGGTTTTTTCGAAACGCCCTGAATATGCGTCTAAATCGGGGCTTGAATTCTGAAATTTATGGTGTCCAACTTGCTAGAGAGAGGTTTTTCTCTCATGAAGTAGATATTGTCGCAGCAGCAATGCTTAAAATCTATGCATATGGTTCTGCCTCAATACTATTTAAATAGGGATATTCCTGAGTATCTTTTTAAACCATTTCCTGCGGAATATTCTGAATTATGAACAGGTATATATTCAAACAGAGTGAAAACAATACTATTTTTTCAGCATGGTCTTTTTACGTGTGCGCATAAATATTACACTGCTGAAGATTGGAAAAAATTTGCAACTGAAAATCCTGAATGTTTACCTAATATCGCTGCTAGTGCTGGAATGGCCGAGAGTGATTTCAAACGATTGAATGAGGTACTAAAAGCAGCACCAGGAGTTAATTTTATATGTCTCGATGTAGCCAATGGTTATTCTCAGCATTTTGTTGATTTTGTCAGGAAAGTTCGAGCCGCATTTCCGTCACACACAATCATTGTAAGTTGTGAACGCCTTCCAATTAATTTTGTTCAAATTTCAATTTTTATGAGATTTTAGGCTGGTAATGTCGTAACAGGGGAAATGGTAGAGGAACTTATATTATCAGGAGCGGATTTGATAAAAGTAGGTATAGGACCTGGATCAGTATGCACAACCCGAATGAAGACTGGAGTAGGATATCCACAACTTTCCGCTGTCTTAGAATGTGCGGATGCTGCCCATGGTTTACAAGGACATATTATCTCGGTAAGAATATTCAGTAACTGGAGCGATATATTTTATCATGTCATTTATGTTAAATTCGGATTTAAATAGAACGTAGATCAATTACCGTTGAATTAAGTTACGACCACATATTTACTGGTTAAGAACTTACAATACAAATTATTATGTTTGAACAACGTATATTTTAACTGGCGTGGAAGACCGTCTTAAGTCAGTGTACTACTCTAACTGTATGGTTAATGTAACCGACATTTTAGATCATATATGGTTTTAACTGTTGGTACTTGTTAGTTGATCATGATTGAACACAAATTTACTAGGTTTAAATTCCAAAAATTATAACAAAATTAACACTTTCTAACAGCAATGTTTACAACTAATACTTTCAATACAACAATAAATTATTTGAATAACCTAGCGCGCTAACAATGGAATCACGGTTAAACTCCCCGACTTGCAGATATATTCATGTCAGATGTAGAAATGAAGAATTTCAACGCATTAGTTAAAATTCGTAAAGATACGTAGATGATATAATCATATGCTTGAACACTAATTTTAGGCAATTCAATTATTTTCTAAAACTTATCAACAATATCCATCGAAAAAATAATATAATATTTTCTTTTAATCTCCCAATTGTTTATTTCAATATATACAGAAAAGATACATCCAAATGATATAATTCAAATCACACCTATGCACAAAAACCTCTGCATGCAATTTAAAGATTCATAGGGCTATGCTATTATTTTAATCACCTTAGAATAAGAAATTAGTATAATTGAAACTATAGTCCTGAACAAAAGTTTTGACCATGATTCATTCGACGAAATAATCAGAAGTAAACAGACGGTATAGCTGTTTACCAAATTCATCCAATAATAAAAAGTGAAAAATCTGAAAAATACTCTTCTTTGTCATTTTATGAAAGTAAGTGGCAATGTTGCTAATACTCTTTCGTAATTGAATTCGAAAATTGCATTCCTACTATTGCACAGATTATTTTCTTTTATTCAACACCAAATATCCAAAAAATCTGTATAAATTAAGAGTTTATGACATTATTTGTCCAGATTGCGATAGCGTTTACGAAGGTAAGAGATATTATTATTAGATAGCATTATACAGCCTTCACAAAAACAAATATTCCTCCTTCAGTATATAAATATAATTTAGAATTTGTACATTTTGCTCTAAAAAGCAGAAAACTTAATTATCTAGTTTGTATTGAAATTTTAAAATTCACAGTGAAGATAAGTTGTTAATTTTGATCGACTAGACTGATTTATGTGAAACAAACATTTGATATTTTCAAATAGATACACCCTGTTTTCAAACATTATAAATACTATTATACTTTCTATTTAGTTTATTTTGAAGAAGAGCAAGAGTTCGAAACCGCAGTAACAGTCTTTTTGTATACTTTTCTTGTAGCAAAATAATAAAAATATATATTTGTGTTTCAATGAATGAATTTAACATTTTCAGTAAGTAAAACTTTCTGCGGAAAGAGAACAACTATATTTCCAGTAAATGGAAATTAAAAAGGGGTTCAAAAAAATTGTAGTCAAATTATAAACAAATGAGACTATAATAAGCATCTGACAAATGCCACTTTTGTTGAAAAATAATACTCCCATTAAGCTTTTTGAGATAATTACTTGGAAACTGGAAAGATAAAACAGATCAGTTGGAGCGAAATGGCACCACTGAAATTAGCTGTGAGGATTGTCAGTTCTAACATGAAATTTTTAGTCAAACCAAAAGAACAAGAATATGGCCATTTTCTTCGAAGAGATACAGACCTTTTCTTCATTAGCAATCTTCAGTGTGACATTATTTGAAAGTTATTGAGATTATAAAAGTTCAATTAACCTCTATTCAGTAGAATATTATTATTTCAATAATAGTAAATGGCCGAAGCCGATGAGGCTATAGATGTGTGAGGTCATATAGAATAAAAATTCTAAGAAATATAACGTTTTTTTCCCAGTGGTTCTCTTAATTCTTTGATAACCTACATAAATTGAATGCTCAATTTTGCATTTGAAAAAGCGGCTCGCAGGGAAAATATTAAATTATGACAGTATTGGTATCAAAAAGATCTATTGATTTTGTTTTATATCTACCAGTTGATGCCTTTTCAAGTTATATCGCAGAAACCGAGGAAAAATCGACGATTTTTGTTTCAACTTAATGTTTCGTAACTACTATGTGCTGTGAGTGTAGCACACGGAAAATCAAATGTTCTTTTGAGATTAGAAGAGAAGTTTTTGAGCTTAACGCACTTTTCGATAAAAAATTCTCAACGAATATGCCTAGTGAAACGAACTTGAACTCATGTTTTCCTAAACAGTTATATTATCATCGTAAAAAAAAGTGGTAACGATTTTATTAATTTTAGTAGAACGAAAATGAGTTCGAAAAAATGTTTTGTTCACTTGAATATTCTTTCAATTACGAGAGTTAGAGAAATTGATTTCCAGCATTTAAAACAAAATAAATTTTTCTCTTGAGGCGGAGATAATTTTAATGGATGACTGTAAGTGTGTTATCATTCAGCCTGTTTCAAAATGCCACCACATTATGTAGGAAGTATTTTCTTGTGGCAGTGAGCATTTTTCCGCTACTAATTTTTTGCGATGATACTTTGGATGAAGTAGTTAGATCCAGTTATAGGTCGTAATAGCCCCTGCAAAACTGAAAAGTCTCCTTCAATGTCTGAAGGCCAAATATTTGAATTCTGTTTTCATATCTCTATTCATCAGTTTGGGCGGCATTCGCGTGTTCCTTCTTTTTGTTTTTCCTGTGCTGGTGCGATGTTGCGTATGAAATATATATTTCAGTGTGGATATTCACCTTAGGTCTCGTGCATGTGTTATAGATCTTATGATAAATGAGGATGTTAACCTTTCTTACAATTTAATTAATGTGAAATTCTCATTTCAGGTAATCCCTAGATCACTGCTCCCTAATTCTTTCGAGGATAGTACCATTCAGACTATTTTTTTTTTGGGTTATTTCGCCCAATGTATATTATTAGGCATTTCTTTAAAAAAATCAGAAGTGGGTTCTACCTTTAAAAAGTGCGTTGGAAGTATTAAAATTGGTCCAAAGATAATCACAGCAGCTCAAATTATGAGATAAATCTGTGTAGATATGGAGTATTTGAATATCTTTATATATTTTTTCATTTAAGGAAATGTCTTTCTGAAGCTGTAGTCTTCTGATGTGTTTAGTAAAGAGAAATTAGAATAATAGAATACCTGAGAAAAAGAAAAGATGAATTGAATCATTGTTCTGCATAAGAAATAAACGAAATTGCAATTCTTTGTCAATTCAAAATTAAAACTTTCCAAGGTTACTTGAATATTTTTCAAACTTATCTATTCGTCTTTTCATGAAGCAGGTTTCTGGAAACAAAGATTATATAATGAAGGTATATTGTGAGAAAATATGACGTCATATTTTATTATTGAAAGCTATTCTCAAAGCATAGAATTCTGAAGGTTTCCTTCTCTCTACCATAGAGGGTTGCTTGGCTAATGAATTAATTAATATTATTCTTATTTTATTTATCTTGATAATTCTATTTTTTATATAATATTCTCATCTTGAGAATTTCCAATAACAGTACAGCAAAATTTTTAGCGAGTTTGATTGAACCTGTATCTAAAGAAAATTTTAATGAAAAACTCTTTGGGTATCTCAAAATCGTATTTGAAATGAATGATTTTGGGTAATAGGTTATTTTTCAGACAACTAGTACTCAAGATAAAACAACAGTGATTGTTCAGAAGAGAATTCATGAAAATATCTCAGAAATAGTCTCATGAGAACTTAATTTACAAACAATATAACAAGGCTATAATATACCTCTGCAGAGGGACACCAAAGTTATTTTCATTTATCACAACTGATATTTCTGTTTTTTTTTTATGCGTGCTTCCTAGGAATAGGCGAACCAGTTACACCACACAAGTGGCCGCCTGGGAAGAATTGAGGTGTCTGTTTACTCTCTTCTTGAAGAGGGCCAAATTGTTGGATATTGGGAAAATGTTGGACTGAAGCGAGTTCCACTGCTCACCGGCCCTGTAAACAATGGAATTCTTATAGAGAGAGAGGTTCGAGGGGTCGTTAAATGTACCGCCATATGATGAAAACTCCTTGCCAGCCTAGTGTTGCGGCAAAACATGATTTTTCCCGGAACAAGATCTTTCCGATCCTTGGAGCATCTTCCGTGGAAGTATCTGTAAATTAGAGAAAGGTCAGCAACTTGTCTTCTGAGAGCCAGCGGTTGAAGATCGTGGGTGATCTCCAGGTGGTCGATCAGGCGCACAGCCCGTTTTTGCACACTATCCAACATCCGCAACGAATGTTTGGGCGCAGATCCCCATACATGGGAACAATATTCCAAAGGAGGTCGAATTTGCGCTTTATATAGAAGCAACAGCTAGGATGACGTGAAGTATCGCTTGGTTCTGAAAAGAAGACTAAGTTTAGCTGATGTCGACTTAGCTATTGCTGATATATGTTCATGCCAGCAAAACCCGAATATTTGGATGCAATTTGTTGGCCTTGCATTATTAGAGGAGGTTCTCCAAAGAAGACATTCGAAAACCGTAGTTGCTTGCGTCTTGCTCGCGTTGAAGCTCACCAGGTTCAACTGACCCCACTCAGATATCCTCTGTAAGTCAGAGTTCAAGTTATTAATTTGTTGACATCTCTGACGCTGAGATTCCGCAGCAGTAATCGGCCGCAGACTATTGAAAGACGAAACCAGGGTACATTCGTCTGCAAAACCGAAAATCTTGTTCTATGTACATGACAGAAGATCCTTTATCTGCAACAGAAACAAGGTTGGCGAAAGAATGGATCTTTGAGGTACTTCTGCTTGCAACTGGAAACAATCAGATGTTATACCGTCGATCACAACTTATATTGATCTATTTGAAAGAAAGCTTATCCAACCCCGCAATTTTTCGGGAAGCCCATATGCAGCAAGTTTATTCAACAAGGCTGCATGCCAAACCCTATCGAAGGCTTTAGAGATGTCGAGGGCTATTGCTCTAGATTCCCCATGATTTTCCATTGTTGATGTACAAACATGAGTGACGTAGGCGAGCAGATCTCCTGTAGATCTTTGCCTGCGAAAATCATAATTACGGTCGTTAATAATTCCCTGCAACTCAAGACATTTGATGAGTTCATCATTTATGACTCCCTCATCACTTTGGACATTATGGGAAGAAGTGCAACAGGGCGATAGTTTTGGGCTAAGGACTCCTTTCCTTTCTTTGGGATCCGTTGAATTCTCGCTATTTTCTAGCTGCTCGGAAAAATCTGGCTTTCATAAGAAATCTTAAACAAACGGTTAAGAATGGGTGCCAGTTCGGGAGTACACTTTCTCAGGACAATGGGCGGTATTTCGTCTAGGCCAACTGCCTTCTTGCAGCTCAGGTGCTCGAGAGCCCGTCTCACAGTGCGCACTCTGAACTTGATTTCTGCCATGGAAGAATTTGTAGGTGGAATGTTCGATGGTATTGTGTTAGATGAATCTAGCACAGAATTATTTGAGGACAAGAGAGCAAAGAGATCGGCTTTCTTTTCGGAGATGATGATATACTTTGTCTTTGTTGAATCATGGATTTTGTGCTGTTGTTCTTTTCATGGATTGAGGCATGTAGAGATCCATTCATGCATGAATGATTTCTGTAACAGATTCAGTGCACACATTGATGTCAGGATCTGAAAGGCAAACATCACTGAATGGGAAGCACGAAACGAATTCACGCAGCTCATCCCAATTAGCACGGTTATAGTGCCAAATGCGTCTGGGTGGTTTAGGTTGGCGGCAACACAATGGTTCCAGTAGCAGATATAAGGTTATGGTCTGAGTTGCCTAGCGGCGCTGAGACCTCCACTCCAAAATCATCTGGATTTGAAATCAAAAAGAGATCCAAGAGTTTGGGAAGTCGGTTGGGTGATCAGGTATTCCTGTCGGTTCGTCGACTAGCTCGTTAGATTATGGCTGATTGCGAAAGTTTCAGCCTGTCTTCTAGCCTCATCTGTTCTTTTGAAGTGGCGGAGCCAATTGGTGTTGTGAACGTTAAAGTCACCTAGTACAATGACCTCAGCTGCCTAATGATGTGTCTGAATCCAATCGACCTTATGACCTAGATAGTGAAACAGTCTAGGGAAGTCAATATCGTTTGGAGAGCGATATAGGGAGCATAAGGACAATGTTTTATCCTGCAAACAGATTTTAAACCACGCAAGTTCGAAAGCGTCGTCCTCCATCGTGTCCTCTCTCTGGCATGCAACATCCGATCTAGCGAAAACACAGAGGCCCCCTTTAAACCTAAATCTCGTATGTAACTCATACCCATTAAAACGTAAATACGTTGTGTCGGTTGTTGGACCTATTTGGGTTTCGGTTAGGGCCAGCACATGGGGTTGTGCGTTTTGCAGATGCTGGTGGACTGCATCGACATTCACGTAGTTGATATTGCAGAAATCTATCAAGAGTTTGCTTTCTTTTCTAGAACGTGAATGAATTAGTGAATTCGCCGGAGGAGTGCTCGACTTACCCGCATCATGAACCCTTCGAGGAAGTCCCCCCCGGAGGTCCGAATGGGAGACTATTTTAACTCCGGATGATTTTGTGCCAGAAGAGCTCATCATGATTCGTTGCCAATCCTTCCCACCCTGGAAACCGGATCCGCCAGATCCCAAAACTTAGTCACACAGGTGACCAATGTACGGGACCTATAGCTGGATGTGGTAGTATCACACTGGGCGACAGGGGTGAGGCCGCCTGCCACCAATTGTAAATTGGAATATTCGAAACTCTTTCAATTATTTTAATAGTTTATTTATACTATTTAGGTAATTGTTTTTGAATAGTTCAATTTGTCATTTCAATCTTTGTTAGGACGGTGGTTGTACTTGTCCAGGAGACGTAGCCAAAGCATTTGGTGCTGGTGCGGATTTCGTCATGGCTGGAGGAATGTTTGCTGGACATGATCAGTGTGGAGGTGATATTATAGAGGAAAATGGAAAGAAATTTAAGACGTTCTATGGGATGTCTTCTGCGAAGGCAATGGAGAAACATGCAGGTAATTTACTCTTAATAATTATTTATATTATATTGAATAATCAGAAATAGTTACATAAATATTGAATAGATCTGGATGAAAATATCTCTCAGCTAAATGAAATGAAACATCCACAATTGCTCAGGTGGATTATCATTTATTTGAGAATGTTGTTTTTATTTTTCAGTTTTGAGCCCAGAAGGTTGTTATTTTGTTAATTTTCTTTTAAGTAGACCTGATGTTTTCTACTAAGTTTTTTAAACCTTAAAAATTTCAGGAGGGGTAGCAGAATATCGATCTTCAGAAGGCAAATCTGTAGAAGTTCCTTACAAAGGGAATGTTGAAAATACTGTTTTGGATGTCTTAGGAGGATTACGTAGTGCTTGCACATATACTGGAGCTAGTAAATTGAAAGAGTTACCACGTAGGGCCACCTTTATTCGATGCACACAACAATTAAACACTATTTATAGTTAGTCAAACCAAGTTCCTGTAGATCGTTTTAATAAAATATTTAAATGAAAAGCTTTTAGATATTAACGATTGATTTCAGGGATGCGCCATTTTTCATTAATAATTGAATTTTTTTTTCTCTGAAAACTCACAGATTGAGATTTCGCTAAACATGTCTTTGATTTTAATGTTCCTTATTCGAGAAAATTGCAGAAAGGCAAATGATAAGTGAAAATCTTTCTTGTTTTTTTCGTAATTAAATTATCTTTCATTTAAATTCCACAATTTATTGTTAATGAATTTTGAGATTTTTCTAGGAGCAAGCTTGTAGTTCCAGGAAATTTAAGAGCATCATATGGAAATATACCAAATTTTTATAATAATATTCTTCAGAAATGAAGAGAATGTGGAATATGATAAAGATTAATTTAAAATTAGCTGTAGTGAATTTTTACCATGTTTTAAGGTTGTACAATTATTAAGTGATTGAATACTTCTTGTATTTTTATGAGATCAACAGTACTAATTTTGTTAATAATAGAGTTCCAAAGAGAATTTTTGTATGAATGGATTCACGAGGATATGACTTGACTTTTATCTATAAGGTCTATATATTTCAACAATATTATTCTGACAAATAAAATATGCTAATATATTAAGAGAAACCAATGAAAATTTGATGAAAATATGTATGCCGTGAATGAATATAGTTCTTCAATATTTCATTTAGTCTCTTGGGAGGTTATGAAAATTGTGAAGAATCTTCGTTTCTATTTTTCATAATAGAAGTATGTAAATTTCATTTTGAATAATATAACATATATATATATATATATATATATATATATATATATATATATATATATATATATATATATATATATATATATATATATATATATATATATATTACAATTATTTTTTTGATTCTATGACAGGTTGTTATTCCTGGAAATCTTCACAGTCATCAATAATATTCTTCCTAGGTTTCTTTCCTAAAGAAATAATGAGGTAGAGTCATAGGTTTTCTCTTTGATTTATACTGCCTGCTTAGAATCTTATTTCACAATTTATATATATATTATGTCACCGTTTCCAACTTAACAATGAATCCAAATATTCAATCTTAAAAACTCGTTCATTATAATATTGTTCATTTAGTTCTGCTAATTAATTTATAGATCTAAAATTTAATCCATGTGTTCTTCATTTGAAAAATAATTTCACCAATGTATTTAGAAATTAATGTAATGAAAGGAATTTCATATACTTCCAAATCATTTAATCAACCGAATATTCAGTTTTACTTGAGAATAATATTTGCGAGATAGTAGTAGACACATGCACAATGTGAATCTTTGGTCGTGATTGTTTTATCATGATTCAATTTTGTCATTGAGGCACAATTTATTTTTATTTTTAGATGATTTCTTCGAGCAATAAAAGTTTGTTTAGTAAAATTGTTTCTTTGAAATCCATTGGAGAGTATGATAAACATATATTAAGCTAAAACAAATTGATTAAATTTCCACATTCTTTACTATTATTATATAGGAAGGAATGGTGGACCATGTGAAGTAGATTGAATTAGCTATTCTAGTGCTTAACTTTTTGCACCTCACGTTTGTCCACCTTTTTCAAAAATCCCCCTAATTAGTTTTTTTTTGGGAGCATAGATATCCTCTACTAAGTAATAATACACAAAAACTTGATTTGTAATGTCTTCATGCAGTTTCCTTTTCGACTTTATCTTTATGATAAATATATGTAGTCTGTTCCACCTTTTTTTTTCGGTGGAGGTGAAATCTTTATGGACTCCCAACGCTTTGACTCTGTCACGTTGGATAGTGTGGGACTCCCGCCATCAGCATCTGACGGAGTATACCCCTAAAACCCCTCTTGTTTTCCAAGTTATGCATGGGTACCACTTTTGCATTACTTCAGTGCATACTTGCCATTACAGTCGTTTATTCCCTTTCCGCTTCACCTTTCCGTTAGTCTTGTTCCTTCCTTTTCATGACTTCCACAGCATATTTATTGATAGCCAGCCAATTCTCCTGCGACGCCAACATACGGTTAACAATGGTGTCCTCGGTCACCATCCTTCCTATTTTCTTGTTCATTTCCTTTCTGGGTTTTTCCCATCTAACGCACTCGAAAGCAGTATGCTGCGCCGTATCAATCTCTCTACAATAGCGACAATGAGCGCTCGTAGCCATACATATTCTGTGCAGATAAAATTGGAAGCATCCATGTCCTGAGATGAGCTGAGTGATGTGGTAATCTACCTCTCCATGCATCCTGTTGTACCAGGGGTCCGGTATCAACCTCCTTGTCCAAATTTCCTTTCTGACGACCATCTTTTCTACCATTTTTCCACTGTGATAATTCTTTCCTTCAGTCTGTTTTCCTTACCAATCCCATGAATGCTGTTTCTCTCCTTTGCTAACAGATCTAAAGGAATCGTTCCTGCTATTACCTCCAGCGCGGTTGTAAAGACAGTCCTATAGGCACGGGATATTCCTATGGCCACTTTCCTTCTTAGGCGTTCAGCCACTATTTTGTAATTCCCTACTTGAAGTGTCTTCCGCCACACAGGAACAACATATAAGAAAATTGAATGCACTACACTGCTCAGAATTTTCCTCTTATTTTGGCCTCCTCCGCCAATTCTGGGCATCAGCCGGTTGATGGCTACGGCCGTTTCATAAGCTCTGACTGCTCTCTGAATAATATGTTCTCCAAAGTTCAAAATCCTGTCCAACACCACTCCCAGGTATTGAAGGGTTTTTCCTGGAGTTATTATAGCTTCCTCCACCCCCACCTCTGTATGTCCACATTTCTTTCTTCCAGATAGAAGTATAGTATATTCCATAAGAGAGGCCCAATAACCGAGCCCTGTGGTACACCACAAATCATGTCATACTCCACACCCTCATAGCTGACACGTCACTTTTTTGTGACCAGCTTAAAGCCGTTTCTCCATACGTCTTCGTCCACCTGCCTACAGATCTCTCTGCAGCACTTTTCTTTTTCTCGTAGGATGGTAAGGGAGAGTTGTCTATTAGTATCTTTTAGGATGTCTCAAGTTCAATGGTAGATGTACCTTTCCTGTTAGTTCTCGTTATTTCCCTTCTGGCTCTTGTAGCATTCCTTCTCAGCTTAACGATTTCTTCATTCCACCAGTACACTTTATTTTTTGTTCCATAGGTTTTTCTTTTGTGCATGGCTACATCACAGGCTTTTGTTATGATAGTTGTTAATATTTCCACTTCTATTTTTTGGTTTTCCTGCGAAGGTCCTCGAAACATCTATCAAGTTTCTACTTCAGGGTTGCCAAATCTAGTTTGTGTACATTCCAGCCTACCAGCCGTTTTCCTTCAACCACAGGTTGTTTTTTCTAATATATTTCGAACTTGATGTAGTTATGAAGGCTTAGAGAATCCTCCCTCCTCCAGCCTTTTAAACATGCGCTCGTTTTCGCATTAGCGAAAGTTATGTCAATAACAGTCACTCATTCCGTCTCTGAAAGGTGGGCGCTTTTCCTACGTTCTCAGCAGGCGTACCCACTGTATTCATTTCTGCAAGCATTCTGCCCCTTATATCTTGGTACCTGGACCCCCACTCCGGCGACTTCGCATTGAAGTCTCCGCCTATAACTACTTTTTTCCGTGCTCAATATGCTACTCTGCAGTTCTGACAGAAAGGTGTCATATTCTTCTATAGAACAATTTGGTGAAATGTAGCAACTGTAGAATATCTTGTCTTCTACTTCCACATACACGAACCCCTTGCCTTACGCAGGCTATGTTGTTGTCTCTATTTTTTTTATTAGAGCTATAGAACCCTTTAAGGGTTATTGAGCTTAACTTTAATAAGTACAGCAATAAATTACATTTTGTCCTATGGTAAGAGTGACAATTTTAAAAATACACGTATTCACAAGTGTATATTACACTTATTTAAGAAATTAAAGACAATTCTCATATCTACGATATTAGGTTCAAACATAAAACACTTGTCCAAAGGTAAAACCAGCCCTATGTCTAACAATTTTCTGATAACATTGTTCCTTTCATTATCGTGAAGTGAACATTGGAACACTTTAGGATTCAAAGTTTGAAACTCGTGTCCACAATTACTCATGGGACTGTATGACATTTTTCGAAAATAAAGATTTATTCAAATTAATGTGTCCCGAACGGCATCGGTTTATCACGACAATTAAACTCCTTTCTAGGTTCATCCTAAAAAACCATGGATTTTTTTCAACTTTGAAACAATTTTTGAAATAAAATTTTCCTTCATTCCCCGTTCTCAATTTAATTATTGAATTTGATGTTTCTACATATGCAGTATGCCTAAAACTTTCTCTCAGATCTTGATAGGGAATGAGGTATTGTATGTTGTTGCTGGATAGTTCAGTAGCTTTTTTTGAAAGTTGATCCACTTTCTCGTTTTTATTTATTCCCCTGTGTGATGGAATCCATACGAACTCTAGTGTTGTTTTGAAAACATTGTTTTCAGAATGCTCAAAGAGCTTTTCTTTAATTTTCAAAATGTAGCAATTAACATTAGAATTGAATCGAAAATTTTGCAGACTTTCCAACACACTCAGGGAATCGGTGAAAACGAAAAAGCCCTTTGATTTATTCTGTGTAGCAATTTCACAAGCATCTAGAATAGCGATACATTCTGCGGTGAAAATTGAGGTATACGAAGGAAGACTTCTACTCCTACTAATATCTAATTCAGGACAGATACAAGCCGTACCAACTGATCTGGAATTTTTAACTTTACTACCATCTGTGTAGATATGACTCTGATACACGAACCTGAAAATTTGTGTGTAAATAAATTATTTATTTTGACTTCTTCTATAAGACTCTTTCCAAACTTGGTGTCAATGATAACTGGATTAAGGCTCGGTAATTATGTTTTCTGATTATTATCGAGAAAGAATTTTCTTCTGTGTTTTGTGCTAGAGTATCTAGTTTACTGACAGTTTTCATCAAGTAATTTTTACACAAAAGTTTTATGCGAGCGTTTATACTGAGAAGCTTCGAAACAGCAAGTAATACACAGTTAGGAGTAGAATTTCTATATCCCATGCAGAATCTAATCGCCTGATATTATTGCCTCTCAAGTTTTTGTTGCCCATTTTTATTTATCGGATAGAAAATGAAACAGCCGTAATCTATGATGGACCTGATGAAACTTCTGTAGAATGTTAATAGCGTGAGGGTGCCCACACCCCAAGTAATACCTGAAAGAAATTTAACAATATTCATGTACCTATTACATTTGACTAGCGTGTTTTTAACGTGTGTATTAAATGACATGTCATAGTCAAAAGTAACACCCAAAAACTTTGCCGAACATTTAGACTTAAAGGTATAATTTCCTATTCGGAGACTTAGATTTACTGGTCCTATTTTTCTCGTATTGAAATGAACAAAATTCGTTCTATTTGGAGCAAGTTCCAAATCTAAAGACATTAATTCATTCTTAATGTTTTCAATGGCTTCCTGCAGAATTAGAATTCCTTCCTGAGGGTCATTTGTTGAAATATATAACATTATATCATCAGCAAACTGTAAATCCTTCACTCTGATTAGCATGTGTTGGGTGATTCAACTTACATACAATATGTTTAATATAGGACTTATGACTTTGCCCTGAGGTACCCCTTTAAATGTAAATCGCGATTCATCACTAGAATTGAAAACTTCTAATTCGTAGGTGGTGAATTTAATAAACTGTATTCTCAAAAGGGTTTCGTTATTAACATTATCAAAAGCTCCTGTGATATCAACAAAAGCAACAAATACGTCATCACCGCCTACAAGTGAATTTTCGATATCTAATTTCAACACAGTAAGACTATCAACACATGAAAATGATTTACGAAATCCTAATTGACTTTTAGGTAATAGGTTATTAGTTTCTATCCACCAATGTATTCTGTTCGTTATAATTCTTTCGAATAACTTGCAAAAAGATAAGGTGAGTGCAATTGGTCTGAAGCTTTCACCATCGGATTTTTCAATGAAATGAACAAATGTTTGTTTCCATGCTTTAGGATAATCATTCGCTTTATACATTTTATTATATATATCTACAACCAATAAGTGGCACCTGAAGGATAGTTTTCTGATCACTTCATAATTTAAACCGTCCAACCCCGGAGAAGATTTGATGTTACAGGATTTGAGCGCTGAATCAAACTCTGAATAGGTAAAGGGCCGATCAAAAAATTCATTGTCTCGCGTATCAGGAAAAGTTTCAGGATTGATTGTTACCCATGGCGGGCAAAGCTTATTGAAAGCTAAACTCAAGGCTTCTGTTTTAATGACATTTTCTCGATCGTTGACAAAATGATTAGTTTTTGTCCATTTGTTTTCAAAATTCTCGCAAGGTTCCAAGAGTAGGTTAAGTTCCTTGATAATTTAATTGTGGCTGCAAATTTTCTATAATTGTCTCTTTTTTCTGTTTGAAGAGTTTTTTACAAACTGAGACCTGATTTTTATAAACTAAACGATCTTATTTTGATGGCCGCATCTATTTTGATATTAGTCTTCCACTTATCATTTTGTTTCGTAATATTTACATTGGGCTCACTTATAATGGTTACACCTTCCTTCGCAGCAGTAGCCTCCAAAAGGTTATGTGCTGCTTTACTCCGTCCTACATTTATTCGTAGTATTTTATAGGTACTAATTATCTGTTGTTTATAGTCTGTTCCACCTGAAACGAGTTAACCTGTATATTTCTTATTCCGTAGTGAATGGAAGAAAACCAAATGTTTTGCGAATGTATTGCTCCACGGAGAAGTAATTTGTAGTACCATAAAGCCAAAAAGCTATAGTCGCTTTCTTCAAAAATTCAATTGACGAGGCTTTCACGTGATAGAAATCCATTTTCACAAATACAAGTAAACGATGATTTCTACTAAAATATATTATCAAATGCTCGACGCGTTTCGATACACCTTGTGTATCGACCTTGTTATTGTTAGGTCTAGGAAATTGATCGAATTGTTCTGTTCTATTTCAGAAGTGAATTTTATTTTTGGGTGCAGGTTGTTGATGAACTTTTCGAATGAACTGTCTGTTTGTTCCTGTGAAATACACAATAATGTCATCGACATATAGATACCAATATAGGAAATGTTTACTGAGCGGGTGTTTATGAATAGTTTTTTCTATGTTATCCATGAAGATTTCTGCTAAAAGAGGACTTAAGGGGTTTCCCATTATAAGTCCCTCATCACTTTTATAAAAACAATCGTTAAATAAGAAAATTTATACATCGGCACATCCTTACCTACATAAAGTTGCAGCATTTAACAGCTATATACATAGACTCTTGAACACACCGATATCTAATGATAATTATATATTAACATAACATATATAGGCAATATAAGCAATAATGTGAAATCCTTCTTAAAAATTCAAATTTAAATATAGCGTTCAAAACATCAACAAATTTAGGTTCATTTATCAGGAATTATAAATCTCCAATTAATAAAGAAAATAAATCAGGTGTTTATAGATTGGATTGTGCAGGTTGCAATTGTTTTTATATAGGTAGAACAGGAAGAAATTTTAATGTTAGAATCTCTGAAAATAAACGCAGTTTCATCAATGGAAAAACCGATTCAAATTATTCAAATCATCTTAAGGAAAATGGTCACTCTTTCAATTAAGAATTTAAAATCCTACATTCTGAGAGGATAGGTATAAAACTCAACCTTCTTGAAGCACTTGAAATTAACAGATTTAGGAATTCACCGGAAATTCTTAATGATCAGGTAGACATAAATAACTCACCCTTATTAAATTTATTTCCTAAACGTAAGTTCAAGTACAGATAGCTCTGAGTGGATTGCCTCTTTAGTATATATATATATATATAAATTTGTTAGTAAGATATATTTGTAGTATTCATTCGCTCTTGATAAAGATACTGTGTATCGAAACGCGTCGAGCATTTAATAATATATTTTAGTAGAAATTATCGTTGACTTGTATTGGTGAAAATGGATTTCCATCACATAAAAGCCCCGTCAATTGAATTAGTAAACGGTTTAAGAAAAGCCTGCATGGTGATTGCCAATTTTCTTTGTATTATACACCAATCAAAAAATATATGTTAACCTAGTTCCATACAACTGTTTCCATTCTTTTGGGCTCTGTCAGCAGCTTTGATGCATTCAGAAGATATAACTTTTTTATTTCTGAGGATATCCTTTTCCGATAATTCAGGCATAATTTTGGTACCAACCCGATTTAGAAAAGAAAACAATTTCTGTGCTATTGAATAGGTCATTCAGATCGTATAACAATCGACCATCGATTCAAATGCACTTCCCAAAATTCAATTCTTTAGGTTGAACAGTTAGGACCGTAGACAAGTAGCTGACATCGCGGCACACAGATAGATAGATACACCTCATTTCGAAAATTTCTATTAATATTTCTAGTATTGGTAGCATCGAGAGCAAATTTCAATTTTTGTGGAAGATCAAAAAACAACAGTATTGACCATTTAATTTTGCAAAAACAATTCAATCATTTATAACTCAACCATTCAAAAATTCTATAAAAATATAAAATAAAATTGTCGTTAGCTCAGGACAAACGAGTCAGTGCGACCTAGAACACACTCGTGAAATTGTAGTGCTGAGTATCCAATACTCGCTTGCTTGTAGTGTGCAAGTCACATATTCTGAAATGGGTATATAAATATCCATTTTATTCATAAAGAATAAGAAGTTCTCAAATTTCAGAGAATATTTTGCATATCTTTCATTTCGGAGTTTATCAATCCGCAAATTGATTAATAAAGTAGAAACAAATTAGATAAATATTTTTATTAACCAATACATATATCAAATATCCAAACAATTTTAATAGAAACACGATTGTATGAAAGTGAATATAAATTATATTCTTTTATTTCAATAAATAAAATACTCTTATGAATATAAGTATAAGTTTCAGATTAAGATCTACAGTAAATAAATTAAAGTCAATGCAAACAACAGACAAAGGAAAAATTCAAAAATTAAGAAAACCTACAGAAACAATAGAGTTTCTTAACAAAAATAATTTCTTTTAATTAATTGGAAAAAAACGAGATTGATAAAAATGAGTTCCATATTCCTTACTATATCATATTGCGTTCTTATAGTTAATTCCAATTAACATGCCTGAAAGTCCAAAAATTATCCAATTACTTATTATTTGTGGAGAATTTGGAAATAATTCAACATATTGTTGATAACTTATGAAAACATTAAATGAAGCTAATTGATTTTACATAAAAGATATTTACTCACTGAATGATATGAAGCTAACTAATAATTAATTTCATATAAATAAATTTTACTCATTGAAAGCTTCTGACACCCATAACTAGTTTCCTAAAAGCGGGTCTATATTTGCGGGTGAGTCAATAGCAATAACAATGACAAAGTACTCTTTTTTTACTCCACATTATTGGTTTCTGATGAATATTCTGCCTGCCTATCCTCTGATTTCGGATTTTTGGGGTCAAAAGATGGAGGCGCTACTATTGGAATTGCAGCTTTTGGTCGTTTTGGAGGGACAGTTCTCTGAGTAATTTGTTGGTCTGTTGAATAATAAGTAATTCCGCCCTGCGGTTGGTATAGTTCTGTTGACTGTGGCTGAAATAAAGAAGATTTTTTGTTGAAATTATATATATATATATATATATATATATATATATATATATATATATATATATATATATATATATATATATATATATATATATATATATATATATATATATATATATATATATATATATATAGTGTCTACTTAGTACAGTATGGGCCCATTACCATGTTCCTGTTAAATATATTGAAGTATATATAAAAAAGAGTTAGATGCTAATTTGCTACATGTCTTCAGATTATTTTCAAACATATAGGTGTTCCATTACAGAGATTCCTATAATCTAATAATAATGACATTGGACCAATGTCATTTTTGAACGTATTAACCGGAAATAAGGTGAGTTTCTTCAGGTCAATTTATGACTTAACTATACCTTAACTAAAAGTTCAGCATGAAGTTGTAGGCGGAAAGAAGGTTAATCTCCACATAACCTTGAAAACAAGCTAGACCTTAGCAATAAGGTCATTCTAAGATCAAGTTCAAATTTTTAAATGGGGCCCTCTATTACGACTCCATTACAAAGATTCATATCGAAGTTATGTTTATTTTGAATAAGATGCCCTAATGTTTCTTATCACTTTTTAAGGTGTAAACACGAAATAATGTGAGTTTCTTCAGATTAGTAAATGCCTTAACTGAACCGTTTATGAAAAAATCAATGTTTTGTGTAAATATGACTTTTTTCGAACATTTTCTGTATGTGCTAAAATCTCAATTTAACTTTAAAATCATTATCATGAACCTATTATCCAAGAACAATAAATTATTTTTGATACAGCTATACGGGGTGTTCTGTGATGAAAGTCAAACCTCAGTATTGTTCTCATTTCAAATGGAAAACCTGTATTTAGTGACTGTAAATGAAAGACACTTCAAATACTTATTGAAATGTTCGATTGTCTACCTTCATCATGGATGCACACTTTTATTCGACGATCAAAATTTCTCCTCGCGATATTGGGACTCTTCGAAGTAATATTATGGAATGCATGCTTTCAAGAAAACAACACGAACGAAAATAGTTTTGATAGAAGATAAAGAATTATGAATTTTTCTGTGGAAGAATCACAACTCAAGTATACAGGATATAGCACTGAATTAAATGTAAAAGAACCTCTTCTGTCAAAAATCTCAAGGATGAATAAGTATAATCTATAGTATATTCAACTACGCTAAGAATTTATTGAGGTGGATTGTGGTAGAAGAATCGGATAGAGACAATTTTCATTGCTATCGTCGCGAAAACCCAAAATTGTTCGTCGGATTGTTGATAATTACGTGGTCGGGTCTCATTTCTTAGATATGCTTTTAAACGGCAAAGAATTTCTGCGATTCCTCAAGTAAGATTTACCAATATTGATTGAGCATCTTATGAATACCATAAAAGATGAAATGTGGATCTAATTGAATGGTGCGTCCGAGAAGAAGATTGACATGTAATTCCTTTGGATAATGTTCCTAGAAATTGTCTCCATTTACAATAATTAAAGAAAAGGTGTTCACACCACAAAATACCCTGTATAGTTATATCAACAATTACTTATTGTTTATGGATATTTGGGTTTATCGAAATAATTTAGTAATGAAACTGAGATTCTGAATAGATTCCAGAAGATTCAAGCTAAGTTAGAAAACACACCCCGTATATTTGGAAATAATTTTAGGACATGCAGCAGATTAGCATCTACCTTTTTTCTATCTCTACTTCTTTAATATATTAAACAAGAACAAAGTTATGGGCTGATTACGCACTAAATGGACACCCGGTATACATTTTTGTAAATGATGATGATGATGACGATACGATGGTTAGATGATAACGATACGATGGTGGACAGATGAGAAATCGAGTCAGAATATTATTAACTAGTCTATCAATATACACATAAATATGAAAAATCGATTAAAGTTGGTTGAATTTTTCATAATGAATTGTATTAGAATCGAAATAATTTGTTAAATCTTCATATTCGTGACTAATATGAATAAAGTCTTATTAATATTTTAGGTCATTTCCAAGTAACATAATTTTGATGTAAACATGGAGCGATATACAATACTCAAAATTTTCAACATTTTAATTATGTTTTTCTTTCCCTTATGCAACTTTTGTTTTATAATAAAATTTCCATTTATCTCAATTTCAAAATGAAGGTTATGTGCCACACATTTCAATATTTTAGTTGACGTTTTATAAATTATATCATGCAAACTATCATCTCACGAAATTTCCAACGGGGAGAAATTGTATTTTTTTTAAGTTGTGTGAATCTTCCTCGAAAATTGATCTTTATATATAGCATGTTCACAGGCAAAATTTGGAGCATACAAATATTTTGCACAAAGATGGTGTAAAAATGACATTAGATTTTTCAGCGTTGGAGTTGTATCGAATAACTTTACGTTAAGTCATTGCCTGCCGGTGGAAAATTTGACGTATGATAAAAATCTTGAACAATAAAAATCAGTGGGTTGGGTGCCGGAGGAAAACCCGTGTGGTAGTGAATTTAAATAGACGAGCGGGGCTCAAGTTTGCTTTCTATGCCTCACATTTCATAGCGTCAACTGACGCGTTTTCACCCGACATGAATCCAGAATGGGTTAGATTTCAAAGGAATATGTAAAGAACTGACTTGAAAGAATTGTTCACAGTTGTATCCTTTTGATTATTCCCTTCAAGCCGTCTAAGGTTTATTTGGCATACAGCTAATTACATGTTCTGTCTGATGACCCAACTAAAATAAACTTATTAAGTAAGTCAGTCAAAAAAAGTCGGTATAGTGTTATACTTTCTTCCATCCTTTTAGCAGTAACATTATTCTTTTATTACAGTTGCAACTACATCATAACGACGCAAATCTGAATATTTGGTTTACTGATGAGTGTGTCAACCTTCGTAAGTAGTTTAAGCCTGGCTTTTTATAATTTATAATAAAACTCTTTCCTGTGTTGATCACAGAACTTACATTGCCAAAGAGTATAATCGATTGGATCGGTAACAATGTTAACTTTCTATAGTGACGCTTTGACACTATAGTGATTCGATCTCCGATTTAATGCCACAATAAAGTCCGTATCTATGGTAGACCGAGTCTAGCGAACGACATAAAGTATGATTTTCCTTTAATACGTCTGGTCTGAAGAATATTGAATTTGGTTTGTGCATAGATGTTAGTTTTAAATTTCAATTTTCAAGATCAGTATATGGAAATTTAAATATTTGCGGTGATGTCAAGATAGCCAATTCAGCAGACCGATCTGCCTCTTCGTTACTAAATATACCTTTTTGAGCTGGTATTCAGTAAAATTGTATTCGACAGTTGAATTCATTATTTTGATGGAATTTGAAGAATTTTTCCTTCATTTCCAGGATATATCGGTTACATCTGATATCAAAATTTTGGTGACTCAAACTGAGTTAGATACTCTGTGAATCCACAAAAATAATGAAATTCTATTTTCTGTTTTTCAAGATTTTCAAAGCCCCATTTATTCCGGTACATTATGCAGTGTAAATGCTGGCCATTTTCGGTAGGCTTTTGGAGATCTAAATTCTGAGCTCAGGATAGAAGCAAGAAATGTCCACAGCGCTGTTCGAAATTTTACTTCCATCTGAGAAAATAGCAATTGCTCAATTACCAGAAATAATTTTGTCAACGAATGAGAGGTTATTCCAGCTCTGGCAATTTTTCTACCCATGTCAAAGTTAAGGTACTATTACCGTCTAGAATTTTCAAAAAATCAATTTCTTTTACATATTTAGATTCTTCACACCTTCAATAATAACTTTCTAAAATATTAAATCAAAATTCGTAGCCAGTGCCGTGATATAACGACGCAGTCGAAGTGCGCTCTCATCACGCTTATATTAATTTCCCCTTCTACAAAATACTGGCTATACTTTTACTTCCAGTATTGTTTGTTTTCTCACAGATTCTCAGTTCTATTTTCGTCATTATAGAAGTGTTTTCGTAAACAAAAATGATTCCTAAAGCAGCGTATAAGAGAAAAGGCGGAAAAAAGTGAAAAACCGAGAAAAAAAAGGTGTACAAGACGTTCTCGTGATTTTCAGGGTAATCAATACACTGCTGAGCAAAGCACTTCTTCTACTAGTAAGTCTGCTGAAAAATTGTCTACGAGTACCGACTTCGATGTAAAAATTGATACGAGTTTTAATTTCTGCATTTTGGTTTGTGTGGTCTTGGATTTAAACTCAGTTTTGAATGCGAGTGTGGTGACCGAACAATAAATTCGTGTAATTTTATAGACAAAGGATACGAAATTAATCGAACAATTGTTTTTGTTATGAGATTGCTTGGCAGGGGTATACACAACATGGCTTGGATCTGTTTTGTTCATTGATGGATATGTTGTCAAATTTTAGTGTTACAACATACTATGGACATCAAAAACTGTTTCTGATATTTGTATAAAAAGGCGGGCGCAGAAGAGAAGCAAAAAAATAAAGATAAAAATTTGCTCGTACTCGAATTTGCGGTTTCTGGTGACGGGACTTGGTCAAAGCACGGTTTCAGTTCGTTGATTGGTGTTTGTACTGTAATCGGTAAATATTCAGGCAAAATTTTAGATTACTTTGTTTCATCTGAAACCTGCAAAACGTGTGAAATCATGAAAAAAAATTGAATTGTATCGATTTTAATATTGGGTATGACAGCGAACGTCACGAAGAATGCAGCGCGAATGAGGGCAGCTCCGGTGGCATGGAAGTGCAAGGTATAATAGAAATTTTTGAAAGATCAGAGAAGCTTCACAATGCCAAGTATGCTTATTATATCGGCGACGGTGATCCAAACACATTTGCAAACGTTATAGATTATAAACCGTATGGTGATTTTGCCATTCAAAAGAGTGTGTTTTACACGTAGGAAAACGTATGATCCGATATCTCAAAGATATCAAAAAAACAATTACTGAAGCACGTAAAATTAAAAAAGCCGAAGGAAAAAAGCATAAACAGGAGAAACAAACGTATGAGAATATGCCGAAAGTTAGACAGCCCCGTAAAAAAGTAACAAATGTACTTCCTCCACCGCCAAAAAACGACTGACTTGACAGGAAAAGTTATGAAAGAAATGTCAAACCATTATTCATTAGCTATACAGCGTAAAACAGGGTCTATAGAAGACATGAAAAAATAGATACGGGCTGGTTTTTACCATAAGATTTCTACGGATGACAAACCGCAACATGATAACTGCAATCCAGAGTAGTGTAAATATCTCAAGGCAAAGCCAGAAAATACTGCGTTCGTACATAAGCCAGCTCTAAGTGAAGAAGTACAGTATTATGTTAAGCCAGTATTTGAAAAATTAACCGACGACGAGCTTTTTACACGTTGTTTAGGAAGAAACACTCAAATTAACAACGAATGTTACAAGAAAACTCTATGAGCAGTCGACTTCAAGCATACGCTTGCAGGAAAAGAAGTAGTTGAGTTAGCTGTCCAAATAACGCTTCCAATTTTTAATGAAGGACGAATGACTCTCATTGAAATTTAAGAAATCATGGGCTGCACAATAGGAAACTTTTCTTACGAATACGCGATCAAAAAAAGATATCGAGCGAGTTTCCTTGGCAGAAAAAGCCACCAACGCAGCAACGAAAAGCGATCGCTTGGAGAAGAAGCAAGACCTTCTGGAGCAACATCAGGCACTTGAGGACGAAGGTCTAGTACTGTACGGTCCAGACATTGCCGATTAATTGATTATAAGTCATAAAAATCAATTTCAAAAACAATATTTACAAAAAAAATGTAAGAAAAACATCAAACGCGTTTTTTTCCAATTCAGTTTTTTTTAACTGGCGGACAGTTAATCTCCGGATCTACTGGACCGATTTCAATAAACTTTGAAGCATTTTGTTTGTTTTTATATCCTGTATGATAGTTAACCACAATTTGACCACAAAAAAATATTTAAAATTTTTGAATCTCAAAAAAGGACGAAAAAAATTTTAAAATTTCCGCCACTTTTTTATTTTTAATGATTCTTCTCTGGTAAACTATCACGCAAGAACTTTTTATAAAGCATTTTGAATTTCATGTTTCAGAGTTACCGTTCCAGAGATTAATTGTCCGACATGCAGTATTGTTTTTTTAAGAAGAAAATTCGAGCGCCCTCTACAAAATGTGAAATTAATAGAAAATAAAATTTTTTTTGTTATCTTTAAGAATTGTTTTATATTGAAAAAGAAAACTTGATAACCATATATAGTAAAAAAAGTGGAAAAAAAAGTTGAATATATGCCATTTTTTAGCATTCTAGACGGTAATAGTACCTTAATTGAACGTGTTTGGAACGAGACATTGTAGCCTGCGGTGAAAGAAAGATAATTGTCAGAACAGTTAAAAGTGTGAACTGTAGGTATCACTTAAAACATTGAATGCAGTGTTTAAGTATGTTTGGGTGCTTATTGCGTTATGTACCAGTGAGCTCATGAAAAATATGCGCAGATTGACAGATTTGAGATGATTTTTACAAGAAAACGATTACACAGGAGTTTAGACTATTCTTTTAGAGTTGTCAGCTTTGTTTTAGCAAGTATTATATTTGTGGGGGTAGAATTTCTATACCCAGGAGTTTTGTGATATCTCTATTCTGCAAATTTTCGATTTTTTCTATACCTTTTTTAGTTTTTGGGAAATATATTAAAATGTTATAATCTATAATTGAACACATGTAACTTTTGTGTTACATGGTGGGCAACCCACCAAGTCCCACATAGGAATTAAATGATGTTGAAGGCTTTTAGGTTTTTGTTCTGAATTAGATTAATTTGAGAAGAGAACGAGAATTTGTAATGTAATTCTGAGAAAGCTAACTTGTTTAATAGTTTTTACGATATCAACTGGGAGTTGGGTGGTGCCAGGCTTGATATTCCTGTTGTTGAAATGGATGAACTGAGTTTTGTATGTTGACAGTGTCAGTTCAATTATACCCAGGTTTCTTTTAATAATTGCTAAAGCTTTATTCAATCTCTACAAGTTAGTCGAATAAAGAGCAATACCAGCAAATAATGATGATTTGACATTCAACGGAATTTATTGAAATAGTTTTTATATGTATGAGCAGCTGACAAGGCCTTACAGCTGACGTTTTTTTATTTCAATAACTATTAATTGACAAAATTTCAACCGGGAGAATACGACAAATATATATATATATATATATATATATATATATATATATATATATATATATATATATATATATATATATATATATATATATATATATATATATATATATATATATATATATATATATATATATATATATATATATATATATATATATATATATATATATTATCGTTACTTGTTCTAGGGACTGTTGCTTTATCACACCCAAGATGCCGTAGTTGACGTTCACGAGGTTTCATGTAGAATAGCACTGATTATCGGCTGGGAGGACACCGTTCGATAAAATATGTTGTTGGCTCGCGGATTATCTGTAGTAGACTTTCAGGAAAGATTTCGATAAGCAAGTTTAATTACGTTTTGCAACCACCTAAAGAATTTTGATAAGCGAATTTAATTACGTTTTGCAAGCACCTATTCTGATCAGTAATTCTATTAATATAAATTGACTTTACAGGCTTAGGAATAACCACATATTTCATTTAAGTGTGTCTAAGCAAGACTGGAGGACTTAGTTTGAGGATTTTAATATTATGAAATTCTTAAGGCAAGTTCGACTGATTTGAGTGACTGAAAATAGTTCTGTGTAGTTTTATTGTGTTCATCGCGAAGCCAAAGATAGGATGGGTCGATCATCAGGACAGTCGTTGGAAGATGCCGGGATCGGCTATTTCGAGTATATACAAAATCTCAACGTTTGTTACAACTTTGTTATATGCATGAATATTTATGTTTGAGACCTCGATTACAAAGTGCGCAGTTTGAGAAAAACAATCCTAAAGGGTGCGAAATAGAGGTTGAAAGATGTGTAAGGGATTTTCCTCAGTTTTAAAGTTTGAGACATGAACAATTATATTCAAGATCCTGATCACAAAGGAAAAATAGGATTTCACAATTTCTGGAAAAAATCTATAGCTGTGAAATTAAGTAGCATTGTTATTCAGGATTCGCTCAGTTCACAAGTTGAAACAGACAGACATGAAAATTTGCATTCATAGTTTTTTTTCAAAACTACTTCCAAGTGTGAGAAACAGGACGTTTATATTGGCCAACAACTTATATAATAATTTAAACTGATACCAAAAACGCGAAAAGTATGTTTAAAAACGTAAATCATAAAAAATTTTCCCCGTAAGTATTGGGTGTTAGGAATGCGATCGCATCACCACTGGCGGCAACTCGTGGTTGTGAGCGAGTGGAGCCACAGGTTTGGCCTAAAAAAATATAAAATTGAAATTTTATGTTGGTTTGTTCTTGATAGCAAATTGAAAGTATGCGACAGGGTTCCAGGTTAAAACAACGTTGGTGGGATCCGCTAGTTTTTAAATATAAATTTTTTGCATCAATACTTTATAGCAAACCAATAATTATAACTTCAGAACAATTAATAATGAATCACTCACAGGATTGAAGGGTGCTTGATAACTCTGAAATCCTGCAGGATATTGTGTTGGAGTTTGCACATAATTAATAAGTGGTGGAGCTTGCTGTGGTAAAAATGTTGGTGGGGGAACTGCTGCCTGAATAAAAGCCGGTGGCTGAGGAAACGGGGGAGCAAATTGAGGCGGAGCCTGTAAGATAGGGGTGGCTGTGACAGGAACTTGCTGTTGCAGAGGAAGGTTAGCAGGAGCCCCGATCTGTGTGATCTGTGCAGGACTCTGAAGCAAATTTGGATTCTGGTGAATAACTCCTCCTTGAGACTGCTGCTGCTGGTTGATCTCTGAAAAAATAATTGAAAACTGTAGCTTTGATTTTGGAATGTTCGTTAGCATTTCCACAGAATCATTCAGAAATTTCATAATATTGCATATACTAATATGTATGTAACTTTAAATTAACTAGAGTACACAGCTTGTATCCTAAAAAGTCCTCTACATTTCCCTGAGAATTATGCTGAATTGCTTTGACCAAGTAGATTAATCAAGAAAAATGAAACAATATAATTTATATATTTTTGAAACATATGCTTTTATAAATATTAGCTCATAATTGAATAAGAAAATAATAACAGAAGAAAGAGAGAGTAATAATTATGATTATGAAATTAATATTCCTTGAGAAACAATCACCTGTTTAGAAAATGATAAACCATGGTTTTGCGTTAGCTAGTACTATAACGAAAAAAGTGTATTTAAAGAAAACTCGAAAATTTAGAAAATTAAAACAAGAACTATGATAATGATATACTTTTCTCCTTTAAATGTTCCCAAAATCACGAATCAAACGCCCTCTTTTATCAGTTGACGTCTGCGCTAATACGATCTCAAGAAAATAATGCGCCAGCCCACTGAGCAAAACGCAATCGAACGCTTCAATCGAATCCTTGAAATGAGCAAAGCAGATATCTCCATGTTCTAATAAATTCCTCTCATCTATGACATCAGATGCAAGATTACCAATGCAGTGTCTTGGGTTGCTTTAAATTCAAACTGTTCACTGAAGAAAAGATTTTAATCTTCAAAGTATTCAGCCATCTCATCAGCCATGCATTTCTCTAGTATTTTCAAGAGAAACGGTAAGAGGAATATCGGGTGAAATTTCTTCACATCTCCTTTACCTCCTCTCTGGTAAACAGGCACAACAATAGATCTCCAGAGAACGCTAGGAAAGACTCCATTCCTTATGGAGAGGCGTTTTAGTTTTGTTAAAGGGATCATGATTAAAGTCTTAATTGACTTCATTAATTTTAGTTTGAAACCAATATTCTGTGAAGGATAATCGAAAATAAATGTATACATGCAAAATTTGATCTTGACAGATCGATATTGTAGGGGCTACGTGGCAGTCTCACCAACTCAGTGATCTATTTTGATACAATCTACTTAGTGAATGAGAGCTTAATGAGCTAATTCAGCTCCAGCTTGCGCGGTCCAAGTTTTCAAGCTGAATCCTGTTCCCTGCGGACATTTGCACTGGACTTGTTTTATTCCTCACATAGTCTGCATGGGAGCTCCTTAATCATGTTAGGGGAGCATGTAACTTGTTGATATCAAAAAGGATTGATATAGTCCTGGCACTTCTTTCTGAATCATTCTTTGAAGTCGCCAAGCAAATCTAAATATACATGTAAATCATTTCTGTTTTTACATAAGCAGATTTTTAGTACCTGAAATAATGGATATCATAATTTCTGAAGTATTTTCAATTATTCATCCGCTTCATGAATTTTTTATACAATAACGTTTGGTAGAGCGCTTTTTTTCAAAGAAAATTGAGTGGAAGTCTAAACTGTATTTGTGAGATTTAATTATTTATAACAATAACTTACCATTTCCATAATAGTTAGAATGCGGCATTATTGGGGGATTATTTGTTTCTGGAAGAGATCTCTGCCTGATGGAACTGTAACGTTTTGACCCTTTCTGCTCAACTTGTAAGCGTGGTGGGACACTTCCTTGTCTTTGACTATTTTGTCCTTTATTCTGGTTATTCCTTTCATGTGTTCTGGACTCTTGAACAGTCATATTAGCCATGGAGTTTTCTAATTCTTCTTGTTGTTGTCCTAAATTTCCACTAATTCTCCTTGAAGAGAAATTCTGAGATTGGATGTATTCATCTCTTTTCTGACTCTTGTTGAGGTTCTGATATTTGAAATTTCTTCCCATTCGACTTTTAGTAGTGAAACCCTTGTAATCAGAATCTCTAATATGCTTGGATTCAGAAGTGTCATTTCCTATTTTCGATACTCTTCCAGAACCTATTTTGAAGTTTCTAGTCTCCGAAGAAGAACTTGATACCATCACCAGATTAGATTGTTTGTTATTTCCATTAGTGTTGTTGAATGAAGTTTGAGATTGTTCTCCAATTTCTCTGAAAATGTTTGTACATTATGATATTGAACCATCATTGCATTGCTCCAGTTTATCTTACCTTTCTTCTGATTTCCTGCTACTTTGCCTATTATTTCCACTAATAATATTGTCTGTATCTCTGTTATTCTTAGATAGTTCAGCTCTCGGTTCCTCCGACTTGTTTTGTTGGTTCAATTTTCTTTCTTGAGAATCTAGGGGAGGAAACTCTTCATTTGAGTTGGAAGGAGAATTTTGCGGTTTCTTAGGTCTTTGAGGAGTAGGCTTATTATAAGCATCTTCATCTTCCCAATTTCGGGTATATTTATTTGGCCCACGACTGAAATAAGAGAATGATGGTACAAGGTATTAAACAATTATATACTTTATTGATAAATGAGCTTTTGGAAGTGATGAGCCATGGAAAGAGCTTTTTTGTGGAATAACTCTAGCCATTTTTTTCCTTGTACACCAAGAATTTTCTGTAAAGATTGTTACAATCAGGAAAGTAATCGCAAAAAAGTATAACAGTCATTCATCAATGCGACACCATTAATTTGTTTTCATATTTCTCTAGTTCATGTGAAATTCTTGATATTTCTCATATACAATCATAGATGTAAAACTTTTGGTTTAAGTTGGTAAAGTTCACTTCCGACGTTGAATAGCGATCTAAGGGTCAGAGGAGAGTGACTGGCTCCGTGTTTCCGTTCTTTTTCTCGAAATTCTAGTTCTCAAAAATTGTCCGAAATTCGAAAATTTAGTCGTAGAGTAACGCCCCTCCACTCGCGGGTGCGAGTGAAGGACTTTTTAGGGGCTTTTTTCTGAATTTTCCCTAGATAAATAGTTCCGATCGCCTTCCGAAAGACCGAAGTTTCCGATTCCGAAGAAATCTCGCCGTTTCGACTTTCCGTTCGCACTATGCGACGTTTCGACGAAAATTTTCGATAAATCCTCAGGGCTCCGTCGTTCGAGCTAGGGGCTCCAAATTTGGCACGGACCTTTCTCAGACCCATCTTCTCCGCCCGGTTCGAACTACCGTTATCCCCTCGGATTATTCCCGAAAAAGGCCTTACTTTGATAGTGTAGATAAGATAGATTATATATATCATAACACAATTTGCATGAATAGTTCCATAATAGTGAATTATTTGTTTTTTCAAAGTTGTGAAGACACCAGTACTGAATTCTTCTACAGTGTGGAAAAAAAGCAAGGACTTACCCTAATAATGAGAAAGTCTTTATGGAAAACCCCTCTAAAAGGTCGATTTTGTTTTTCTTATTCCTACCTTTAATTATATCAAAGAGAAATTCCAAAGGATTGAAAATTGTTTGGCACCAGATATCGTCGAAATAAAAAAATGTTTGGGATCGTTATACTTTGCCGAAGTTTTTCGAGGGGTTGAGTTTCAAACGGAATATGAATAATATATCTTTAGGACAGCAATATCTGAGAAACGTTTTAGGTTTCTAATGAGATGTCTTTGATTCAATAATAAATAAAGTAGAAAAGAACGAGATGCAATTTTTACAAATTTTATTGGAAACTGCAAAATCCATTATATCCTTGGACAGAATGTGACAATGAACGAGATGTTGATTTAATTTCGAGGACGATGCACTTTTCGGCAATACATACAGTCCAAGAACAATGAATATGCTATAAAAATATTTTGTCTTAGTAACGCAAAATTAATTATAAGATTATTAGAGCCAAGATTTTTCAATCTGGTCATAATATAATAGCAGACAATTGCTTCACAAGTTAAGTATTAGACAGACTTTTAGAAAACAAAAAGCTTTCTTTTGAGAGAATGATTTGGAAGCACAAAACAGCGATTCCATCTATATTTCTATCACCCAAGGGACGTAGCCAATACAAATGCATCTTTGGTTTCACAAAAAAATGAAACTTTGGTGTTGTATGTCCCAAAGAAAGGAAAAACTGTTGAGCTTTTGTTGAGTAAGCATATTGGTTCCAATGAAGTTGCAGATAACACCGAAAGAAAGCCAGATATAATTGAATTTTACAATTCAACAAAATCTGAAGTTGATGTCATCGATCAACTTTGCGCCATTTATAACATTGGCAGGTTTACAAGATGGCCCACGGTAATTTTCTTCCACTTTTTGAATATAACAGGTATAAGTTATTGCGTGATATATTTTGGCAACAAAAACGAGTTTTGTCCATGTTGTGAATATTCAATTGAATTGGATTTGTCCTTGCTAAGTGAACAACTACAGAGAAGAGCCCATGTGTTGACACTCTCAAGAGACATACAAATTATGTTAAGAAAAAACTAGCGGACATACTTTCAAATTCATATCATTGTTATACTTGCCAAAAATGTACTGTGAGTTTAAAATTACACGCAAAAACTATATGATTGTTTAAATGAGAGTGATATAAGTGAATCTTCCGAATGATTTTCATATTCAACAATATTATCAATATTTGTGAATATATTTTATTGTTTTCAAATGTATTCATTTTATTTGAATATTTAGGTAAACATCTTTATTCAACACTCAAACTGAATATCTGAAAAGAAATTTATTTGGCGAATGCATCTGTGAGGTACAGCAAGACTAACGGCGTTAAGAATACTCACGCGCCTAAAGGAGCTTTAGAACTACCAAACTGTTATATCACATTTAGAGACCCCTTAGAAGACATGCCGTTTCTCTTGGTTCTGGAAGCCATTATCATTACTAACAGATTGAAATGAATTTCTCCTATAAAGGATGGTCATTTAGTGCACGAGCCTTTACCCTGTATTTCACTAATACCAAAACTGATCATGCATGTTTGCAGAAACATTTTGCCTTAAAATTGAACAATGGACTGCCCACAATAAGATTTCAGATTACTTTAGAAACATCATATAATTTCACAGATCTTTCAGACATAACATGATAGAAAGAACCTGAAAAGACAGTTTTACAATAAAAGTATTGAAAATTTCTTAGACAGAAAGGAAACCAAGAGATTAAATTCAATTTGGTCTGAAAGTGCACATATAGTAATTGCAAGAAAAAACCACCAAACAAAATATTTAATTGGTCCAAACCAATCCTCAGAAAGAAGACGATGAGGGCATTGGAAGCTGGAGTTTACATGGTAGTGGAAAATTACAAATTGCTTGCTACTTAGTTTAGTCCAGAAAAATTGCACAAATTAACAAGAACAACAATGTGTTCTTGGGAAAAATAGGACATATTGTATTGTTAGTTTGGAAGAGAATATACTACATAAATTCCATATCTTTTTTATATAAATTTTAAATAGAAATCAGTATCATCAGGATTACATAAAATGTTAAAGCCTTACAAATAAATAATTTCAATGTTCGATTTTAGTTATATTCATTCTGATACAATTCCAGATTTAATAACTAGATCAACTCACCCATATCGTCTTCGACGTCTCGCCCTTGGTGGTCCGTCTTCATTTCTTATATCATAACCATAAATCTGAATTAATTCAGATTTTGATTTTGGGGCCTGTTCTTGATCATTGAATCTATCATGAGACCAACGCTCTTTCTTATCTTGCCAAAGTTTCTTTTTACCTTCTTTCTCCTGCTTTTCTTTTTCTTCAGCTTCTGCAGCTTCTCTGAAATAATTAATCAACTATCAAACAGCTGTTTGCCAATTGTATGAGAACCTAATGAGAAAATCTGGCAGGAACTCACAAATCATCTGCTGTTCGATCATCATGTTCATAAAAAGTGCCTCGTTTAGGTATATACTGAGGGTTTTTCTTGTCTTCATCATCATCTACTTTCTTCTGTGGAAGACTTTCCTGACCATCTCCTTCCTGACGTTCTAAAGTGATACTTCCTTCAGCATCTGATTCATTTTCTCCACAGGATTCATCAGTTTTCCCTTTGTATCCCCCTTCATCACTGTAGCTACCTGCACTATCATACTCTGACCCATTTGGGGACCTTTTGTCACTCTTATCTTCAAGGAATGAATTCTCCTGTAACAACATCACAAACAAAACTGAAGTAAAAGTTTCCGCCTCGACTTTACAATCGGATTTGATCTACTTCGATGAACTAATGACCTGCTTTACAATATTCCATGAAATTTCTTCAATGTCAGAGTATGACTCCAAGGCAAACATACTCACCTCTGTAACACTGCGAGAACGCTCAATTTCAATAGTACTTATTAAAACAGGATTTTCTTCCATATTTCAGTCTTGCAATAATAATTTGATTATATCGGGTATCTTACCAAGGTTTTATAACCTTTCAATAATTGTATCACGTTTTTATTTATACAAACTATCTATCTTGAATTGGAAAGAAATAGCTTATGGATGCGTAAGTCGTGTATTACAGCATCGTGTCTGCAAATGACAATGGTTTTAGAGGTTAGCTTTCTACTATGGTCTTGCTTTCTTCTTCAATTGTTTTGATTCAATATATAGAATAACCAGCTTATTCTTTTTCTTTAGCTAGACACTCTTCATGCTAGTTCAGCCATTTGAAATTCTATAAATTATTGTCATATGTCATCAAATAACTTCTTCATTGATTCGCAATGGTACTAAACAATGAATTATCAGCTTTCCAGTTTGCTCTGATAACAGTGCTTATCGTTTCTGTTATATTTTTTCTTGCTATGGTAATAGTTTATGCTACTATGTTAACTGGAGCTGTTTACAAGGATTCTCATTATGTTAACTGCAAATATATTTGCCAGTTGTGAAATCTTTTGTATTAATCAGAGCTTTATAAGATATATAAGACCATGATGATTTATATCGTTATTATGACCAGATATAGGATCTTATTTGTGGAATTAAATATATGTTTTTTATAAGGATTGTCAGGTTGAGTTGACAATTATTTTATACTTTCTTCACTTCTATCTGTAATGAGTTGTAATAAAGAGGTGTTTTCTGTTTTACGAATATTTAACTGAATTTCATTATTATACACGAAAAGAAATGAGCCTAATTATCGGAGAATGTGCTGGAATTGAACCACATTCTGAGCAGGATCACTTGTTATTACGTTGTAGATGTTCCATTTGGTTGTCCCCACCAGTCTTTTTACGGTAAGAATAGCATCTTCTTTGATATTCATTCTACGTATCTGGCGGGTCTGGAACTAGTATCTCTTGAATGCCAGCTGTATGTGGTATACTTTAATGACGATTTTTGCTACATTGACTGATGGAAATTGGCAGATTTTATTTCACTTGTTTTTTCGCATTCATTTAAAATAAAGAAAATCCGGCCGCGCTCGAGAATGTCAAGACCACGTATTTTCTTTGTAAGTTTGGGACTCTCCCACTCATTCAAGTCTCGTTCAAATCGTCAGGTTATTGAGTTGCAAACTTTCCAGCATGTTATCAACCCACCTTAACATAATAGCTTGAGTATTTCTGACTCTCGATTTTTATTACTTTTCTGATCGGTTGTCCAACACACTAGACCCTAAATAAAGGGCTCATGTATGGTGAAGGTAATGGACATGGTATTCCCCTATCTGTTTAACTGCCATTCAAGTAAGTAACAAAATGTCCTATTGAGCTACGCTATTACAATAGCTGGCTGAGGAAAATACATATAGGGTTTTCCATCTCAAATTAATCACTCTGTGTATTTCTTATCCCGTAGTTGAAAGCCCTTTGAAGCTTCTTTACAGTGGTGTATGAGAAAAGTAATTTTGATTATTGAAAAAAGAGAAAACAAATTGATTTTTTTTTTGAGAAAAAACTTTCGAGAGTAGTTAGTGCCTGCACGTATTAACCATTAGATTGACTTACCTTGAGGTTTTGGACGATTAGAAAATAAGGTTTTGTTGTGAACTTTAATGAAAGCCATCTTAACAAACTACAACAATCTTAAAAAGATTTTATTGATTTCTTTGAATTGCAATTTTTCGCATTCAACGAGAAAAATTCTCCCAAACTAGGTATAAATAAAAAAATAAATGAAAACATTTATCTTGACATTTGATCATTTGATGCATTGTTAATCAATCACTGAGTTACTACTTTGACGATGTGGTTACAATTTTAAAAATATTTATGGTGTACACATTGCATGCTCAAGAGGTAAGCCTTTATTACTAAAATCAAAATTGTACACTTTGGGGATATTTGGTCAAACCATCTCGAACGTAACGTCCGCCATAAGTACGTAATAAAATTGATAACTATATCAATACTTCAAAGACTACATCATCTTTCATAACTACAAAAAATATCTTAATATAACACTAACGCTCAGTAACGTCAGACTAGAAAAAGTAGACGATACTCGATTCTTGGGAGTGAACATAGATGAACACCTAAACTGGAGGAATCACTGTGAGTATGAAAGCATGTTTTGACCTATACTCCGCGTGTTTTATATTCTGGGGCCTGAGAGGTGTCCTTAAAGTGAACAGTTCTTGAATGTATTCCACGCACAAATGTCCTCTAGGCTATTCAATGGAGTCATGATTTTGGGTACCTCTTCAGCTGGCAAACATGTATTCATCTCTCAAAAGACAATAATAAGGTGCGTTGCGGGTATCTCACAGTTAACATAATGTAGTCCTCACTTTAAAGCATTAGGTCTTCTTTCCCTTCCTTGATTTCAAAACCAAAATAAGGCTACATCACTTTTTGAAAACAAAGATAAATTCTTAAAAAATAGTGACATTCAGATATTTCGTACTATCGATACTATTTGTTTTGGTCCAAGGTAGCTTCACCGAAGTCCACAGACAACAATCGGAATGCTTCCGCGATCTTCATATTGTTTTCACGCAAAATTTGATTCAGATTCTTCGATTCATTTTTGAAATAGGCAAAAATCTAAGACGAGCCCGAACACGTCCGAGTAAAAGCTGTCACAAATTAACTAAACATTCAAAATAGCCGACCCTTCAGCATAAGTCACAAAATATGGAGAATCGAATATACACGTACATTCAAAATTCGGGATACATTTTGAACAGACCTCGTAGCCTTAGGTTCCGTTATGAGCTGACCTCAGATTTCCTACCGTACATTGCCGCTGTGTTATTTTCAGGACTTCAAGACCAACAACTCTGGATCAAGGGGCATAATGTTTGAAGGCGTAGCGAAGATGCTGTGTGATAATAACACATAATAAGTCTTGGGTCTGCCACATAGATGGCTTGATCAGTGTCGTGCTGCTTCTGTTTTTCGTTAATTCGAACCTTCGAAAGTAAAGAGTGTAGAAATTACTTGACATTCGGCATAGTTGTGGTCCCGATATTGAATTTCAAGCGATACTACATACAACTTAGACTCTGCCGCACGGAACAACGATCAAAAGGTTTCTGCTCATTTTAAACGGAGTCGAACAACCACCGACGATTCTGAGTGCTCTGGTCGACCAAATTCGGCAGTTGTTCCGGAAAATACCAAAAAGTCCATAAAAAAGTTTTGTCGATAGTAAACTAAAGTTATGTGAGATAACGGAAGAGTTAAAGATATTAGGAAGCAGTGTATTCACTATTTTGCATGATCCTTTGTCCACAAAAATGCTTTGCTCGAAATGGGTGCAACTCTTGCTCGCATATTATCAAAAACAACAGCGCATCGACAATCGGAACGGAATTTAAAGAGGAAAGAGTAGGATTTTTTTGCATCAATATGTGATGATAGATGGAACATAGAAACAAGGGTCCGCTACTACACACTTGAACCCAAAAGAATGTCAGCTGAATGGATAGCGGGTCGTCCAAAGCGACCAAACATCGTCGGGTGACATCCGTATTTTAGGATGTGAAAGATATTTGGTTCGATATACGATAGAGGTAAGACCATCAACAATGAATATTAAATAGCATTATCGGATCGATTGAGTGAAGAAATAAAGAATAAACGTCTGTTAATGTAAAAGAAAGAGGTAATGTTTTGCCAAGACAATGCTCATATGGCATGACCAAATTGCGATTCAAAATGATTGACCAACTAACGTATTCTCCAGATTTGGCCCTCAGTAACTACTAGCTGTGCTGGCGACAAAAGAACGTTCCAGGGAAAGAGGTTTGGCTTCAATAAAATAGTTGCCGAGGTTCAAATATATTTTGAAAGCTAAGATAAATCGTTTTACAGAAAAAGTTTGAGAAGTTGAAGGAACGTTGAAATATTCATTCTTGAAGGGGACTATGTTACTAATAAAAGTAGAATTTTCCAAAAGAAGTGTGTGTTTACAAGTTAGGACCGGGACTTATTTAGTTATGTGTTATATATCGATAGTATTCCCGATTCTCTCATTTTCTTCGATAAGTTTATTGCTGTTTGATATAATCTGATTGACGTAGTATGGAAAGCTTTTCTCTGTGAGCTTTATAACTCTTTCTAAGAGACCATTCCAGCTAAGGGTGGTATTCAGGATTACTTTCAGATCTGAATTTCAAGCTTCGCTCGAGAACCCGATGGTTTCGCCTCAAATGGTGGTTTCAATTTGTGCCTCTTCCCTTCCTTGTTCTGCTGAAGGGAAGCTCAGTACTTTTTGAGGACTTAGAGACATATTTTTCCTGATAAGCCACTCGTCTCTAGTGTTCATACCTTCTGGAGAACATTTGAGATCGTTGCCTTCGTATTTTCTCCAACAGCTATTCGACGAAAGGGTCAACAGCAAAGGTGATAGAATGGTCTCCCTGCGGGCGTCCCCTCGCTGCCACGAACCTCATGATCTACCTCTGATATGGATTCGTCAGACTCCTATTCTTAGGAGTTGTTTGAACCAAGTAACAAACTATTGGTTAGATTCTCCATTGTTTGTAATTTGGAAGATGTACCAGTAGAACAAAAGACTGACGAGAGAGCAATGAAGCAGATCGTTAACGGATTGCACATTCACGTGCGTTGTCTTGAAATTCTTGTGGAGATAAATAAAATGAATATGATTGATATTCCCCCTTTTTATATAATTCATTTTTTAATAGATATATGTATCTACAGGAAAATGAATATTATTTTTTCCGTCACTCATAGCACGTCTCGCTATTAGATCTATTTTCATTAAAAGGCATATTTGATGGTGAAAATAGGCTGCAATGGTGTAGATATGTGTTTGCGACTAGTCTAAACGGTGTCTCTAATTCAAGGTGAAATTTTTCATTTTGATTTTTCTACTTGGGTTTCTTATTTTGTTCGGTAATCTATCTACCTAGCTCTCGTCTTACAATTACCTAGCTATAATGTTTCTAATAAATATGGCCTCGAAAAAAAATTGTATACGCTGACCAGCAGATGCAAGACGCCTTCAAGAATATTGCCGCTGGTATATCGGTTCGCGCAGTTGTTAAGCTTCATAGAATTTTCCGAATAGCACTCTTCTATAAACAGAATGTATATATCCGCTAATACAGAAAAATTGGATCACCCTCAATCCTATCCAATCTATATTCAGAACGAGATTCCCTGCAACAAATGGTCAGCTACTTGACGGTGTACAGGAACTAGTAAAAACTTTGAATCAACCTAACAGATTTATTGACAGAAGGCCACGAAAATCCTGGAATAACTCTTTCGTCAAATGAAATCCCCTCATCACAACAAACGTGAGCGAGAACCTCACTGTATCACGCGTTAACGTCACCAAAGAGAGATTTGGAAAAATGGTTTACTGAAATTCACAGTTATCTGATGAAATGCCAGTATGACTGCATTTTATCATCCCCAGATTGTGAGTTCAATTGTGATGAGAGCGCATTTTTCCTGAATCCTAAAGGAATTTTGGTTTTGGCCATTAAAGGTGTCTTCACCAAGTTATAAATTGCGATGAAAAGGAATGTTTGAATTCGACTACTTTGTTGAATGTAAATGCTGCTGGGCAATTATCTCCATCTCTGGTTGTGCTCAAATACAAAAAGAGTCCTGATGATATTGGAAGGAGTATACTAGAGGATTGGGGTAAATCTGTCTCTAGGTGCATGACTGATGATTATGATTATTTGGTAGATGAATTCCACCCTTGGTTATTGAGAGAAAACATTATTCTATTTGACCATGCAAACCAGTTCTTGCGAAGATAATTATATAGTTGTGATAAAACTACTACTAAATGAAACTAAATGCAACCAGTTTTTTGTGTCCGTTTTGCGTTCACCTAAGGCAAAATGGAAACAAGTTGCGAATCGTGGCGGATTGTGCACTTTTATCATTCTGATTTGTAGTGGAAAGATCTTGCACCGTTATAACAAGCTTTGAATATGCGGTAATGAAAATGCGGTCTATGCCCGTGGAAACCGCAAAAAGTCGTGACCTCTATTAAAGAACATGTCGCGAAAATCTCTTCTTGCAGCAGGATAGTAAGTACTGTAGAAGAGTGTGAAATATATCTAAATAATGTTTTGGCAAACATTTATAAGCGCAACAGCTGAAATTATTTGAACAGCAGAGAACCATTATACAGGTAAGTTAGAGCATAAATGGCTGTTCACAATTGGGAAGAGCATTAGGAAGACTTCCCTGCAGTTTTGTGAACACTTATTTGCATAAAGAAGGGCATAATTTCCAGTTGCATTATGAAAACGTGCTTAGTCCTGATATAGTAATTACTAAGTTCAATAATAACAGTGAGAACAACAACGACTTATTGGATAGTTCATTTTCCTCTAGTAATGATCCTCGCACCTTTACCTGTACAAACTGAAAGTCCTTCAACTTTGTGCAAAGTATGCCCATAAGAAGCAGAGGAATAGGTCCAGATGCTGTGACACAAGCAGTGGTAGGAATATATGAAAAGAGGAAGAGGAAGAATCAGGAGGATGAATAAACCAAGAAAAGACGAGCGGAGGAAATAATTCGGAAGAAGAAAGAATGAGAAGCGTTAAAGAGAAAAAACAATGAAGAAAAGAAAAACAGGAAGCTAGTCAAGATCCAAACTAATATAAACCGTCGAAAAGTATTAGTTCCGAGTGAAGGTGTACAAGAGGAGTGGCAGCCTTTCCAACAATCATAGAATGACAGTGAAGTGAACAAAAAGCTAATGAGCTAGAGACATGGAAGATAGGACCTATGAGGATGAATGTGAAGTGAAAGAAGATAAGAGGGAAGTAGATCTATCAATCGAAAACGTATGTCACAGTGTGTTAGAAGAAAACCGTGACGTGAATTCCTAAGAAAATACGAGATCTGTGTTCAACTGTGATGCAAACAATTACCAAGTTACAATTATCGAGATTTCGTCAACTGAACTAGACTGGCGAACTAACAACCTATTGTATTTGACTTGTACCCAATATATTCCTGGATGTAACGTCATTTTAAGCAAAAGCCTGAATGGAAAACCAGATCAGAATGAAAAACCAACTGAACGAACAACGGCTTTATCTTCAAAGAAAAAGAACATCAAAGTTCTATACAAGATTGTATAGAATTTGAGTATCATGATATGATACTGTTCAACAGGTTTGGAACTGTGTTCGATGCAAATTCTCATGAAATCAAAATAATCTAAGTTCGTGATATTGCCCCAACCTTCAGTCTATGGTCATAATGAAAAAAAAATATTACCAATTTCCCATGCCTATTGATGTTCAGTGGTGATACCACATTCTAAATTCGAATAATTTTGGAGGCAACAAGATAATGATAGGAATATATAAAGCACTGTATTAAAGTCAGTTGTCTTGTACTATCTGTTTGTCTGATTATATTAATGTTACTTAGTGCCAATACTTCAATGTAATTGGCAATTACGGGTTTCAGAGGGTCTGCCATAGGGTCGAAAAGGACCATTGAAAAACTTTGATTATTGAAAGCTGATACAAGAAAGCTGATTTTCAGAAATCTAATATTCAGGTAATCAACAGAAGATATTGAAGTTAAAGTTGAGTCCATGGTAAATAATAATGAAATTATTCTAAGAATGATAAGTTTACAATTTGTCATGAGTGACAAAGATATTTTTCATTCTACTAACTTTCCATTTCATGTATGGTGAAGACCTATCACTATATATCTTGATGATATCAGGTTTAGTGTCGTAAGACCAACACACAGACTGGCTAAGTATCGTCTTGAATTTGGGAAACATTACCTACAAGCTACCTAAGCTATGACTTAGGATTCCAATCTTCTTGAGTGTCCCAAAAATTGTCATATATATATATATATATATATATATATATATATATATATATATATATATATATATATATATATATATATATATATACAGGATATCCTCCGGACTGTCCGTTAAAAACTTTTGAGTTCCAATTACAATATCAAGCTGAAATTTTATACGCGGCCATAACTAGCAATTTCAATTGAAGTGAAATATTTTCAAAGTGATACCATTTCCGGTTATACCGAAAGTGGGTCATCACTTTGTTATTTCAAATGGCAATCTACCTTTTTTATTATACATCTAGAACCGACATTTGAGCAAGGCATAAAATACCCAAGTTGTTGGCACTTATCTGTCAAAACTTTTGACAGATTTAATTATTTTTGTTATAAACTCGATTTCTGAGGAACATTTAAAAAAATTTGTAGCTCGTAGATCTTTTGCACTACAGACACAATTTTTGCTCGGGTGGATAGAAGAAGGATCAAAGAATTTTTTAAGCAGTCTACACATGTCAAATGTTAATTGCGTTGTTTTGTATGATTTTTTCAATTTGGCATTTTTCAAACAGCAATAACTCAATTTTTTCAAATTGCACGTGCCAATTTTTGTATCGCCATCAGATGAAGCGTCAAATTTCAGATGGAATTGTATCAGCATGTATTATACCCATCTCTTATAGTTCCGAAATAATTTGGGAATATATTGAATTTTGATGATTTTGCAAGAACTAACAGAGAATGCTTTGAAATATTTGAATCAAGTAGCTGAACGGGCTACGCTCACCTGACAGGTGCCTAAAATTAATGTACTTGTCACTTCGTTCATTCGAATTTTATATTTCAACAAGAATTGTTGGTAATTTGAAGTGAAAATTTTTGAAAAACACCAGATTGCTAATAAAATGGCTGATCATTCAAACGAGGATATGTTTAATCTCTTTTCAATACATGGCGAATGTCAAAAAGTGGTGGATAGAAATTGCAGGCAATTCAATAACCAATTTCCAAATTTGGCGCCTATGAGTAAAACAGAATTTCGAAGGATTAGAAGCAATTTTCTGCAATTTGGAGGAACAAAACACATAGAAACTAGAAGAAAACCAATTCTCGAGGACGACGACAATCAAATTGATACGCTAACGTATTTTCGTGCCAATCCACATGCGTCCATTAAGTCAGCATCAATGGATATTGGATTGAGTTATATTTCCATTCACAGGATCCTTGAGAAACATAGCATGCACCCGTATTCTTTTATCAGACTACAAAAATTGAAACCAACTGACTTTCCCAAGTGGCTAAATTTCTGTGAAAATTTATTAATTCGGTTTCAAGAAGATGAGACAATTCTGCAAACAATTATATGGTCTGATGAAGCCAAGTTCAATGAAAGTGGAAAGAAATCCACTTTTTTGGGCCACAGAACATCCACATTTCATTGAGGTTATTGATTTCCAAAATAAATTCAGCGTGAACGTTTTTGCAATTTTAATGAATGTTTTGTTGGCTTATCACATTTATGAGGAAAATCTTAATGGACAAAGATACCTGGAAATTTTGAGAGGAACATTAGCAAATTTTTTAGATGGACTACCCCTTAACATTCTGAGGGATTGCTATTACCAAATGGGTGGTGCACTAACACATGAAACACGAGCTGTAGATCGGCAGCTAATAGAAATGTTCGAGGATAGATGGTGGGGTAATCAAGGACCAAATTTATGGTCTCCGCGTTCTCGGGACCTGACGCCCCTTGATTTGTATTTATGGGGCAAAATCATGAGTGAAGTGTATCTTATTCCTGTAAGAAGTAAAGAAGAGTTACTAGAGCGCAATCATAATGCTTTTTGTAATATTGATCCTGAGGAAACTAGAAGGGCAACTCATCATGTTCGTATACGAGCTCTCAAGTGTATCGAGCAAAATGGGGTCCATATTGAACATTTATTCACATCGTAAATTAGTTTCATCCTATGATGTTTGCTATCATTTATTCTTATTAATGTAATTATCTTCGATGATTGGTTTTCGCTTAGTTCTTACAATTTTTATTCATCCGAATTGTAGAAAATTGCTTTTAATGCTTCGAAATTTTATTTTACTCATAGACGGTAAATTTGGAAATTCGTTATTGAATTGCCTGCAATTTCTACCCACTAATTTTTACATTCTAAAATGAATTAAAAAAGATTAAATATATTTTCGTTTGAATAACCAGTGGTTTTATTCCAAATGTGTTATCTTTTTGGATATTTTCAATCTGAAATAACGACAATTCTTGTTGAAATATCAAATTCGAATGAACGAAGTGACAAGTACATTAATTTTAGGCACGTGTCAGGTAAGCGTAGCCAGTTCAGCTACTTGAATCAAATATTACAAAGCATTCTCTCTCAGTTCTTGCAAAATCATCAAAATTCAATATATTCCCAAATTTTTTTAAATGTTCCTCAAAAATCGAGTTTATAACAAAAATAATTAAATCTGTCAAAAGTTTTGACAGATAAGTGCCAACAACTTGGGTATTTTATGCCTTGCTCAAATGTCGGTTCTAGATGTATAATAAAAAGATAGATTGCCATTTGAAATAACAAAGTGATGACCCACTTCCGGTATAACCGGAAATGGTATCACTTCAATAATATTTCACTCCAATTGGAAATCACTAGTTATGGCCGCGTACAAAATTTCAGCTTGATATTGTAATTGGAACTCAAAAAGTTTTTAACGGACGGTCCCGGTAGATATCCCTGTGATATATATATATATATATATATATATATATATATATATATATATATATATATATATATATATATATATATATATATATATATATATATATATATATATATATATATATATATATATATATATATATATATATATATATATATATATATATATATATATATATATATATATATATATATATATATATTGTAGCTCGTAGATCTTTTGCACTACAGACACAATTTTTGCTTGGGTGGATAGAAGAATGATCAAGGAATTTTTAAGTTGTCTACACATGTCAAATGTTTATTGCGTTGTTTTGTATGATTTTTTCAATTTGGCCTTTTTTAAACATCAATAACTCAATTTTTTCAAATGGCACGTGCTAATTTTTATATCGCTATCAGATGAAGCGTCAAATTTCAGATGGAATTGTATCAGCATGTACTTAACCCATCTCTTGTAGTTCCGAAATAATTTGGGAATATATTGAATTTTGATGATTTTGCAAGAACTAACAGAGAATGCTTTGGAATATTTGAATCAAGTAGCTGAATGGGCTACGCTCACCTGACAGGTGTCTAAGATTAATGTACTTGTCACTTCGTTCATTCGAATTTGACATTTGAAATAACAAAGTGATGACCCACTTTCGGTATAACCGGAAATGGTATCACTTCGAAAATATTTCACTTCAATTGGAAATCGCTAGTTATGGCCGCGTATAAAATTTCAGCATGATATTGTAATTGGAACCCAAAGTTTTCAACGGACGGTGCCGGTGGATATCCCTGTATAAATAAAAGGGTTTCAACCCCGACGAGTTGCCCATATATCTGTTCATGCAATCAAACTGATTTCATGAAAAAAATAGCCCGGTAATTAATACCACTGCAAGGCAATAATCAAAATCAAAACATATTCTGGAATCATTATATGTTAGGATAACGTTAAATATTTTTGGAATATATCTATCTACCAGGATATATAGAAACAATAGCATCGTCAGACAATGACATCAATGTACCAACGAATAGAGTCAGAGGCTTTCTCCCCGAAAAAATCCAGTGTACGGACCTAAGTCAAGTAACACTGAATGTTACTCATTCATAGTTTTCTTTGTGTGAAGTGATGAACGATCGAATAAAATACTGCTTTGAATATAAATATGATAAAATTGTCAGCTAATTATATTACATTTATGTATATAAATAAATAAAACATGAAATGATATTCTGAGCAGTATAAACTAAAGAGAAAACCTATGACTCTACCTCATTATTTTTTCGGAAAGAAACCTGCGAAGAATATTACAAGATTTGATGACTGTTATCTTCTGAAACTGTTCAAATAAATTTTTCTTCAGACCTAAAATCTCAATATTTTGTGAAGATTCCTAGCATTATATATTTAGAAATTTTTTCATTGTATTTATTTTGTATATTATGTCTGTCGGGTATAGCAATATCAATTATATATGTTATTCGATTCTGTTTATCAGTAAAAATGATATCTGGCCTATTGTGTTTTACAGCTCTATAGCATGGAATTGTTTTATCAAAATAAAGTTTATAAGATATATATATATATATATATATATATATATATATATATATATATATATATATATATATATATATATATATATATATATATATATATGTATATTTTCTGCAGCATCATTTGTTGAAAGGCCATATTTAACGTAATGTCCCATACTCTTCTTATATTTGTCGTTTTCCTTGTCAAATCGCGGCTTATAATATAAGGTGAAACACCGTGTATATTTGGTGGGTAAAGAAAATTGAAAATTTTTCTTGAGATTTTATTTCAAATTGAATCGGAAAGAGTGCTATGTTTTTTCGATTGATTCTGTAAAAGGTTTGATAGAGTAAAATTTAGTGAAGTTAATTTTGAGATCAAAATTACTAGATGAAAGGTACGAACCTCCTAAGTCCCTTCTTCATAATGTCCATGGCCGCTATCAATACGATGGACGAATTTCCGGTCTTCCATCGACACGTTCATTTCATGCGGTTACTGCAGAACCGGAAATGCGAAGCTGAGAGACGAGAATACCAACATTAAAACTCATTATCTGGCTAATAATGAGCAAATTGACATGAAGTTGAAATTGATTCTAAATTTATGAACGTATAACATGAGAATGTTTGGATCAAAACTTTCAGATGAACATATCTTTAAATTACTATCCTTTTGTCAACTGAATTTGTTTTATGAATTGATTATTCCTGGTATCCATTTACTGTGTAATCGGTCACACACGTTGTTCTTGTTTGATATATTGAAGAAGTATAAATGGTAATAAAGTTAGATGCTCATTCATTATTTTCAAATAGACAGCGTGTTCACAGATTCATATCTTCTATGTTTTATCAAATGGGACACCATATGTTTTCATCAATTTTTATCGTGTTTATCCAAAATAAGGTGAGATTCTTTAGACCAGTATATGCCTTAATTGAATTAATCCACATTCTGTGAAAGTATGACATTTTTGGAACATCGTTTGTATTTACTGGTATTTATTTAGGATCTAACCTCATTATTTTTTAATTTCGAATGACACACCTTGTATTTGTGAAAATATGTGGCAATACGACGCAAAAATTTCTTCTCACATTACTGAGATTGTCCGGAGTAATATTATGGATCTTGAATTCTTTGTATGATATCATCCTTTGTGATATTCAAATATACCATCCCGTATTAAATGACTACAAAGAAAAGACAATTTCATTATTTATTGAATTATATTTGTTATCATATACATATTCTCAACAGATACAGGAAAAAATGATTTTGTATTTTATTGATTTACAATATTGTCAATTAGTGATGAAGTGTGATTCTCTTTTGATTTTTCATTTCAGGAGTTATCCATCGTCTATTTCGAACATTTTCTAATTTTACTTAACTGTCGTTCATATACTTCTTGATGATAATAAGAAACTTAACTGTGTATTCTACTATCACAAGGTCTCTCGACCATCTTCAGCTGACAACAAGTACTGAAATAATGTTGAAAATACATACATATATAAACAGGTTGATACGAAATTAATAAGGGTGCAACAAGTCGTAATAACCGAATTATGTTAAAAACAGGTATTATTTAAAGATATCAAATATGGATGAATAAGCCGGGCCATAGTGGTCGTTCAGAAGATTATCTCTATGGGGAGTTTGTTGAAGTTTTGAAATTTCGATAATTTGAAGTTGATCAAGTGTTTACTATTTGAGAATTAGCTGAGAACAATCAATGGTTATCCAAATATAATAAACGGAATGATCAGAAAGAAACAAACACAAATAGCATTTATAATATTCACCCACGTATAGAATCAATCAATACAGATTAATATATTTCATTAACATGTTTTGTCCCTATCAGCGAAAAGATTGCAAATGTCATTTTCAAAACTGCGTAAAAAAGTAGCTTTCAAAACCCACATGAAACTCTCCTAAGAATTTTTTAAAAGTGAAGATAAAGTTGATATATTTGACAATACTGGGGTTTTACAAGTTGTCCTCTATGAATTGTGAAGGCGTCTACCGGGTGCAACTGAAACTAGGGCCAATCCTGTAACTTTTTTTCTACTTGGAATACTTTGATGAAATTTGGGAATCGGATAGAAGACAACGTTTTAAGGCGTAGAGGATATGATGCTCGTCTCCTGCGCAGAGTTACCTGGGTTCAATCCACACAAAATCGGTGCGATTTTTCTTATTCTGGGAATCGTTTGAATATCCATCTTTCGGAGGAGATGTAAAGCCTGTAACTTTTTTTTCTACTTGAAATACTTTGATGAAATTTGGAAATCGGATAGAAGACAACGTTTTAAATCTGATAACAGCCGGCTCGGTGGCGTAGAGGATATGATGCTCGTCTTCTGCGCAGAGTTACCTGGGTTCAATCCCCACAAAGTCAGTGCGATTTTTCGGATTCTGGAAATCGTTTGAGTATCCATCTTTCGGAGGAGATGTAGAGCCATCGGTCCTGTCTAACAGAGATGTGTTGGACATTAAAGATCCCTTCCCTCGACACGAGAGGGTTTCGGCAAAATTCCCGGGTTAGTAAGGTGACTTAATTCCCCGGCATGTCATTGGCCGAAAGACGGAAATAGAGCACGTTAAAGGAATAACAACAAACAAATCTGATAACAGTTTGACATTTCGTTTCCGGTTATGCCAAAAACGATACCAACTTTCGATTTTCGAATGGAGTTTGAATTTGATTTTTTGCTTATTTTAATTGTTCATCTCATCCTTCGACGTTCTGACATATTTTTCAAAAAAAAAAACAAAATACAATCTTTTTTTTTCTGCAATTTTCATCTTTCGTTCTAGGAGGCTATGAACAGTGACAGTTGGCTTAGCTCAACATCTCCTATCACGACAATACAAGATTGTATCTAAAAATTTAATTGCTCAATTTTTACTGGGTGTCAAAGTTGATAACAAAGGAGCAAAAGAGAGAACAGCGAAAACGAAATAATTATAATGAAGGTTCAAAAATACCACCATTCACACGAACACAACAGTGCACACAATTGATGGTTCCCCTCACAACTTTATTTAACTGTTGGGGTGTATTGTCTGCAATAGCCTGCCTCAATGGGTTCTCCAATTCTTGTTGGGTTCTAACAGGTGTTTGGTAAACCCTATTCTTCAAATGGCCCCACAGGAAGAAATCTAGTGAACTCAAATCTGGTGTTCTAGCTGGCCATCTTGTGGGAGCATTTTTCGGGAAAAATTTCGTCGAGATACCCCGAGACCTCCCTTATGTTGTAAGGAGGTGCACCATATTGTTGAAAATATATTTCATTCACAACAGCTAATGTCAACTCCTCCAATTCATCTTGTATTTCGGTTCTCAAAAATTCCAAATATATCTCCCCTGTCAATGAACCTTCAAAAATTATAGGCCCTATTAAATATCTTTCTATCATCGCCATCCAGACATTGAACCCAAAACGTTCTCGGAAGTTTCCATCTTGATATATGTGCTCTTTTTTTTACGACCAGTACCTGGTATTTTGCCTATTGAATATCCCCCCATTGTTTTGGAAACGTGATTTGTCACTGAATAAGATCTTCGTGGGATATTGTGGATCACCCTCTATTTTCCTAAGGTACTCTTCATAGTACTGGAGTCGCCTAACACCATCGTTACCATACAGGTGTTGGTGTAATTGATATTTAAATGAGCGGTACTTAACGTTCTTTCAAAATTCTCCAAGCGCTTTGGTAGATAATTTCAAGCTCCTCGGCAATTTCCCTCGTTGATGTGGTTGGATTAATATCAACAAATGTAAATACGTTTATTTGGGTTGCACCTCACGAAATTTTCGTTCAACTTTTAGAGAAATAGGTTCTATTCGGATGGAGTCTTTCCGGATAGCGCTCTCTGTATAATTCTTCAGCTTGAACGCTCTTTTGCACTCTCCATAAATAAGGAGCATATCGACTTTTCAATTTGAGTGTATTGATTCATACTCAAAACTGAATTCACTAATTCGTAATATCGATAATTAACAACAATGGAATTTTACTCACACTTTTATGATCACAGAATATTATAAGTATGAACAAAAATTTTGCATCGCCAACGTAGTTATTGTTATTAGTGAATGGGAAAACTGCAAAAATTGCAGGTATTTTCCACTAGAACTCCAGAACCAATAAGAATAAAGTGACTTGAGTGGTATAAAAAAAAGATAAAAAAATACTACTTCTGTAATACTGGGTGGCCCGATATGGTTGTCTCAGGAGAAAATCTACTTTTTGAGGATAAACTGAAATTTAAAAGTTTGACACCCCGTAAAAAATGAGCAATTAAATTTTCAGACACAATCTTGTATTTTCGTGATATGAGATGTTGAGCTAAGCCAACTGTCACTGTTCATGGCCTTCTAGAACGAAAGGTGAAAATTGCAAAAAAAAAGATTTGTTTTGTTTTTCTTTCAAAAATATGTCAAAAGATCGTAGGATGAGATGAACAATTAAAATAAGCAAAAAATACAGGGTGTCCCATTTGAAAATCGAAAGTTGGTATCGTTTCTGGCATGACCGGTAGGAAATGTCATATTAATATTATCAAATTCAAAATGTTGTCTACTATCCGATTCCCCAAATTTTATCAAAAGATTCCAGATAAGAAAAAGGTACAGGGGTGGCCCTAGTTTCAGTTACACTCGGTATATAGATCAGACTGGTCGTTCATTCAAAACTAGATACGAAAGCATCAATCAGATTACAATAACCAGAAAACCGACGAATTTACTCTCTGTTCACATTGTAACGGAAATGGCCATCATTTTCTACCCATAGATCAAGTTCAAATTGTTCACAGAATACCTAAGGGTCGAAAGTTAGATGTCTTAGAATCCATCAAAGTCTTCAAATTCCAACAAATTCCACACAGAGATAATCATCTGAACTACCAGTATAACCTGGCTTATTCGTTCATATTTGATATCTTCAAATAACAATTGCTTTTAACATAATTCGTTTATTGCCTCTTGAGTGGAATTTTTCTTTTAGTAGAAAAGATTTGCAATACTTGGTATGTGATTTTGGTAATAGAAAGGGTATTGTGGGTCCACAATTTAGAGAAGGAAATATTCCGAGCCTTAAGTGGACCTCAAAATTTATTTCAAGACATAAAACACTTACACATAGATTAAATCAAAAGATCTAAGTAGAAAATACGAAAAACAACCCTGGTTGAAATAGCAGCATATATCAATGCCTTGCGCCAGATATTGGCCCCCGAAAATGAGACGATAAGCTCTTCAAGAATCTATAATTATGATGAAACTAATTCGTCTGACGAGCCGCGATGTAAAAAGTTTATTTTTGAAAGAAGTACTAAATATCTGGACCGTATCTTGATTAATCTAAGTCAAGCATTTCTATAATGTTTTGTGGATCGGGAAGTCGAGTAGTGATACTCTTTGTGGTTTATAAATCGAAACACCTATGGTTCACATGGATGGAAGGTGGACTCCCACTTATCAGATATGATAGAAGTAAAAGTGGGTGGTTTTATTGTGTTATGATGCTGATTGGTTTTGACAACATTTTATTCCATATGTAAAAAAAAAGAACAAACTGTGGTTGAGTTAGATGATAACTTTTCCAGTCACTGTTCTATGGATGTACTTCAAGCAGCGGAGCAGAAAGTATAACTTCTGCCTGCTTTCCAAAAAAAATCTACGCATCTGTGTAATGCTATCAAGCATTCTATGCACTTCTGAAGAGAAAATGGCAAGAAATAATGTAAAATTAGGCAGAAGAAGAAAATATTGGATAGATAACGATAGCAGTGAGGAATTTATTTTTTGATTTAATGATTATAATTCCGATGTAAGCTTTAACAGTTTCCAGGATCATGAACAACTGAACCGACTGAAGATGAATATAATTCAGATTATAACAATATGCCATTGGCAATTTTGAAACATCATATAACTGGGATAAGTGAGGGTAATATTGAGCTGATCAGTGTAAACAAAACACAATCACAGTTAAATAAAGAAAAAGAAGAAAAATTTAACAAGGATGACTACGTTTCAGTTGAACATTTACGACAATCCTGAAAGCTAAAAAGGATTACATTGGGAAAATTTTTCAAATTTCTGGAAATCAAATATGAGAAATAAAAACTTCAAATTTATTTGACCTACAGTGGAAGACAGGTCATTTATTGAAAGGCAGCACATGGTTCAGAATTTAAATAAACCCATTGATTCAAAGAGATGTTTAATTTTTAACGAACTTAAACACCTAAATTTAAAAATTGATTAATATCTTTGTTATAGTTTTGAGTGATTAAAAGAAGTTATTTTTATTTAAATTTATTGTTATGGAATTTGAATAAGTTTGTTTTATTTTATTGTAATCGTAACTAATACAATAGATATCATAGAAATTATTTTATGTTTTAACTTTCTACATGAATTTTTTTGAATAAATCTCAACTTGGACGAATTTATAGTTTCATTTCTATTTATTTATGTCTAGAAACAAAACTATTATTCTCCTACATAAAAATCTAGTTAATGTTTTAACCCGTCGGCTAACATTAAACATTACTGATATGTAATAGTTCAGTTAAAGTTATATTCTTGGTCCATGACTTCGACCACCCACAAATTTTTTAAATAAAAGTAAAAAGGAATCAAAATTAAAATCATCAGGGTATACCAACAATTGATGGTGAGCCCTAAAATAATTACCATACTATTTCACTCAAATAAGATAAATCTAAAACAATTCATCTTTAATTTTCATTTCAGTCAGTGTAAGGGGACCTTACGGTACAAGATGTTCGCATTTATTTTTTCTTCATATCTGGTCTTTGCAAGACATTAAATCACTTTTACTATTCTTCAACTTATTTTGTTTTCAATACTTTTTAGTGAAGCTCAAAAAATTTTTTCCTAAAATGAATTTTACTCAACATTTATTGAATTTTGCGGGTGTTCTTTAGACCTTTTCGAGGTGTTTATTTGATGACAGTACTGTTAGAAGACACTCTCGAAATCTACAAGAGATGATAAATATAATTGAAAAACTCAACCATTAATATGTAAAGCCACCGAATACAACGGAAACAAGTTAGATGATAATTTATAAAAGAAACGAAACTGAACCGTCACGGACATATACCGGGTGGGGCAACTAGAACGGAAAAGACTCAATAACTGCTAAAATATTCGTTTCTGGACAAAAAGCAACCCCAAGTTGGGAGTGTCTTTTATAATTAGTTAATTTATATTTTTGACCTGGATTGTTACTTATTATAGATGATTAAGATAATTATGTCTGGTATAAATAAGTTAAACAAGTTCATCCACTCCTTATGTGGGTACTTTTTATCATATGGGATTCTTGCCTTGCACTAACGATTCCAATAGTTACGGCTTCATAAAATTCGAACATATTATGCACAAGTATATCTTTATACCGGCTGGGGCAACTAAAACGAAAAAGATTCAATAACTGCTAAGCTATTCGTTCCTGGACAAAAAGCAGAAACAGGTCAATTTTTGTCTGAAGGAGGACAACTTTTAACACACGTTGATTTTATTTTACATCAACCCCCTAAGCAGGGGTGCACAAAACTCAATTTTTTGAATAGGGAAGACAGCTCGAGTGATAATTCATTGGAAAGCTCTTCTCAACACAAATGTGTAATAATTTTTGAGTTTTGACATATTCCGAAGAAGATATAGGCTGGTTCGTCAAAAGACGAGTTATTTTCAGTGATTGCAAAATCTGTCGATTTCGAATGAACATTCACCGAAATACTGTTGTATTTTGGGAAAAAAAACTTTAGCAGTGGTGCTTCCACTACACCCCCTCAGACACCTCCTCAGATGAGGGTGTCAACCCCTCAAATCTTCGAATTAGGAAGGCTTTAGAAATTCTAGAATATTTCAGACAAAGTTTTTGCTTCATCTGCATTGTGATGAAGATACAGGGTGAATAAATAGAGAGCGATACAGTGTTTCGAGGTCTGCTGATTTTGGATGAAGATTTAGAACACGTTTGTTTGGTTTTCAAATAATAGAGCTTATTCATAGAATTCCCTACATGTTGATGAGTTGGGAAAAATTGAAAAAAATTGAATTTATTATACCTGATACATTTTATAGGTCACCTCGGTATCAATGGAACGAATGTTCAAAGTGTTCGCCGCCAACCTTCAAACACAAATACAGAATTTGCTCGAAACGTTCCCGGACATTAGGTAACATTGGGTAAATCCATCAAATCTGCTGGATCACTTTCATAAATTTGACGCTTTAAGTAGCCCCATAAAAAAATCCATTGGTGACAAGTCGGGAGAACGTGGGAGCCATTCTGTAGAGCATCTTCTTCCGATCCATCGATCAGCAAATTCTCGATCTAAATCTACTATGGATAAATTGAAAATTCAAAAATTGAAAAAACAATTGAATTTATTATTATTTCAATACATTTTATAGGTCAACTCAACATCAATCGAACAAATGTCCAAAGTGTTCACCGCCAACTTCGACACATAAATACAGATTTTGCTCCAAACTTTCCCCAACATTACGTAGCATTTCAGGGGTTTTACGATTACACTCGAATACAATCCGTTGTCGTAAATCCACCAAATCTACTGGATCAGTTTTATAGATTTGACTCTTTAAGTAGCCCCATAAAAAAATCCAATGGTGACAAGTCGGCAGAACCTGGGGGCCATTCTGTAGGGCCTCCTTCCGATCCATCGATCATTAAATTCTCGATCTAGATATTGTCGAACAGGAAGTGCAAAATGCGGGGGCACCATCCTGCTGAAACACAACATCCTCTACTAAATAGCTAGGATCATTTTCCAAAATTTCAGTAATGGCCGCATTGATTAGTTCTTCAAGTAGTTGGAGATACATTTCTCCCGTCAGATTTCCTGGTAAGAAAAATGGCCCAATCAGACGACTCCCATTGATGCCAACCCGAACATTCAATTTTTCAGGATATTGGGTATGTACTTCACGAAAGATTCCGGGATTAGAGTCCGACCAGAACAGAAGTTATGACGATTTACAGTGCAATTCAAAAAAAGTACATTCATCCGAAAAGCAAATATTTTAGAGAAAGTGGGGTTTGTTTGCGATTCGCTCACTTATTGTTTCACAGAATTGCACTCTGCGGTTGGAGTCAGCCTCATTCAATTCCTGGACCATCTTCATTTAATACGGATCGAATTTGTATTGTTTGAAAACTCGTCCAATAGTTCTTCGACTCACACCAGATTTGAGACACCACAAGACAAAGATATTCTCACTCAAGTTTTTGGCAAGGTGATTTATATGAACTCTCTAGGTGAACCTTGTATCAAGATGAATGCCTAGAAACTTAGCACTGGATAACTCTGTATGTATCAGACTGAAAATCATTCATTCCATCTTCAGACAAAAATTGACCTGTTTCTGCTTTTTGCCCAGAAACGAATAGTTTAGCAGTTGTTGAGTTTTTTTCGTATTAGTTGCTCCAGCCGATATAAAGATGTACTTGTGCATAATATGTTCGAATTTTATGAAGTCGTAACTATTGGAATCGTTACTGCAAGGCATGAATTCCATATGATGAAAAGTACCCACATAAGGAGTGGATGAAGTTGTTTAACTTATTTATACCAGACATAACTATCTTAATCATCGATAATAAGTAATAATTCAGGTCAAAAATATAGATTAACTAACTACAAAAGACACTCCCAACTTGGGGAAAAATAAATGATCAGTTGAAAGTGGTTTTCTCTACAGAACATTGTGAATGGTTGTAGTGCAGACATAGTTATCTGTTGAGTTATTTATTGCACTTATAATCATATAATTGCAGTCTCCTACATTTATTGTGACTTCCTAATCCTGTGTTATGAAAGGTGGTATAAAAGTGAAATTTACTATATATCTTTTGCTTCCCTAGCATACAACGTTTTATTCAAAGTATAGGGTAGATGTGGAAAGTTGGGTGTAATACTGCGAAGCCAAATAAACCAGGTCGATTGCTCATTTTCTTTTTAGACAGTTGTTAATGTTGATATTGTAGGACAAAATGAAAATTTGAAAAAATATTGCATTAACTAAAAATTGAAGGTAATAATGCTCTTATACCTTTATAGCACTCGATAATAGTAGTGATCACGATATGCAAAATCTTTACACTCTCATTTTATTTATCAGAGTAAATAAATAATAGTCTTATAAGTGAACGCAAGGGCTATTTAGTCATGAAGTCAATTAATTTTTATGGACATTCATTAAATTTTCAATAAAATAGTGATATACTTACCCCAAAATGATATAATTCTGTTTTGTTCAGAATAACTTATTTGAAGTAGAAAAATATCTACCAACAATTGATAAACTACATTTTTATAGTTACAACAAACATTATTTTGTGATACAAAATTACAAGAATAGAAAAACCAATTTTTATTTATTAATTTTTGTACAGTAATTACCAATTATTGTTCCAAACATGCATAATAATAGAAGGAAATTGATGTATAACAATAGTTAATTATTCACTAGTGAAAACTTAATTACAAATTTACAATTCAAAAGAACTTCTTTAAAGTAGATTTATGGTATTTCTACGAACTATCGATAAGTTGATTTTTGTGATTAACAACATTCCTAGCCACATAAAATTACAAGAACAAAAAAGTAATTATTCATTGATCCATTTTGCTTAGTTATTGCGAATTATTATCATAAATATTTGTAAAGTAAATAGGGAAAGGTTTGAAAGTAGATGCAAACATACTTCAGCCAGGTTCAATTTCGTACATTTCCATTCTACACCCATCTTTCATTCCTATAGAAGAATTACCATATATGTACAGGGATGAGGGGTGTTGCGATACCTCTCATTTTAAAGATCTTATTGAGTACTACCTGACTATAAATTTTCGCTCCATAATTTTCATCGTTAATGAAATGGCAGTTAAAAAAGTGGAAGAATACTTACTTTTGTGATTAGTTTATAAGGTGCTGAAAATGAGCACTATTCACTTTCATGCAGTAAAATAAGTTTTTCTCAAATCGTTCACATACATTACTCAACATTTCTGGTTCAATTTGACGGCGTTCATTAATGATCCGAATTCGTAAATCATCCAGTGACTCAGGTTGGGTAGCGTTAATCTTAGATTTCAGGAGACCCCATAGAAAAAAGTCTAGTGGCGCCAGATCAGGTGATCTTGGTGGCCACTCAATATGTCAAATAGCATTCTGTAATAGTTCTAAATAAATTTGGTCCGTGATATTACCGGTTATGAAAAAAGTGTCGATGATGTGATTTCCATAAATACCCGTCCAAACATTTAACTTTTGGGGATGCTGAGTATACTCTTCTCGAAATAATCTTGGATTTTCATCTGACCAGTACCGACAGTTATGCCTGTTTACAGTGCCGTTAAGGTAAACTGAACACTCATCCGAAAAACACATATTGAACATGTAGTTTGGTAATTTCACTGACCACTTCACAGAACATGAGTCGGCGATCAAAATCATCCTCATTCAGTTCCTGAACCAATCGTACCTAGAAAGGATGAAACTTATGTTTTTTAAAATTCTCATGATTGTTGTGCTTGAAGCACCAGACACATTGGACAATTTCCTAGTATTAAGGGTCGGATCTATCGCTACGTGACCTAAGATAGCCACTTCCTTCGCTTCGTCTCCTTCATACAACCTCTTGTATGTTCTTTAGACCTAAAATCTCGATATTTTTGTGTTTTCTATAATTCCTCGTGAAAACAATCTGATCCTGGATCGCAATTGCCAAGCCTTCTGTTTCAGCGAACAAGTATATATATATATATATATATATATATATATATATATATATATATATATATATATATATATATATATATATCTTCTTCGTAGGTTTCTTTCCGAAAAAATTAATGATGTCATAGGTTTATACTGCTCAGAATCTCATTTCATATATTGTATATATAAATCTATTATAATTAGCTGATAATTTCATCATATTTATATTCAAAGCAGTATTCTATTCGATCGTTCATCACTTCACACAAAGAAAACTATGACAGAGTAACATACAGTGTTACTTGACTAAGGTCCGTACACTGGATTTTTCCGGGGAGAAAGCCTCTAACACTACTTGTTGGTACATTGATGTCATTGTCTGATGATGCTATAGTTTGTATGTATTCTGATAGATTGATATATTCTCATAACATTTAACGTTATCCTAATATATAATGATTCCAGGATATGTGTTGATTATAATCATTGCCTGGCAATGGTATTAATTACCGGGTGGTTGATTTATATATATATATATATATATATATATATATATATATATATATATATATATATATATATATATATATATATATATATATATATATATATGGGTTATATTTTCAAGGAAATATTATTCATATATATATATATATATATATATATATATATATATATATATATATATATATATATATATATATGGAACCTTTAGGTTCCTAGGCTATTTATTGTATTTTCAAATCTTGGAAGAAGTAAGAAATCTACCCAGCATATGATATGATAGGTGGTTATAGTTAACTAAAAAAACTTATTAATAGATAGAATTAACATTGACTTTATGAAGGTTATAATATGGCCAATATGGAAAAATGTCTACAATAAGATACATACTTGTTGCATCTACCACCTCGACTGCTGCCATACTATATGCAGCTTTATATTTCACTGTGGAAGCTTGACATGCTACTAAATAATATGGATAGAAAATTCAGAACCATTACTGAGAAACTGTTGAAGTGAGCTTAACTCTTTATTTGATTGTACCTAAAAGGGAAAAACTGAATGTTCTGTACCAACTGAAATGATCGGTGTTTAAATGAAAAATATGAACACCCGAAACTTTTTTCATAAACTTACAACAACAAGCGACGGACTTCTGGTACTGATGTCTAAATTTATTCAGAAGAAAAAAGGAAAGTACTCTAGTACTTAGTACCTACAAGTAGTCTTGTTGGTACTGCAGTAAACAAAATGTTACTGCAGTAAACAAAATGTTACTGCAGTAAACAAAATGTTTACTGCAGATGAAATTTGTTTCAAAATTATCCTCATCCATTTTGAATAAGGCAGATAGTTTTCCAATGCTGATATCTAATGCAGTTCACTCAATACGTTTAAGAATGCAAAAATAGCCTACATATGATACTCCCTCGTGCGAAATAATAAATTATTTAGCTGAGTTTCTACATATGATACACAATTTAACGTATACCATTTTCTTGCAAGTTCAAGTAAAATTCTAAAATATTGAAATTTCACTCAAATGAGAACACTGACTGAGCCGGAAACGGCGCCATGTCTTGCATATACCTACTGTGAATATGTGATAGTTAAAATTTCTGCTTTCATTAGCTATACTGACTGCATCAAGAAAAGCTATGAATACCACATTCTAGAACAGGGGTGCTCAAACTTGAACTGTTGGCGATCTACCTCAATATTTTTAGACTACGACTCTGAGAGGCTGCAAATATGTATGATGCAGGGTTGTCGTACTTACACGATACACCCTACCTACCTACCTAGGTAGGGTGTATCGTAGCATATATAGATATTAGCTTTCCGCATAATATACATTATTTTAGTCAAGGTTTGGGTTAGGTTTAGTTAGGTTCTTCTCAATAATATCAATGAAAAAACTCATAGTTATTCAAAACTGTGAGTTTATTGGTTGTTACAAAACAAAAGAGTTACATATGGTGTTAAACTTAACTAAGGAGTGTAAGGATGTTGAAGCGTGGCACTGCATGTCCTCAGCATACTTTTCATAAAATGGTACGATACCACTGAGTGCTAATCGCAAGCATGATGTCATATGATCATCAGTTAGTCGATTGCTATATTTTGACTTAATTACCTTCATTTCAGAAAATGCTGACTCGCGCAAGTAAGTTGACCCAAACATTGCCGTTAGTTGAAGGGCGATTTGACTTAGATTCGGATATTTATCTTCAGATATAAAACACCAGAAATTTGTATCAGATGCTGTAGCTTTGAGATGTATATCTGATATAATCTGAACCAACTAATTTCAACAGAACATGAGTTCATATTAAACTGACTTGCTATTTCAGTAGCTAATTCCTCAATGTTTTTACATGAAAAAGAATAACTCATAAATGATGATAGCAAGTTGCCAATTTACTGCAATCATAAGAACGAATTTCGAATTGTCCCAAAATATTTGATAATTCAGCCTCATACGTATCATAATTCAACTATGGAATCCTTGCTTTCAAAGATGGAAAATGTTTCAGATCCTTTCTGTTGAGTTGATCTATCATAAGTTGCAATTTACTTTTTAATGTGTTTACTGCGCTAATCATCTCAACAATAGTTTTTCCTTTACCTTGAAGCTCCAAGTTAATGGTAAGTTTTTGTTTTTCAACATCTGAGTGTCATCACCTCTTTAGTCTAGAAAAGCTGTTATTTCGGGCAAAAATTTTTGAAACCTTTCTAGGAATTGTCCGCGACTCAACCACCTAACGTCCGCGTGAAGGACTAAATCCGTGTGTTGAACTGACACCCTATCTTCAAACTGCAACTTAAAGAGCCGCCGTTGCAAGCTACGTGCACGGATGGAATTCACAATTTTTGTTGCAATGCCCATAATTTCCTCCGTGTTTAAAACTTTTGAACACAAAACTTGTTGATGTATAATGCGATGGAATGAAAAAAATGAAGGGAAATCTTCATTAGTTCGACACAATGCCACGAAACCGTTTTTGTTTCCAGTCATTGCTGGTGCTCCATCGGTTGTAATGCACACTAATTTATATATTGGTAGCTTGTAGTTTTTTACAAAATTGAAGAAAATGTCATATATATCTTCGCCACGGGTCTTCCACTTCAGAGGAATGATTGTCAAAAATTCTTCCTTAGCCAACATGTCATTGAATACCATCCGAATAAAAATATACAGCTGGGCAGTGTCTGTCATATCGGTGGATTCGTCGAACTGTTAAGAAAAGTCTGCACATTCCATGATATCATGTTTTAGTTTATCTGCCATGTCCTGACTCATGACTTCTATATGCCTTGTGACAGTCCGACGAGATAATTGAAGTTCTCTAATAGCAGACATGATTTCTGTTTTATTTCTAAAATTTCCAAATGAAGTCTCACCCGCTTCAATAAATGCTTCCTTCACAACCGATCCATTTTCGAATGGTTTCTTGTGTTTCGCCAATATATGAGATGTTTTAAATGAGATGATCGTAGCAGCTCTTGATTGTTTGGCTGGTCTAGTGAACATGGTTTGTTCTTTTTTCAAACAATATATCAAATCAAGTTCTTTTGGTTTTCTTAATTCACTCTGTGGCGGAAAATCCTTTTCATAGTTTTTATGAACCATTTTATGATGCCTCTCGAAGTTACCTCGCTTAGGTATTGCAACTGACGCACGACCAATGAGACAAATGCACTTATCCTTCACCATACAAAAGAAAAATTATTCCTCCCAATCGTTATTAATATGATACGTTGTAGATGTCTTCGCTGCACTCATTTTGTACTATTTAATAATAAACTTTGTATCGACATAGTATTCCCTTCAAGTTACAATTCAGAACGAGTCCAATTCCTGCAGGCGCAACATTTATATCGGCGTGAACGAAAGTGTCGAATGTTCTCGTCAAACGCGCCGCCTGAAATTTCTAGAAAAGCGGCAATAATAAAAAACGCGGCATTTCTTTGACAAGTACCGCGCATTCTCTTGATAACGCCGCCTTTTGCCGATTGCGGAATGTTATTTTATTACGTAATAAATTTTTGTAGTTTAGTTACATACTTATTGAAAATTTTTTTTCTTCTCGAGATCTACTCAAACATCACTCGCGATCGACTGTTCGAGCACCTCTGGTCTAGATAGGGGATAAAGGAATGACACTTCTATTGATTGAGATGTTAAGATCTGGCTAAATATAGGATGTTGTAGCTGATCGTTACTTCCATCAGTAGAGATCTTTTTCTCTTAATGGTAATCGTAATAATTTGTTACTGCGTTACTGGAATGTTCTAAAAATGTGTTTTCAGAATGGATGCCAATTAACAGGGGGTTTTGGTGGAAATGTTGTAGTTGCAAAGGTTTCAACCTTTATGTTTAAGAACAAGGTTTTCACGATTTTTTTAACGCAATTCTTCATGAGGTGTTTTTCGGACGGTGATTAAACGATCTGGTATAGAGCTCCTGTATTGCTGTATAAGATGGAAAATTGATATTGGAAATACCTTTTGGCAAATACTTCTTGCATAGGAAAGATAATCGATTTTTAATTGTTGGAAGCTTGGATTCTACAAGTAGAATGCAGCTATGAGTAGTTTTCCTATAACCTAACTTAATCTGGTTGCTTGACGTTCAAGCTTTTGCTGATTATTGCGACCGAAAGGATACTAAATGAAGCTACCTGAGCCAATGATTTACCTAACGAGTTTTTCTGTAAAAAATTAAGATTGTTTGAGGGTCCAAGCCCCAAGAGGTATCCAAAAGAAAAAGGATGATATTCGTTTATTATATTAAGGATATAAATATGTCATAAGCAAAGCTAAAAATTTGACTGAGTTTGATGATTTAATCTTTTTATTGTCTACAATGAGTTCAGTGGTTGCAAGAGTTATTTCACGTTTATTAAAGTAGATGAATTCAATTTAGGAGGAGATTTTAAGTACATTTTTAATGATTTGAATACATTGTGAAAGGGAAATGGTACTTGCAAAGTCGATGAAAAAGAGACCATCAGAAAGAAGGCATATATCATAGTTCAATACGAGAGTGCATTGAAAAAGAAGATTGGAAATGAGGATATATTTTATAGGTCAAACTGTTGCTCAAAATTCTCATAAAATTACTTGTTACTGGAAAGCAATTAATATGGATTCCCAAAAATCAGTCCTCTATTAGAAGGAATTTGATTGTGTACAATATGTTTCTTCACATTACTGAATCAGATATACCATATGAAAGGGTAAATCATACTGCACCATTTTTGCTCCTATATATATATATATATATATATATATATATATATATATATATATATATATATATATATATATATATATATATATAGGGGTTTTACGCCGACGAGTTGCCCATATATCTGTTCATGCAATCAAACTGATTTCATGAAAAATATAAATCCACCACCCGGTAATTAATACCATTGCCAGGCAATGATTATAATCAAAACATATCCTGGAGTAATTATATATTAGGATAACGTTAAATGTTATGAGAATATATCAATCTACCAGAATATATACATACTATATCATCATCATCAGACAATGATATCAATGTACCAACGAGTAGTGTCAGAGGCTTTCTCCCCGGAAAAATCCAGTGTACGGACCTTAGTCAAGTAACACTGAATGTTACTCATTAATAGTTTCCTTTGTGTGAAGTGGTGAACGATCGAATAGAATACTGCTCTGAATATAAATATGACAAAATTGTCAGTTAATTATATTACATTTATATAAACAAATAAATAAAATATGAAATGAGATTCTGAGCAGTATAAACTAAAGAGAAAACCTATGACTCTACCTCATTATTATTTTCGGAAAGAAACCTACGAAGAATATTACAAGATTTGATGACTGTTATCTTTTGTAACTGTTCAAACAAATTTTCTTCAGACCCAAAATCTCAATACTTTTGTGAAGATTTCTAGGAATAACGCCTGTTGTAGAAATAATAATCGGTAGAATAAATATTTTCTTCATTTTCCACATTTTTTAATCTCGTCGCCAAGCATCATATATTTAGAAATTTTTCATTGTATTTATTTTGTATATTATGTGTGTCGGGTATAGCAATATCAATTATATATGTTATTTGATTCTGTTTATCATTAAGAACGATATCTGCTCTATTGTGTTTTACAGTTCTGTTGCAAAGAATTGTTTTATCAAAATAAAGTTTATATTTGTCATTTTCACAAATAATCTCAGGTTCATATTTGTGAAATTTTTTCTTTGGGAATAAGGTCATGTTTAATTCCTAGATTAAAGTGAATAATATTAGCGACGGCATTATGTCTTTCTAAATAATCTGTTGAAGCAAGGACTGAGCAAGATGATAATATATGAAAAACTGTTTCTGAAGAACAGAAACATCTACGGCAAGAATCATCTATATTTTGTTTGATTATGTGTTTTCTATAATTCCTCGTGAAAACAACCTGATCCTGGATCGCAATTGCCAAGCCTTCTGTTTCAGCAAACAATTCTCCAGATACTAACCATTTATTCGATGCAATTTCATCAATATAATCATTTTTCAATTCTTTAGGTGCTTTCCGTGTAATTCCTTCTGCATCCAACTTTCTCTTTAGAATCATCATCAAATAACAATATCATGTAATTTAGACGTTCTCTGTTTATCATGAAAATGGGAATATATATATATATATATATATATATATATATATATATATATATATATATATATATATATATATATATATATATATATATATATATATATATATATATATTATGCTTGCTAAATTTGTATACATCATTCGTTTTATTGCCATCTGTGATAGTTTTATCATATTTGTGACGCTTAGCAACTATTCGAAAGGAGGAAAACTGCGGTAATATTAGAAAAATAAAATTTTTCCGATATAAGTGTTTGAATTTAGGATCAATTTATCAGCGTGGCTCATATCTCATTCGATATTGATATTTGATTGTTCGTTTCCATTCAAGAATACTTCTGTAAAATCCAAAATCGAAACAGAATTAATACTGATCATGTTGCCATCATTGATATGAACTTAATCCTATCAAAAATCTGTTCATAACATCAAAAACAGTTGAATTCACAAATTCAAAGAAATATCATCATTTTCAATTTTCGAATCGAGCTCGTTTATTTTCATATCAATAATTCTGAATAATTGCCTCATATAGGGGACCATGTATGATCTGAAAATATTAAATTCATGTTTGGTTAGGATTTTCCTCTATCAAAAACATATTCCTGTAGGAAAAAGAGAATTCAATGAAGAATCGGAGTAAAATTTTTTTTATGTATATCTTTACTTCAATAAATTGACAAGTACTTCAAAATCAAATGATGTTCCTAATTCAGAGAAAATAATAGAAACAGGAATCACTGAGATAGTTCACATTCAAAGTTGGTTTTTTCAACAGAACAAGACATAACTGAATCTGCGGTCTCTAGAGGTATGCTGTACCTTTATGGCAAGCGTTGAACGGAATTCTTGTAGCATATGCTAGTGAAGATGTTGGATGCTAATGTCTCAAGTGCAGCTTGGATGTCCGTTATGATTTCAATTGACCGCTGGATCTATCCCCCTGTATACAGAAGGATGGTCAGTGAATATTTCCGCTTGGATAATAGTCGCTAGCTTGGCTAGGCAGATGGACAGTTCTTTGGCAATCCTTCTACAATGAACAGGCATATATTCAATGGGTAGTTTTGGACCCGTCATTGAATCAACAGAAGTGCTCAAGTATCTGGAGCTGGCCTATTTCTGTCTACTAGGAACGATAATCTGGAAGGGCGTTCCAGTATCTCATTATGTCAAATTTAGCCTACATTTTGTTGAGCTATCGCTCACATTTTTTGAAACGTTATGCCGAAAAAATATCGATGTGAACAAATAAACTAGACTAAAAAAAAGTAACTTAAAAGTTTAAACTAATTTTTAATTATTGAGATGTTATCAGACAGTGATAGAAAGGCTACCAACTCGATAAAAGAGAATAATTTTCACAAGGTTTAGAGAAACTTTAATGTGATAGAAAAATGATAACGAAATTTTGAAATAAAAAGGGTGGTGTGTTTTGTTATATATTTTATACTATGAAGTCTCAGAAAAGCTCATGAACAACTTATATCGAGCATCCAACGCTTTGTATTATTTGTATTTTTATCTCTACTGTTTTTAAGAACTTTTGTAAATTATTTTATTTTATCGAGTAGTTGCCTCTCTATCACTGTTGGATAACTTCAATTTGCTATAGAAGCGTATTTTCTAAATTTTATTCATTTTCATCATTTTTGATGTCAGATATTGGAAGAATGTTATGGAATTACTGTATTGTCATCGTTTCTTGATATGTATGTAACTTAAATCTGATGTATTAAAGTTTGCTGAAACATACTTCGAAAATCTCGTTACATAGATAGATTAAACATACAGGTGAAGCTTATGAAAGCATGTTTAAAATATCATGTACCAAGAAATCGAACGTTGTCTATCCATCCGAACGACTCTTCTTTTTTCAATTACCTGAGTAGATGGTTACTCCGAAAACACAGGCACCCTCACTCAAGGTAATCGCATGTAGCGTCGTGCAACCTACTTCGTTACTCATATAGAACGGATTTCAAATATCAAATGAGCTCTATGTCTTATTTTCAATTACATATAATATATGAGAGTATGACAGAAAAAATGGAAATATAGAGAAAGACGAGAAAAAAATATTCATTAACTAACATAATATTAATTAATTAAAAACTTTAATATTTCACATTTTTCTTTGTATAAATATATTCGGATCCTATACAATTCTGTTAAAACTGTAAATCTGCAAATTTCCACTTTATCTAACATTATTCTTGTTAACTGCAAGATTTATTTCGCAAGTCAACCACTGAATGATTACTGAGGACGAATTGAAGTCAGATGTCATCGTCCTTGTCACACATAAATATAGTTTTTGAAAGGTTATCATTGGACTGTCGGAATGCCAGATTATCAATTATATAAGTATACTGTTCCATGAATTGATAATTTGACAATTCGATAATCTGAAGATAACCTCCGATGAGATTAGCAACAAAATTCTTAGCATGCAACAGAATGATAAATTCTGTCTATATGTGTCAAGAAGTCTCGTATACGTTAGCTGCCTCACCATGAGAAAACTGTAACCCCAAAAACACGTATGAAGTCCACGAAAACTATTATTATTTAATAAGAGTTATTATTTCGATGGATCTCATTCAATGGAATGGAAAAACATTTTGCATTAAGTTTGAATTGTTCGTTAAATTCTATTTCTAGACTATAACAAAAAATGTAAACAATGAGTGAATTGAAAAAAAACAACTGGTTAATACTTTCCAATAGTTTATCTACAGGTACATGAATTTTTTTTACATATTTTCCACATGCAAAATTGGGTCGATCAATATTTTGCTTCCTCATTTGGTAATTACTTACCTCTAGAAGAAAATTAATCAGATGATAATGTATCTAATACTTTCAATAATAAAAGAATCAGCTGGTCGTATGACGGGGAAAAACCAGCATCAGGTAAAATTCCACGGATTGTTGTCCTGGAGAAAATTAGTCACAAAAATCTGCTGTTAGCTCTAGGGTCCAGTATTAGACCGTACCGTAACCAGCACAAGTTGTGTCAAAGTAATTTCATTTTAGTTGACGTGGTCTCTGGATAAAATTACATTTGTTGCCATTTTCTGCTTTATTTTTCCATTGGCGCTACCGGACAAACGTTCCTTAGAAATATTATATATGGTCGAGACCTTATCATCAACCAAAATAAAGATGACTTTGCCGTAGATATTTTTCTTCTTCAGAAATCGTTTCTCATATATTATCATCTTGCTCAATACTTGCCTCAACCGATTATTTGGAAAGACATAATGCCGTCGCTAATATTATCAATTTCAGTTCACTAATCTAACCTAACCTAATTCCTAAGGGAAAGGAATATTACAAATATGAACTTGACAATATTTATGAAAACGACAAAAATAAACTTCAATTTGATAAAACAATTCTTTGGAACAGAGCGGTGAATCAATATATAGCGGATATCTTACTTACCAATAATCAAGATCAAATAACATACATATCGATATTGCCCTACCTGATACTCATAATATACAAAATAGATATAAAAATTGGACCGATTATTATTTCTGAACCTGGAGTTATTCCTAGGAACCTTCACAAAAATATTGAGATTTTAGGTCTGAAGAAAATTTATTTGAACAGTTACAGAATATAACAGTCATCAAATCTTGTAATGTTCTTCGTAGGTTTCTTTTCGAAAAAATATTGAGGTAGAGTCATAGGTTTTCTCTTCAGATTATACTGTTCAGAATCTTCTATCAAATTTCATCTATTCGCATATTTGAATCTAATATAATTTACAGAAAAATTTTCAATTTTTATTCTAAGCAGTATTCGATTCGATCGTACATCACTTCACGCAAAGAAAACTATGAATAAATAGCATTCAGTGTTTTTTTTTGAATTTGGGAGGCTTTTACTTGGTAATATTCCATTATCAATAATAAAAAACAAGTACTGTGTTTTAAGGAATTTTACTTAATAATTGCGATTCGTAACGCGTTTCACTACACCGTAGCTTCTTCAGACGAATGAATGTACAGAAAACAAAAATGAGAATATAAATATGAATATTCTTGAGTAATTAAAACCTTATTGGGCTGCTTCTTCTTAAGTGGTTATTTATGACAGGTATATCCAATAAAATTAAGGAATAGATTGCTCCCCGAAGAGATTCAATAGAGGTGAAGCCCTTGAACTATATATTCATATAATACATGAAGCACATCTAAGGGATCTGACTTTTCTACTTGTTGTGAAACAAATAAAAATGGTATATGTCTAAACTATATAATATGTTCAAAGAAAAATTCCCCAATTGCAGTATTTCAGAACAAAACGTTGCGAATTAAAGACGGTATATTGAAAATAGAAATTTTATATCTGAATCAGAATTAAAATTAATTAAAAACAACATTCAACAAGAAGAACATTTAAATACCGAATATTTAGATGAAAATCCAGTCCCATTCATAAAAAGCATCGATAATAAATTAGGAAATTCGTTTGAAAATATTAAAACAAAGATATAGAAAATTTATTTCTCAATCGAATGAATCCATTTGAAAATACTGACCCAACTATGAGACCTAAACTTCCCAAAATTCATGATTCAAAGAAAATTTTTGATTGCATAAATGAGCTTAATGAGAATGTTCTTCCAAAGCAACTTGTTAAAGTAATGAATAATTATACACTCTATCTGATTGTGCCGCCATTACAGTAGTTAAACATTGTGGATATAAATCAGAGAATTTTGGATCTAATTATAATACCAAGAAGAAACCCTTATGGTAAAAAAGATTAGAAGGTAAAATTTCTTGTATCCGACTTGATTTAGGAAGATTGACACAATATTCTAAAGGCACTTATGGCACATATTGAAAAATATTCCTCAAAAATAAAACCCATAGACTTGATGAGATAAATAATGGACAACTGATAGAATACATCGATACTTTAAAACGAAAACTTTCAGTAAACTCCATTAGAATATGTGAATATAAAATCAATTCAGATAGAAAATTCCAAAACAAACTATTCAAAAATAATGAAAAACATTTTTACAAAGTTATTTCAGGCTCACAAGAAAATATTTCTGGAATGGAGTTCCTAAAATTGATATTCTAACTGATTATTGGTCTTCAATTTGGGCAGTTCCAAGGCAATTCAATTCCAGTGCAATTTGGATTTTGAATAAAAGGTCTCGACTTTCTAAAATAGAATACATGCGATTTGGATATTTTTCAAACGAAGATATAACATCAGTTATTAAACACACAAAAAATTGGAAATCTCCAGGTGTTGATGGCATTCATAGCTTTTGGTTCAAAAAATTCTCTTGCGTTCATGAAAAATTGGCTGAATATTTTTCATTTAAAAAAAAGAACCTCCTCAGCTACTTCTTTATTTTTTCACACAAGGAATTACTTATTTAAAACCCAAAAGTGATAATACAATTCTAGACCAATTACTTGCATTCCAACAATATATAAAATTTTAAACACATGTATTACCCAAAAATGTATTCACATTTTGAGAATTATAATATTGTTTCCGAACAACAGAAAGGATGTAGAAAAAACACCTTGGTACTAAAGAGCAATTTGTAATTGATTCTGTTGCATTGAATCAAGCTCAAACTAAGAAGAAGAATATTTATAGAGCCTTCATTGATTACCAAAAGGATTTTGATAGTTCTCCTCATTCATGGCTTCAAGAAATTTTAAAAATTTATAAAATTGATAAGACACCTCGTCTTGTAATGAAGAATTGGAGAACCAATCTTTATTTAAATAATTCAAAACAATCGTTAACATCAGAAGTAATTCCAATCAAGAGAGGCATTTTTCAAGGTGATTTAAGTGCTCTTTGGTTTTGTCTTTGCTTTAATCCATTATCTCATGAAATAAATGCTACTAGTTTCGGCTTCAACAAAAAAAGTCTATCAGCTGAATTCAAATTAAATCACTTAATTTATTTAGATGATATTGAATTATATGCCGGAACTAGATCTCATTTAAAAACTCTACTTGAGATTACTTTCAACTATTCCAATGATATTCATATGAAATTTAGGCTTCCTAAACGTAAAAATCTTTCTATTGAAAAGGGAAACATATGAAGATTACCAATGTCGAAATCAAGCCAATACATCCAGGAGATATATAAATATCATGGATTTGTTCAAGAGAAGACAATTAACCATAGCAGCACTAAAGAAAATATTAGAAGTTTATATTACAACAGAGTTAGAATTATTAAGAGTCATTTAACAAGTAAAAACCTTTTCAGAGCTATCAACTCCTATGCAGTTCATTTTCTTACATCTTCTCCTGGAATTATTGAATGGTCTAAAACTGATCTGAATAAATTACAATGTCAATCGAGGAAAATGCTTTGTAAATATCATAAGCACCACCCAAAGTCAGCTATTCAAAGAGTTACACTAACAAGACATCTTGGAGGTTGTGGATTAACTGATTTGAACAATCTTCATAGTAAACAGATTTTTCATGTACGTTCCAATTTGATGTTGTTGTTGCTTCAGATTATAATCTTAAACCTCTGAACTTGACAATGCAAAATGTAGATTTTGATATATTTCATAATAATTCTAAAAGAGAAAGTTGGATGCAGAAAGAATTACACGGAAAGCACCCTAAGGAATTATATATTGATGAAATCGCACCAAATAGATAGTTATTATCTGGAGAATTGTACGCTGAAACAGAAGGCTTGGCAATTGCGATCCAGGATCAGGTTGTTTTCACGAGGAATTATAGAAAACAAATCATCAAGCAAAATACAGATGATTCTTGCCCTAGATGTTTTTGCTTTTCATATATTATCATCTTGCTTAGTCCTTGCCTCAACAGATTATTCAGAAATACATAATGCCGTCGCTAATATTATTCATTTCAATATAGGAATAAAACATGACCTCATTCCCAAAAGAAAAAAATTTTACAAATATGAACCTGAGATTATTTGTGAAAACGAGAAATATAAACTTTATTTTGATAAAACAATTCTATGCAACAGAGCTGTAAAATACAATAGGCCAAATATCATTCTGATAAAGAGAATCGAATAACAAATATAATTCATATTGCTATACACATAACATACAAAATGAATACAATGAAAAAATTTCTAAATATATGATGCTTGCCGACCAGATTAAAAAATGTGGAAAATAAAAGAATATTTATTCTACCGATTATTATTTCTACAACAGGTGATATTCTTAGGAATCTTCACAAAAATATTGAGAAATTAGGTCTGAAGAGAAATTTATTCGAACAATTACAGAAGATAACAGTCATCAAATATTGTAATATTCTTCGTAGGTTTCTTTCCGAAGAAAATATAGATGGTTTTCTCTTTAGTTTATACTGCTCAGAATCTCATTCTATATTTTATTTATTTGTATATATAAATATAATATAATTAGCTGACAATTTTATCATATTTATATTCAAAGCAGTATTCGTTCATCATTTAACACAAAGAAATCTATATACTGTTTCGCGAGACCATCACGAACAATTTTTCATAGCTTGTTTTCTGTCGCCAAAAATTTCCGATCCTTAAGCCTTTTCCGACCCAGACTCTACTATATAACATTTTCAATTGAAATATGGAAGTTCTGAATGATTTAAATATAAACCTTTGAGACATTCTGATAATACCGAAGTTGATAACATTCTCCAATTTTACAGAAATTATTTCGTCACAACGAAATTTCTAAAACATTTATCCGGATGAATTAATAATCCTCTTTTTACTCGGTAATATATGGGTCACGACCACCAGTAATTGACGATATCCAGACGTTCATTTCGATAAGCATACATGTCATAATGAGTTGAATAATATAATTCCATTTAACTTGTTTGGCATGTAAGGACATTTCCGTTACAAGTGTTAAAATTTTTACATGATGTGTTAATTTACTATTTTTAAAAATATAGCGTGCTCAGTAACCTATTCGTTTATTCGACTAATTTTGACATGCATTCCTAACAATGCATATTAGCGTGTGCTGATAAAAGTTCTCAATTAATGCCGAGGAAACCGCTATTAATTATAAAGCGTGAATATTCTTGGCACTTTTACGTTTATCAACGAGCTCATGAATACTTTTGCCAGGGGAAATGATTAAAATAATTCGTAAATTATCTTATCAAAAAGATGTTTGCTTCCTGTAATACTGGCATCGTCGCATTCTATATATTTTTTTGTTTCGTATATCACCATCTAGCTGCTTCATTCCTTGCCGTCCACATTGATATTAGAGAATACAAGTAAAGCTTATACAAAAACCTACTTTTTGAATAGCCGATTTCCAAGCAACAGCCAGTTTTCAAATTTTTGTCAACAATCAGAATAGGGAGATTAATACAGGGTGTCAGATCAAATGAAAGTTACTTCTCTGGCAGAATACGTTCCTTTTGTTGCTTATGAATTTTGCAGGTCTTTTGGTTTCTATTCTTCAAGATATGAAAAATAAACGATTTCCTGAAAATGATGAATAAGCGAAAGTAATATCTAAATTTTTTTGAGAAATATGTGAAATGAATACTCTGTTTCCGATACTCTACTGTAGAATTACTTGGACGTTGGAATGTGTATGATAAGCTTTACGTAAACTACATTTTCTTGACGAATTATGTGCAATTGATATTAACGATTTGACGAATTGGGAGATGCAATAAGAAGAACATTTAGAAGAAAGAAGGTGGAATGAATATTTCTGGGAGTTGCTATCGGATCAAAGCTATTTAAACAAATATTGTTAGAACATTTTTAGTATTTATAAAGTAATTTCAAACCACACTACGAAACTTTGAGGGTTGATTGCCTTAGATCATTTAAAGAAAAAAGTTTCAGTTGTTTGCTGCTTCTGGATTGAAGTTTTCGAAGGAAATTGCTATTTTATAAATATCATAAACACCCTCGGGCTGAATAGTTTGAAATTCGGTACGATAAGGCAAGGGTGTTTTCGAGAAGAAAAAAAATTTTTAATAAGTAGGCAACTAAACTACAAAAATTTATTACGTAATAAAATAACATTCTGCAATCGGCAAAAGGCGGCTTTATCAAAGGAACGCGCGGTACTTGTCAAAGAAAAGCCCGTTTTTTATTCTTGCCGCTCTTCTAGAAATTTTGGGCGGCGCGTTTGACGGTAACATTCGAGACTTTCGTTCACGTCGATATAAATGTTGCGCCTGCAGGAATTGGAGTTATTCTGAATTGTGACTTGAAGGGAATAATACGTCGATACAAAGTTTATTATTAAATAGTACAAAATGAGTGCAGTGAAGAAATCTAAAACGTATTATATCAATAACGATTGGGAGGAAGAATTTTTCTTTTGTATGGTGAAGGATATTTTCTTCCACAGAGTGCATTAAGAAAACGATAAGTACTTGATTTGATGTCTTATTTTAAAAAAGAACGAACCATGTTCACAAGACTAGCCAAACAATCAAAAGCTGCTATGATCGCCTCATTTAAAATATCTCATATATTGGCGAAACACAAAAACCATTCGAAGAAGGATCGGTTGTGGAGGAAGCATTTATTGAAGGGGGTGAGACTTTATTTGGAGATTTTAAAAATAAAACAGAAATCATGTCTGCTATTAGAGAACTTCAGTTATCTCGTCCGGCTGTCATGAGGCGTATTGAAGTCATGAGTCAGGACATGGTAGATAAACTAAAACATGATATCATGAAATGTATATACTTTTCTTTACAGTTCGACGAATCCACCGGCATGACAGACACTGCCCAGCTGTGTTTTCTTATTCGGATGGTATTCAATGACATGTTGGCTAGGGAAGATTTTTTTACAATCATTTCTCTGGAGGGGAAGACCCGTGGCGAAGATATATATGACGTTTTTTTCAATTTTGTAAAAAACCTCAAGCTACCAATAAATAAATTAGTGTGCATTACAACCGATGGAGCACCAGCATTGACTGGAAACAAAAACGGTTTTGTGGCATTGTGTCGAGCTAATGAAGATTTCCCTTCATTCTTTCCATTCCATTGCATTACACATCAACAAGTTCTGTTTTCAAAAGTTGCAACGGCGGCTTTAAGTTGCAGTTTGAAGATAAGGAGTCAGCTGAACACACTGCTTTAGTTCTTCACACAGACGTCAGCTCTTTGAGTCGCGGAAAATTCCTAGGAAGGTTTCAAGAATTATTGCGTTTAGAGTTTAGACACTCAGATATTGAAAAACGAAAAATGGCTGACTGATTTGGCATTTTTGACTTATATCACAATACACTCAAACACCATTACCTTGGAGCTTCAAGGTGAAGGGAAAATTATTATTGAGATGCTTAGCGCAGTAAACGCATTCAGAAGTAAATTGCAACTTATGATGGATCAACAGAAAAGAAAGGATCTGAAACATTTTTCGTCGTCGAAAGCAAGGATTCCTTAGTTGGATTATGATACGTGTGAGGCTGAATTATCAAATATTTTGGGACAATTCGAAATGTGTTTTTATGATTGCAGTTAATTGGCAAATATAGCATCATTTATGAGTTATCCTTTTTCATGTAAAATTTCATTGAGGAATTAGCTACTGAAATAGCAAATCACTTTAATATGAACTCATGTTCTGTTGAAAATGAGTTGGTGCAGATTATATCAGATATACATCTCGAAGCTACAGCATCTGATACTAATTTCTGGTGTTTTATATCTGAAGATCAATATCCGAATCTAAGTCAAATCGCCCTTCAACTAACGGCAATATTGGGGTCAACTTACTTGTGAGAGTTTGCATTTTCTGAAATGAAGGTAACTAAGTCAAAATATCGCAATCGACTAACTGACGATCATATGTCATCATGCTTGCGGTTACGTAACATCTTATGAAAAGTATGCTGAGGACATGCAGTGCCCCGCTTCAACATCCAAAGTCACTCCTTAGTTAAGTTTAACACCATATGTAACTCTTTTGTTTTGTAACAACCAATGAACTCGCAATTTTGAATAACTATGAGTTTTTTCATTGATATTATAGAGTGGAACCTAACTAAACCTACCCCAAACCTTGACTGTAATAATGTATATTGTGCAGAAAGCTAATATCTATATATGCTACGGTACACTCTACCTACCTAGGTAGGTAGGTAGGATGTATCGTGTATGTACGACTACCCTGCATCACACATACTTGCAGCCTCTCAGAGTCGATCGTAGGTAGTTTAAAAATATTGAGGCAGATCGTCAGCAGTTCAAGTTTGGTTTTTATAGTTTTTTCAGTTCGAAAGAGAAGAATACATCATTTCTATCTCTTGTGTTTTTTTCATATTCTCTTTCATTATTAGTGAACAAATAGTAACCAGAATATTACATTTCATGCTGGTAATTGGATTTGACCGAATCAATTCACTGGGCAATTAAGTCAAAATGTTTCAACATGTTCACTTTTCACAGTGATAGTATTACCATATCATTAAAATTCAGTGTTGTTAATTAGTACCGATTCCATCATGAATAATTTTATCTACTACCAGTAATACATTATTATACTAAATAATTCGACAAGTAATGGTATTCATTACAATTGCTTGTTCAATTATAATGACAGTTTCATTGAATAATGGATCCATTACTCAATACTTCCATAATTTCTATTACCCCGATAACTCTGTGGTACTGTATGTAGGAATTCATCTATGACTAAGGCAGTCCATCGAAGTTTCATGGATAGGCAATCCAAAGACCAATTCATTTTCGGAAAGTGTGCTTTTGGTTTATTTCAGTGAATGTTGAAATGAGTATAAGCTCTCAATCCTCTGGTCATTCTACTCAATGCTACGAAGCACTTTTAACCAGGAATTATATGAAAAAAAGGCCTGAAAAAGGCAAAGACCCTCACATCTGAGGAATTGAATGAACTCATTAAAGAAGCCCCAGATCAGTCGATTCTCTTAAATAAGCTGGCTGTAATCATGGGATGCGAATCATGGGAGCTTGCCGCTCGAATCAGTTATACGCCATGAAGATTGGAAACTCAGAAGATAAGGAAGGAGCTTTAATAGAATAGAATAATATTCTTTTAACGAAATGCTCCTATTAATTTTTTGATTGGATATCAATCTGGAATATCAACAGTTCGAAGATTAGGAATTAATAAAATCGCCTCAATGAAAAAGAACATTGTCATGTACGTTAACCTGAAAGATTGTTGTTACATCTTTTAACAATGTGCTCGGGAACTTAGCATATTTACACAGTGGACCTACAGCTTATAGTGCATTCCGAACCACTCTCCTAGACCGTGCAATGATAACTGCCACCACAAGGATTACAAGTTATCTGGTCTTCGCTCTTTGGGCGACTTTATCAAGTACCACAATTTTTGTTCAAGAACAACATCCATAACTTGAACCGGGATTCGAACCAGGGGCCTTGGCTAAGCATATTCCTACATACTTGCTCACTAACCGTGCAGTTACCGAGGCGGTTAAACCTGAAAGATCCGTCTCTCTACACGGGATACTCGTTTCGCTCATCATCAACTATTTATGTGAGTGGAGAAGGTGACAACAGCAGTAAAAAAATTGGGAGGCTGGAAGTCAACAACAGTAGCTGAAGAATATATTGACAATAGTATCCAGAAGGAAATAGAAAGGCGTAAAAAAATTGTAGCATAAGAAACGATTTTACTGTGGGTAATAATGAAATTCCTCATAACACATTAAAAAATTGCAATATTACTATCAACTATTATACAAACAAAAATTAATTTCACAGTTGTATGATCTTCGGGTAACTCATTATATACAGGGATATCCACCGGGACCGTCCGTTAAAAACTTTTTAACAAAAATAATTTAACAAACAATATCAAGCTGAAATTCTATACGCAGCCATAACTAGCGATTTCCAATTGGAGTGAAATATTTTCGAAGTGATACCATTTCTGGTTATACCGGAAGTGGGTCATCACTCTGTTATTTCAAATGGCAATCTACCTTTTTTATTATACATCTAGAACTGACATTTGAGCAAGGCATAATATCCAAGTTGTTGGCACTTATCTGTCAAAACTTTTGACAGATTTAATTATTTTTGTTATAAACTCGATTTTTGAGGAACATTTAAAAAAATTGTAGCTCGTAGATCTTTTACACTAAAGACACAATTTTTGCTTGGGTGGATAGAAGAAGGATCAAGGAATTTTTTAAGCAATCTACACATGTCAAATGTTTATTGCGTTGTTTTGTATGATTTTCACAATTTGGCCTTTTTTGAACAGCAATAACTCAATTTTTTCAAATTGCACGTGCCAATTTTTATATCGCCATCAGATGAAGCGTCAAATTTCAGATGGAATTGTATAAGCATGTTCTATACCCATCTCTTGTAGTTCCGAAATAATTTGGGAATATATTGAATTTTGATGATTTTGCAAGAACTATCAGAGAATGCTTTGAAATATTTGAATCAAGTAGCTGAACTGGCTACGCTCACCTGACATGTGCCTAAAATTAATGTACTTGTCACTTCGTTCATTCGAATTTGATATTTCAACAAGAATTGTCGATATTTCAGATTGAAAATATACAAAAAATACAACACATTTGGAATAAATCCACTGGTTATTCAAACGAAAATATATTTAAATTTTTTTTAATTCATTTTAGAATGTCAAAAAGTGGTGGGTAGAAATTGTAGGCAATTCAATAACAAATTTCCAAATTTACCGTCTATGGGTAAAATAAAATTTCGAAGCAATAGGAGCAATTTTCTACAATTCGGACGAATGAAAATTGTAGGAACTATTGAGCGAAAACCAATCATCGAAGATAATTACATTAATACGAATAAATGATAGCAAACATCATGGGAGAAAACTAATTTACGATCTGAATAAATGTTCAATATGGGCCCCATTTTGCTCAATACACTTGACAGCTCGTATACGAATATGATGAGTTGCCCTCCTAGTTTCCTCAGGATCCATATTACGAAAAGCATTATGAATGCGCTCTAGTAACTCTTCTTTACTTCTTACAGGAATAAGATACACTTCACTCTTGATTTTGCCACATAAATAAAAATCAAGGGGCGTCAGGTCCGGAGAAAGCGGAGGCCATACATTTGGTCCTTGATTACCCCACCATCTATTCTCGAACAATGCTGTTAGTTGCCGATCTACAGCTCGTGTTTTAGGTGCTGGTTCACCATCCATTTGGTAATAGCAATCCCTCACAATGTTAAGGGGTAATCCATCTAAATTTGCTAATGTTCCTCTCAAAATTTCCAGGTATCTTTGTCCATTAAGATTTTCCTCATAAATGTGATCAGCCAACAAATCATTCATTAAAATTGCAAAAACGTTCACGCTGAATTTATTTTGGAAATCAGTAACCTCAATGAAATGTGGATTTTCTGTGGCCTAAAAATGTCGATTTCTCTTGTTGGTTATTCCACTTTCATTTAACTTGGCTTCATCAGACCATATAATTTTTTGCAGAATTGTCTCATCTTCTTGAAGCCGAATCAATAAATTTTCACAGAAATTTAGCCGCTTGGGAAGGTCAGTGGTTACAATTTTTGTAGTCTGATAAAAGAATATGGGTGCATGTTATGTTTCTTAAGGATCCTTTGAATGGAAGTATAACTCAATCCAATATCCATTGATGCTGACTTAATGGACGCATGTGGATTGGCACGAAAATACGCTAGCGTATTAATTTGATTGTCGTCGTCCTCGAGAATTGGTTTTCTTCTAGTTTCTATGTATTTTGTTCCTCCAAATTTCAGAAAATTGCTTCTAATCCTTCGAAATTTTGTTCTACTTATAGGCGCCAAATTTAGAAATTGGCTATTGAATTGCCTTCAAGTTCTACCCACCACTTTTTGACATTCGCCTTGAATTAAAAAGAGGTTAAACATATCCTCGTTTGAATAATCAGCCATTTTATTATCAATCTGGTGTTTTTCAGAAATTTTCACTTCAAATTACCAACAAGTACATTAATTTTAGGCACCTGTCAGGTGAGCCTAGCCAGTTCAGCTACTTGATTCAAATATTTCAAAACATTCTCTGTTAGTTCTTGCAAAATTCTCAAAATTCGATATATTCCCAAATTATTTCGGAACTATAAGAGATGGGTATAGTACATGCTTATACAATTCTATCTGAAATTTGACGCTTCATCTGATGGGGATATAAAAATTGGCATATGCCATTTCAAAGAATTGAGTTCTTGCTGTTTGAAAAAGGCTAAATTGAAAAAATCATACAAAACAATGCAATAAACATAGGACATGTGAAGACTACTTAAAAAATTCCTTGATCCTCCTTCTATCCACCCAAGCAAAAATTGTGTCTGTACTACAAAAGATCTACGAGCTACAGTTTTTTTTAAATGTTCCTCAAAAATCGAGTTTATAACAAAAATAATTAAATCTGTCAAAAGTTTTGACAGATAAGTGTCAACAACTTGGGTATTTGATGTCTTGCTCAAATGTCGGTTCTAGATGTATAATAACAAAGGTAGATTGCCATTAGAAATAACAAAGTGATGACCCACTTCCGGTATAACCGGAAATGGTATCACTGCATTCCCAAATTTTGCTCGTACGTGCGCGTAGCGATCAAATCCATCAAATAGGCATTGTTCTCTATGCGGGACGTGGGACGAGGGAGCGTTGAGCTCACGCTTCCGCGTGCACAATTATCCCTACACTCTCAAACTCCTTTTTATATGGCTTTATGTCATGTGGATACGTCGTTCGCTTATGCCCTACTAGCGTGGTGTTGGAGTACATATCTTCTTCTGGGCGTAATTTTTTTTTCTTTTAGTTGATTAATATTATTGTTGCCAACCTGGCAATTTTCCAATGAAATTCGATACATCGAAGATTTTTGATATAGCGACAACCAAAAGCCCTGCACATCTGTTATCAAATCTCTTCTAACATTCGTAGAAACAGTGGTTGTTATATGTTTCAACTCGTATTATATCGCTTAGTTTTGGATTATTATACTTGAATTTTCCTGCCGTGGTATACTTCAAAATATTTGTTCATGCATAATTTTATGATTATAATGCCAGGTAGCATAAAAATAAAACTTGCTGCCTACTTTGAATTAGGTTAGCTTAGGTTTTATTAGGTTGATAATCGTAAAATGAACCGGTACAATTTAGGAATATGGTGCTTCTTTAACTCCAATGTTAACTAGATTCAAGCATCTTAAGACGTCGAGAGAAGATAAAAAATATCATAAATGGTCGCAAGATGATTTAACAAAGGCTTAAATTGTTTGAAAAAGAATGTTAATTAACGAGTGTTCATGTACGTTGAATGTACCTGAGCCCACTCTAAAGAGACATTTATCAAGATCAAACAAATATGCGAATGAACATACCATTTCCAACGACAGGCCAACTGTCTTTTACAATGAACTTGAACAAGAGCTGGTCTTGCACCTGTTAAATATGGAGAAGAATATAATTGGACTTACAATAACGGATGTGAGAAAACTGGCTCATAACATTGGGGAGAGAAATGGCATTCCAAACGGTTTTTCAAAAACGACTAAAAAGGCTGGGGAAAATGGTTGCACTCATTTATTTGAAGACATACAGAACAAAGTGTTCATCAACTAAAAGAAACATCTTCGAATAGAGTCAAAAGATTTAACCATGAAACCTTACAGAATTTTTGAATATTTTAGAGCAAATTATAGATAAGGGGGTTCACTGCATACAAAAATTTACTATATTGACGAGAATGGTTCTCAACTATTTGAGAGAAGCCGCAGAAAATTGTATGTGAAAAGGGAAAAAAGAGAATAGCAGCAATTGCCAGTGGTGAAAGAGTGAATACGAATGCTGTGTGCTTAGCCAGTGCAGCCAGATATTTTGTGCCTCCTACGATCATTTTCGAGAGAGATAGATATTCACCATTGTTGGCCTACCAGGTAGTGTCGTTGCAAACTCTGAGAGTGGCTATATCAATAGTGAATTATTCATCCAGTGCCTTAAACATTCAATAAACATTATAAAGCCTTCCCTGAAAACTAGGAAGCTTTTTTATTGGCTCGAGACATAGCTATTATTTTGCTCTAGCTTCTGGGTCACAATACGCATAGCTTTAGTCTTAAGACTTTTTTTTTTACACAATTTGATGGATAGTATACAGAAGCCGCAGAGAAAAAATACAGGAATTTGACTAACTGATCGCAACATTTTTCAAAAACTGCGACTTTCTTGCAGCTGAAACAATGAGTACATTTCAAGCCATTCTAACGATATCGAAACCGCCTAAGCCTCTACAACAAACTTTATAGACAAACCCGTCACGTTTCAACTAATTCAAAAAGTTTCTTTAGATGGCCAGTCTCTGTCACAGATTGCTAGTTTTCGAATACTTGGGAACAATGTAAACAATAGCACAGATATACCTGCTTCCAAGGTGGACTCGAGCAAGGGATTTGTTCGAACCAGTACAAGCTACCTCACTCCAAAAACTAGACGATGAAGTAACATTACTACACTCAAATTAGAATGTCGTCTCCGCTGCCAATTTCCAATCTAACAAAAAAAATACGAAATTTCAAAAGACAGTTATGCTTACTGTCAGCCTCTACTAACAAGAACTGGAATTAGCATATTCAAAAGAATCTGCAAGAACTCCTAAGCTGCAGAAATTAACAGCTAATACTGAAACAGATACTGAGAAACAAAATTAAAAGCGAAAGGAAACACATAAATTTGAGACTAATAAGTAGAAGGTGAAAAAAGTATCGTCCATAAGTAGTGAACTTGAAATATATGAAATTGTGCTACAAGAAATCTGACGATGATAGAAAAATTGATATCGATGATGAAAATTGTACTTGAGTGAATAATGTCTATTTTTTTTGAAAAATAGGGACCAAACGTGGAATAGATCAAGTGTGTAAGATGCCAACAATAAGTGTTCTCTCCGCATGTTTGACGAAACATGCAGAGAGAACACTGATATTTGTGAAAATTGCTGGAAAAAAATTCAACCTTAACCAGCTTTATATTAAAGTCTTATTTCATTGTGTTCTTGTTGATTCGACTTTTACTTGAAGTACTAAGTTAAATTATAAATATTCAAAACTGTGTGGATAATGATTTTTCTAAGAATGTGTAACGGTAAGGCTCATTTCAGTTTATAAGAGGCACTTGAATCTCATTCAGTTCATGAAGTACAATTTGTTATACCTTGGTATCGTATGGTTGTAGAGTGCTAAGTGGCCGCTACTACCTTATCTGATTAACACGGTGCAAGTTTAACACAGTACAAGTCACATTGGTTCACTGACCATCAATTCCGTGAAGAATCCCCTCTACCATCGGCGACTTTCGAAGGATGACAACTGATATGCATGAGAGAAGACCGGAGTTCATTTATTTCCTTTGAAGACTTCGTTGAAACCACGAGAAAATAATTAATCACAATAATTTGTGAATTGTTAAATAACCCTTCAAAATAAAAGGGGTAAGTAATAATCCATTGTGCTTTATTTCCTCATTTTCTTTTAATATTGAGCAAATATTGAATTAATACCTAGATCCGTCGCACAACAAGCAATTATTTTCAATTTCCATCTTTGAATTAATATTCTCAACATGTGCATAGACTTCTGAATATCCATCCTCGATAATCTTATATTATCTTTAGGTCACATATACTTACATGGATCTATGGTTTCTACGTTCTTAGTTCTTAATTTTCATATAGGAATATTTTACTGCTTTGTTCATTTCCTTCCAGCATGACCCAACATCGTTTTTTTATTTTATTCCTTTTATATTCATCTTATATTTCTTTTGCTTACTAACATCATTTATTACTTGTTGACCTCTTTCCTGCTTTATTTGAATGGCCTAGAAAATAAGTGATAATTTTTGTATCATGATACCTAAATTCTCTTTTATAGTTGATTTGCAAGTCTGTTGTGTTCAATCACCATTTTATTTTCTTTTTATATGTATGTCTATATATTAATCTAGGCTATTTTTCATTTTTAATTTGTTAAAATCATTCTATATTCAAAAAGAGCAGAGGAGAGGTCACTTGTACTTATCACGAGCACATGGTGATATATGAAAACTTTTACAGTTTTTTTGGGAGGACAACAACACCTTTAATTATTGGAGAGGACAAAACAACAGCCTTATTTTGGACAGGACAAAAGTACAGCTTTATTTTTGAAGAGGACAACAACATGCGGTCCCACAGATTTATTTTTGGAGGAGTTCAATCATTTTCTTGGATAGTCACCAACCTCCATTATTTTTAGAGGAGATAAATCTTTTTCTTGGATAGCCAGCAACCTGCTGAATTACTCTCCATTTTATGTGCTAGCACATCACCATTGAGATAAGTCTAATTCACAAATTCTGTAAAGACTAGATTATTTATCAAATAGATTACATCATTTTATTAAATTATTCGTGTTCATTTTATTGGGGAGGAACTGTCAACATTGGATGCTTGAAGGGAACTAAAATCCACGACCCATCTAAACGACTGAGCAGGTTAAACAACAAAGTGTCTACCTACTTAAAATTGAACTAACTATTATTACTTTACATCCTATTAGTGATCAGGCAGGTTATATGTTATACCAATTTTTTTAATTTCCTCATTTTGAAGCATTAAAAAATGAATACTAATAGAACAACCTGGTAAGTAAATTTCACTTGAGTTATATGTTTTGGGGAATAAATAATTTCAATTTTTCCCTTCATAAGAGTTTGCTTCGGACTCACTCAATTGTTCTAGCCGTTCCCGTTTTTGCTTTTCAGTACATCCAGGGATTCATTCTTATTTTCATGGAGTTTTCTTCGAAGGGAAATTCAGTTTCCGATTTACAATTTTTTTGTTTTGGGTAATGTATTATGTAAGAGATTAAAAACCGTAATTGAATCTACCAAGTGGTACTCAGAATGCGAAATAAACCTCCATATTTTTCGATAGCGTTGACTAAAAGGTTTCATTCTTAGGAAATCGAAGAGATTGCAGATCTGATTATCTGGTATCAATTTCAACTGGACGTGCCCTATAGGTTTTGATCCTCTCGACAGGGGTAAAATATGCTGCAAAATGCAACCTAAATGAATGTTTCTTTGGATTGGGTTGGGTTAAAAGTCTTATTTTTTTCTTACTTCCAAGGTATTGCTGACTTGCGCATTCAATTTCAACTCAATACCTGCACCTGTTCCTAAGATGAGTGTTTTGACACATAAACAGACAAACATACTGAGGGACAGACGGACTACGAAGTGATCTTCTAAGGGAGTATGGAACTCTCAAAAGGATATAGGAAAGCAGAATTGGTTGAATGATATTAGGAAACTTCCGACTTTTTAATTTTTTTTTATAGTTTGAGAGCATCCACTGCTACAGTTATAAGCTCCCCATTCATATTATTTCAATATTCTTTTTGAATTGTGGAGGCCGTTACTTGATGTAGATCCATGATATAAATGAGATAAAAAACACAAGGTTTAACTTTAATCTACACTTTATTTGAAAAAATTCGACAACGTTTCGCTGACACAGCAGCTTTATCAAGAATGAAAAACAGAATGAAGAGTATGGTATTATAAACAAATCGTAGAACAAGTTGGATGAATAACAGGAAAATCCACACCGAGCCAATGTACAGTTAGTATGAAAGGTAATAAAAACTAATTAAACAAGTTAAGTAGGGGTGAGTAATTCACATCTACCTGTTCATTCAAAAGCTTGTCCGAATGTTTGTATCTATTTATTTCTAATGCTTCTAGGAGATCTAATTTTGAACTTTTTGATTTTATATGTAATATGTCAAAGTTTTTATTGAATGAATGGTTTTCTTCTATTAGGTGGTTTGAATAATTTGAATCAGATTTATTTTATCGAAGCTACGTTTATGTTCAGATGTTCTTATGCCAAAACTCCTATAGGTCCTACCGATATAAATTTTATCACAAGAACCGCAATTGAGTTTATAGATTCCTGATTTACTTGATTTTTCAACACGAGATTTATTATTTTAATATGTTTACCTAAGTTATTAGAAGTTTTGAAAGTTATATTAAGATTTTGTTTGACGAGAAAGGATTTAATATTTGTACTTGCAGAACCGCAGAATGTTAAACTGTTGAATATTTTATAGTCTTTATGAATAGGATATATTTCATTTATTGCTTTCTGATACAGTTTTTACGAATGATTAGATCTATCATATCCGGATTATATGAATTATTAATGGCTATCTGTTTGATAATGTTTAACTCTTTATTATAATCTTCTACTGATAAAGGTAAATTGAGTAACCGATGTACCATGCTGTTTAAAGCTGCAACTTTGTGTTGAATTGGATGTAATGAGTCGTTATGTATAATTGTATCAGTATGTGTTGGTTTACGAAAGACCGAAAAACATGATTATTATTTTGTTTAGTGATTTTAAGTCCAAAAATTAATGGAATCGTTCTGTTCAATTTCTATCGTGAATTTAATGTTCAAATGGATGGAATTAATGAAATTAAGAAATAAGTCTAATTGACGAGTAGTTCAATGAAACATACTAAGATGTCGTCAACATATCTATACCAATAAAGAAATTTGGAAATGAGTGGATGTGTATGAATTTTCTGTTCAATATTATTCATAAAATCTCTGCTAAAGTGGACTCAAAGGATTTCCCATGATCAAACCATTTTCACTACTGTAATAGATGTTGTTGAAAGAAAAATAATTTTGTTCAAGGCAAACGTCCAACAGATTCAATATCTCTGATTTAATTATGTGGTTAACATGATTCGAATTCAACATGTTTTCGATTAATATTTTGACATCACCTGGAGGAACACTTGGTTATAAATTCTCAACATCAAACGAAATAAGTTTTGCGTTAGCTGGTAGGTTAACGTTTTTTATGTTATTTATCAATTCGAAAGAATTTTTTATAGAAAATTTCGATTTGATTGAACAATAATTTTTAATGATATCTATAAGGTAGTGCGACAATTTCGCGGCTGGGGCTGTAACGTAAGATACGACTGGTCTAACGGGGTTATTTACTTTATGCAATTTAATGAGTGAATACAGTTGAGGTGGTTGAGGTTTGGTAAAATTAATTTGTATTTATCTATTGCTTTAATTAAAGATTTTGCGTCATTTATTGCAATTTTAATATTTTCTGGAATTTAATAGTTGGATCTTTGTTTAAAATTGTATAGTTTCGGACGAAATGAAATTTAGAGTTTTAAATAGGTAGTCATTTTTATTTAACGCAATAACAGTATTACCCTTATCTGCTTTTGTAAAATAACTTCATTTAGTTGAGATTTTTGTTTGATGGCCTTTAAAATATTTTGTTCTTTACTCGGTTTAAAGTCAGCCAATGATTAATTTTTATAATGTTAGATGCTAAATATTTAAGGTGAGTGTTATTAGGAATATTTTTCAGAGAAATTTCAGTATCTATGCCAAGTTCTTCTAAATCAGATTTTATCTTGTTTGATTTAATATTGTGTTTGAAATCTTTCTCCTTATTGTACAGACTTCATCCACTTGAATTCGATTCATTAGATTACAATAATAGATTCAAAATAAGATCAATAATACATAATAAATATACCATCCAATACCGCAAATTAAAGTTTCTCGTGTCACGAAACCGAAATCTACTCCACGTAAACTAAATTTTCTGACCATCAATTTTTGATAGATTCGTTAACCTTTCTGATACTAATTTCACAACTGATGAAACAAATCTCTTGGAGAAAGGTTTCAAACACAATATTAAATCAAACAAGATAAAATCTGATTTAGAGGAACTTCGCATAGATACTGAAATTTCTCTGAAAAATATTCCTAATAACACTCACCTTAAATATTTAGCATCTAACATTATAAAAATTAATCATTGGCTGACTTTAAACCGAGTAAAGAACAAAATATTTTAAAGGTCATCAAACAAAAATCTCAACTAAATGAAGTTATTTTTACAAAAGCAGATAAGGGTAATACTGTTATTGCGTTAAATAAAAATGACTACCTATTTAAAACTCTAAATTTCATTTCGTCCGGAAACTATACAATTTTAAACAAAGATCCAACTATTAAATTTCAGAAAATATTAAAATTGCAATAAATGACGCAAAATCTTTAATTAAAGCAATAGATAAATACAAATTAATTTTACCAAACCCTCAACCACCTCAACTGTATTCACTCATTAAATTGCATAAAGTAAATAACCCCGTTAGACCAGTCGTATCTTACGTTACAGCCCCAGCCGTGAAATTGTCGCACTACCTTATAGATATCATTAAAATTATTGTTCATTCAAATCAAAATTTTCTATAAAAATTCTTTCGAATTGATAAATAACATAAAAACGTTAACCTACCAGCTAACGCAAAACTTATTTCGTTTGATGTTGAGAATTTATAACCAAGTGTTCCTCCAGGTGATGTCAAAATATTAATCGAAAACATGTTGAATTCGAATCATGTTAACCACATAATTAAATCAGAGATATTGAATCTGTTGGACATTTGCATTGAACAAAATTATTTTCTTTCAACAACATCTATTACAGTAGTGAAAATGGTTTGATCATGGGAAATCCTTTGAGTCCACTTTTAGCAGAGATTTTTATGAATAATATTGAACAGAAAATTCCTACACATCCACTCATTTCCAAATTTCTTTATTGGTATAGATATGTTGACGACATCTTAGTATGTTTCATTGAACTACTCGTCAATTAGACTTATTTCTTAATTTCATTAATTCCATCCATTTGAACATTAAATTCACGATAGAAATTGAACAGAACGATTCCATTAATTTTTGGACTCAAAACCACTAAACAAAATAATAATCATGTTTTTCGGTCTTTCGTAAACCAACACATACTGATACAATTATACATAACGACTCATTACATCCAATTCAACACAAAGTTGCAGCTTTAAACAGCATGGTACATCGGTTACTCAATTTACCTTTATCAGTAGAAGATTATAATAAAGAGTTAAACATCATCAAACAGATAGCCATTAATAATTCATATAATCCGGATATGATAGATCTAATCATTCGTGAAAACTGTATCAGAAAGCAATAAATGAAGTATATCCTATTCATAAAGACTATAAAATTTTCAACAGTTTAACATTCTGCGGTTCTGCAAGTACAAATATTAAATCCTTTCTCGTCAAGCAAAATCTTAATATAACCTTCAAAACTTCTAATAACTTAGGTAAACATATTAAAAATAATAAATCTCGTGTTGAAAAATCAAGTAAATCAGAATCTATAAACTCAATTGCGGTTCTTGTGATAAAATTTATATCGGTAGGACCTATAGGAGTTTTGGCATAAGAACATCTGAACATAAACGTAGCTTCGATAAAAAAAATCTGATTCAAATTATTCAAACCACCTAATAGAAGAAAACCATTCATTCAATAAAAACTTTGACATATTACATATAAAATCAAAAGTTCAAAATTAGATCTCCTAAAAGCATTAGAAATAAATAGATACAAACATTCGGACAAGCTTTTGAATGAACAGGTAGATGTGAATTACTCACCCCTACTTAACTTGTTTAATTAGTTTTTATTACCTTTCATACTAACTGTACATTGGCTCGGTGTGGATTTTCCTGTTATTCATCCAACTTGTTCTACGATTTGTTTATAATACCATACTCTTCATTCTGTTTTTCATTCTTGATAAAGCTGCTGTGTCAGCGAAACGTCGTCGAATTTTTTCAAATAAAGTGTAGATTAAAGTTAAACCTTGTGTTTTTTATCTCATTCAATATTCTTTTATATCTTGAATAGTCTATTATATGTGTTTTTTACCTTAACGAAATCTCGTAAATTCTCCTTCAGAGAATCGCTTAATCCAAATTGATGTTAGGACAAATTAGTATGTCCAATGCGAAGGCGGTTTGTTTTGATTATGTCCTCCCTAGGCAACTTGAAAGGTAAGTATGAAGATCTTATGCATGTTTTAATGTCCTTCAATTGTGTTTAATTCTGCATCTATCTTAACTGACATTCCTCATAGATCTTGTTCGTGATGTGGCCATGAAAGTCGCGTGTTTTTGTAAGAGTCACATCCGGTGTTTCTGCACATGTTGTAGCCAGTCGTGCGGCCTTATCAACTTTTTGATTACCACATATGCCAACATGGCTAGGTACCCATAAGAAGGTCAGGAAGAATGAGTTTTCATTCCTTCGTATTGAAGGAACAAAAAAAAAGGGCTTGCCATACCGAATATTGCTCAGCAAAATGAACAGAGGGTATTTTAGACATAGACCTTTAGTACGTGTTGTTTTCTATACTGATTGCACAGTCTACGCCTTCATCTGTTTTTGAGCCATCGGTATAAATGAACTGGCCATTCGCGTATTCATTCTGAATTTGATGGAAGTTCTTCAGAAATAATTCAGGCGGTGTAGCTTCTTTATTCAATTCACTCAGGTCCAGTCTTAAGTTTAAATGTCCACGGTAGAATTTCATTAGGGCCCTCGTGATGACATTTTAGGGTTCATATTCAATGTTTAAACTTCTCAGCATTTCGTGGAATCTAATATTTGAAGAGCGTATTATGGTCAGCCTATTTTTATATTCTTCGACATAGCGAGAAAGAGGTTTGAAATTCTGTCGTTCAGAACCTGCAGTGTATTTTGGCATATAGGTTGCAGTTATCTTTCTTCTCCTTATGTCTAAGCTGGACAAACCTGATTCAGCGTAAAGACTTTCACTAGGAACAGTACGAAATGCGCCAATGCTGTATCTAATCCCTAAATCATGAATTGGATCGAGAATTTTCAACCCTAGATCATTAACCTTATTTTACACGCCTATTACTAACCATCGTCGTTTCGACTACGCGGTATAAAAGGGAGGCTTCTAAAGGTTTATGGAATAAAATATTTATATTCGTTTTACTTATTTATTGCTATAATTATTTGTTAACATATTTATAAGACTATAAGCATTTTGTTTTTCCTCACAGAATTGGAGACCAACCGAATCAGCGTTTTGAACACTAACTTCTATTGCGCTCTGTATTTTTCGAGTTGCAGCTCCAACGGTTTTCTCTGAACAGAATATGGCTAAATCATCAACGTAGAGGCATTTCTGAATCGTATTATTGCTATGTCTTTGATCGAAATGGCAAATAAAGTACAGCTCAGGATTGAGCCCTGAGAAATGCCATTCTCCAAATATTTCAATGAGGAATAGTCAGTTCCAACTCGCACTTCTAAGCTACGGTTCTTAAAAAAGATTTCACGAATATTGGCAGTTTACCCCCCAATACACATTTCCACATTTTATCGAGTATACTGTAGCACCACGTCATAACGTAGCCTCTCTTGATATTGAATAATACAGCGATTAGATGTTCGCATTTTCTGAAGACATTTTGTATTTCATTATCTAGAGATACCAAGTGATCAGTAGTCGATTCTCCTTTCCTGAAACCCGATTGAAAGGGGACAATAATCTCGTTGGTTTCAAGATGCCACTGTAGACGGTTATTGACCATTCGTTCTAATGATTTCCCCATACAGTTTGTCAGACTGATTAGTCGGATTTTCACTATGTTTTAAGATGGGAACTATATTGGCTTCTTTCTATTCGTCAGGGTAGGTACCCAAATCCCGAAGGTCATTATATACTTCTAAAATAGATTCTCTCAATGCAGGTGTTACATTCTTCAACATATCATTTGTGATGGTATCAGGCCCAGGAGATGATTTCTTCAGCTGAGATATGGAGACATTGAGCTCCTGCATTGTGAAAGGCAAGTTATAATCTAGTAATTCATCAGTTATGAAATCTATGTCTCGCTCTCTTTCTCGTTTCGTTGATCGAAATGTCTGAGTATAGTTGCTGGAACTGCTGACACTTTTTAAGTATACTGCGAGTGCCTCGGCAATTTCTTTGGTGTTCTCTGTTAAATGATTTCCAACGAGTTGAATGCATGTAAGACGATTGTAATTATTTGTGACGGATATTAGGTATCTTTTTCTATGTATTCCCAATGCGCTCATCCTTTGTTATGGTTGAGGTATATTTGTACCAACTGTTTTGCTTGCTATTAAGGATTGATCTCCGTGCATGTGAGCGAGCTTTCTTGAAAGCTAACAAATGATCTGAGGTTTCATGTCTTTTGTATGTGTTCAAAGCATTTTTTTTCCTTGATTGCATCCCGAACATCAGAATTCCACCAAGGTATTAAACGTTTAAAAGGGGCCCGACCTATAGTTGGTATTCTTCTAAGGCTGCCTCAATTATATTTGAGGTGATCGAAGAAATGCGCTGCATTTCGTGAGATTAGATCATTTTCGTGAATTTTTGCCAATTATCTTTATCTATATTCCAACGCTTGAGTTTATGTTGGGAGATGTGTAGCTTATCAAGTATCATGAAATGGTCACTATTATGGAGATCGTTAAAGTGCGTTGGTTTTCCGGTGTTCAAGACGGTAATATCCTCTCTTTCTAACCAATTCCCTAAAATTCGTCCCTTTGAATCTGTTTTGTTGGGGCCCCAGGTGACACTGTGTGCGTTGAATATGAATGGTACAGGTAACTGGGAAATTAGATTATTTGAATCTTCGATTTACCAGTTTGTTCTAGCAGATATAAGCTACAAAGTGTAAAGTTCATAGGCGCTGTGAGTCTTATGGCAACAGCCTGAAGTTCTGTCTGCAAACTAAGGATGTTATGCTGAATGTCATTCCGTGAAATTATGGCTACACCACCTGACGCCCGTTGGTTGCGGATTGAGTAATTTCTGACAATATTCTCAGAGAGTTTGGTTGTCCTTGTTTGAGATGAGTTTCTTGAAGACATATACACATCATATCATAATCTTGCATGTTTAACTTAAAATCACAGTATTTTAGTACACAGCCTCTGCAGTTCCATTGTATGATTTTTTTTGTTATTGGACATGGTTTGTATGTATGAATAAATGTATATGAAGATGAATTTGTGTAAGTATATAAACGAAAATAAAGGAAGAATATATATATTTAAAATGGATACTTCTATGTACAGGTTAAAATCAAGCCGTTAGTAATAAATTGAAGAACATAAATAGACAGATGGATGAAACATATAAATAAAAACTGTTTATCACTGAATATATCATAGAATGGTTAATCATGGAGTCTAGGTTTTCCTTTAGGCCAACCCTTCTTCTGTTTTTTTGGCTTGATTGATAACTGACTATTACTGAAATCACTCTCTGTTGAAGAATCTCGTGTTCTTTCTTCAGACTCTGTAGCTGATGCAGCATATATCGGTTCGAGGGCTGATTCGACTCCACCACGACGGGGCCCTATCATCAGTGGTGACATATCCACGTCAATTTCCCCGCTTCGAGACACATCACTTTTCATGACGAAGACGTGTCTTAGTGCCTCAATTAGTTGTGGCACTAATTCATTCACATTTGATTTGGGCACCAAAGATGTTGCTGCAGCGTGTAACGTTCCAGCAGTTGCTGTAGGAATTTTCACTTTCTTTCTTGCTTCAAAATAGCTTATATTTTCTTTCGCTTTAATGCTCTGAATTTCAAAGTCTTTTTTGTGAATGGGGCAGTTTATTGATTGGGCAAAATGATTGCCATTGCAGTTTTTGCATATTATTTGATCCACATAGGGTAAACCCTTGTGTAGACACACATTTCCTCCTCCTAACTTCTTTGCGACGTATGGCTGAATCTTTGGCATTTAAAACATCTCATAGGGGGAGAAACGTACAGCCTGACTTCTAGAGAATAGAACACCACTCTGATTCTTTTCGGTAACGTGGGTGTCCTAAATGTTAGAATGTGATGCGGACTATCTTGCAACGTACCATTTCATTCTGCTCAATCCAATGACATGTTTATCATGTAATTCTTCCTTTATGACATCCTCTGTACAGTTAAGAAGGTTAGGACAGTAAATCACACCACGAGACTTATTCAAATTACTGTGAGGAACGCTTTCTACATAAAATTCAAGGAAGTGCTTAGTTTCTTGCATTTTGAACGACTGTTTTTCAGTTCTTGTTTCGATGAATATTCCTTCTCGTGTTTATCAATCAATTTCAATTCTCCAAACAAACTATATAAAGCCTTATTTATGAGGCACGGGTTGACCCTATCAAATTTCAACCTATTCCTCCTTTACACGACAAGATGCAAAGTGCCGTCATCTCATTCGCTAATCTACCAGATGCAGCATTTCGAGGATTCGACGAATCCATTGATGCCTGATTGTCCCCCCAAAATCCGTAGGTGACATGCCGGAACATTGTGCCTACCCGCATGGGGTACGATATGAGTACGTTTGTTTGACATGACTGGTTTTTTATCCCTTTTTCGCAGGGACCACACGCCTTTTTACACAACATAATTTCAAAATATTTGACTTCCTCCGAAGGATGTTCTTCATCTGATGATTCCTCATCCTCCATATATAGGTATGGCTTTGTCTAAATCAAATAGTCAGTACCGAAACATTCATTATTTCAATTAATTACTGTTCGAACAGATTATCTAAGTCTAAGATAACATCTGTCTGTACCACTCATAGGGGACCGTCTTGTACGAGAGTTGATAGAGAATTTAACATCCGATAGAAAATTCTCTTTCCTGGTAATATAGTGGATTCAATAAAAAAATCAAAATACTTATAAGTGGTTTGAACCATTGCAGTCACCCATTCAAACGGAAATTGAAGCTTCGCATCCATTATCGCACTCTAAATTTATCAACATATTGGTATATTTGTTACCAAAAATTTGATTATCTCAAGTATATTAATACTCCATCTGATATTTGTTAGGATAATTTTCAAATCATTCTGAAGTTCTCTTGCTAACGAATCGAGTACTTCCTTTTAATTGCTCGACTTCCAACAGCGCTGGCTCACAACCAGTGATGTCATATAATACGAAGGCCCGAGATTTTAGGGCACCTGAGATTGCCAGAAGTTGATGGCTACCAGAGAGATTGAGACTCAACTTTCAAAACGTCAATGAGATGAGTATAAACAGAACCTGTGGAAGCCACCGATTATCAAACAACAACAAAGCCATCTAAAATTAGACAAATTCCAGTTTCTAGGAAGAAGGAACATCATGACCAGCAGAAAGGTTTCGCTGAATATGTAAATCATCTAAAATGAAAGAAGAGCAAAGATTCAAGAATAATTACCAAACTTAGAATCCATGAGACTTACGTATAATATTAGTAATATTAGAAGATGCAAAATTTCTATCCTCGAGTGACATAGAGATTTGCTAGGATGATTGTCAAATCATTCTGCAGTTCTCTTAGTAACGGATCGAATACTTCCTTTCCGTTACTTGACCTCCAACAGCGCTGGCTCACAACCAGCGATATCATGTGAAACGTTATATAATTAACCATTCGATAATTGAAGAGTATATATTCTGAAGGGTCTAAGTATCAAAAAATTCAAAACGAAATAACCAATTGAAATAATATAAATAAAGAATCAAATATTTTCTCATTGTAGTTATTATTCAACCAAAGCAACATATATAGGGGTCATGAGGTAACCTGGACTGAAATCGTAAATCTTACTCTGAAAAAAGTAATTTGTTAAAAAAATCTGAGTGTCATCAAAAGTAATATTCAAAAGAATATCAGTACATGACATTTTTAATTTCTATTGTAATTTCCACTTTATGCTCCTTGCTCTGATTTTTGTCGAATTAAATTTTCATAGAATCCGTAGTGCTGGAGTGGTATATATTCAAGCATATCTCTTAAAATTTTGATTTTTGTTTGAGGTATTCGCTGTTAGTACTGGAGCTATCATAATTTTCGATATCATTTATTTTTTGCCTTTCCTTGAACCTCTAGTGGTCTGCTGATCTTCTTACATGTTATATGTATTCTTCAGCTTCACTAATCTCAGGTTGTTTTTTGAAATCTGTATCCAGAAGGCTTGTGATATCTTAAGTATAATTGTTGTGATCAATTCATCGGCAAACTTTTGAAGATCCTTGAAATCGGGCATCTTCAATCATCTTCTCTATATCTTCTGGTACATAGAACTTGCACTGTCGTTTACGTTCCTCGATCTGGGAGAAATCCCTGTTGCATGGAATAAAGGAGTATCTACTGACGAGAAACTTCTGATCAGTTTGATGAAATTTAATAATAGCCACCAAATATATAATAACCATAAGCAACATACGATTTTTATTTTTTCCTATGCTGTTATCGCTCCATATGATCGCTTTTCTTTTATGCGCGCTTCCCTGGAATAGACGAACCTGTTGCACCACATAAGTGGGTGCCTGGAAAGAATTGAGGTGTCTGTTTACTCGTTTCTTGAAGGGGACCTAATGGTAGGATGTTGGAAGATGTTCGATCGAAGCGAGTTCCACAGCTCACCGACCCTGTAAACGAAGGAATTCTCATAGAGAGAGGTTTGAGGTGTCGTTGAATGTACCGCCATATGATGAGGACTCCTTGCCAGCCTAGTGTTGCGGCAAAACATCAGTTTTCCCGGAACAAGGTCTTTCAGCTCATCGGAGCATCTTCCGTGGAAGTATCTGTAAAACAGAGAAAGATCAGCAATTTGTCTTCTGTGAGCTAGCGATTGGAGATCGCGGGTGAGCTCCGGGTGGTCAATTAGGCACACAGCCCGTTTTTGCCCACTAGCCAACATTCGCAACGAATGTTTGGGTCCAGATCCCTATACATGGAAACAATATTCTAAAGCAGGCCGAATCTGCGCCTTATATAGAAGCAACAGCTGAGATGACGTGAAGTATCGCTTGTATCCGAAAAGAAAACTAAGTTTAGCTGATGGCAACTTAGCTATCACTGATACATGTTCATGCCAGCAAAACCCGGAGTTGACCATTATTCCGAGGAAATGCATCGAATCTTTGGATGCAATTTGTTGTCAAATCATTTAGCAGTTCTTCTTCTAACGGATCAAGAACTTACTTTCCATTACTTGACTTTCAACAGCGCTGGCTCACAATCAGCGACATCATGTGAAACTTAACATAATTAACCATTCGCTCATTGCAGTGAGAAAACCCTTGATTTTGCACGGCAATATAAGATGTGGCGAGAAGGCCCCATAATTGAGGAGACGTGAGATTGCCGCCAGTTGCCGGGCACCAGTGAGATTAAGATTCAACAATGAAAACGTGAATGAGAGGAGAATGAACAATTTGTGAAAGCCATACATCATAAAAAAATAACAAAGCAAACGAACACTAGATAACCTCCAGTTTCTAGGAAGAAGGAACATCATGACTAGCAAAAAGGTTCCGATGAATATGTAAATCATCTGAAATGAATGAAGAGCAAAGATTCAAGGACAATTACCAAACTTAGAATACATGAGTTCTTCTCTATGGCTGTCATACATTGCCGAAAATGATTAACGTCAACCAACACAAGTGAGTCTATGAAGAACCAGTTCTTATTTTCACTAAAAAAAAGTAGAATAAAATAGCCACTTAATTCGCAATAACCTAGATGACATTTTCCGCTGAGCCCTCGATCAAAATTCTTGAGGGAAGAGAAAATCAGGACATCCAGAATTACTTCAACTTTTTGAATCATCCTCGTATATTACTTTTGTCGAAGTTGCTGTTGAATGTATCAACATTCTCTCATACAACATCTAAAGCGTATTTGAAGATAGGTTCTATTAGATTATTTGATTCTTCAAGGAAGCTCAAGTTTGTGAAGTAGTAATATTAGCATATGCAAAGTTTCCACCCTCGAACGCCGTAGATATTGCTCGGATGATTGTCAAATCATTTAGCAGTTCTCGTACTAACGGATCGAGTACTTCCTTTTCGTTACTTGACTTCCAACAGCGCTGGCTCACAACCACCGATATCATGTAAAACGTAACATAATTAACCATTCGTTAATTGCCGTGAGAATCCCCTTGTTCCGGTCCTGCGTCATAGGATCCGGCGTGGAGGCCCGATAATTGAGGAGGCATGAGATTGCCGTCAGTTGCCGGGCACCAGAATCTCTCGAGCGGTTCTCGCGTCCAGTCTCTAAAAGCGCGGGCAACGTTTTCTTCTCTCGACGTCGGGACACCTATTCCTGTTCTCCTATCTGTTCGCTCTATTCGCTGCTACGGCCGCGACACACGGTGCGCATCAGTTTGTTGTTTGCTTTTTATAGATCCACACGGAGGATTGAGAATACCCGCGACTATCGTACGAGCTTGTAAAGGCTACCTGTTGAACGGAAGGTAAGTTTCCATGTGTTTTCTTCGACTGTGCGGAAAATTCTTGATTGTAACTGTAAATGTCTGATATTCGAAGCCCAGCATGCTAAAATACAATGAAAACGTCGTTTTAATGGATCTTATGTTATAATCATTGCCGATTAAACGAACGCATAAAATTTCCATCTTTGTAGTGTTATCAACATCTTTTTACTATCTTTATCGTTATGCATGTAAAATGTGAGTTATCATTCCGAAATAACTTTATCAATGATCATAAATTCTAGTTGAAACAGCACCAATTGTTGTTGTGGGTTGAAGCTTCGAATTTTTATTCATCTTGGAAGTATCAGACAGTGAACCGAAAGTTTTACCTCAATTTTTTCCGTTATTATTGAAATCGAGAACAATTGTTTTTATGAATCGAATTTGACGTTAAAATTGCTGAGAAAAAATTCAAGTGCGAGGTATGATACGCACACGTAGGGTATCGTGCCAACTTGTCTGTCAATTCTGATCCTCTTTTTGTAGTAGTGGATAGAACGCGTTATTCTTAGATAATTTCTTCATGTTAACATTGGTCTGCAATGCTTCGTTTTCGTAATAAAGTCAAATTTTCGTTTTTTGTTAATATTTTTCGAAATGTTGGTGTCCAATTTAAAATCTAGTTCATACTTTTAGTCCCGCCCGATTCAAAATTCACCATTGCTGTGAAAATCTATAGGACAAAAATCTATTTTTCCTTGGGTCATCTTTCATTTTATTCCCTCAATCTTCCTTCAGTACTGCATTGAATGCCTCCGATGAGAGTACTGGATTTCTGAATCTGTTTGGAAACTTTTATACTTTCTGCATTTTTGTTGTAACTGCGACCGTTGTTAATAAAAAACAATGAAAAAGTTTTCTTATTAAATCTACGACATTACTACTAAAAACTCAACCTCATCTATTTTTATGGATATTTAACTGGGAAACAACAATGAGTACAAAGTTAAACAACCTAAAACAAATGTTCATAAATTAAATGTTTGAAATGTGCCTATTTTGTTAATTACATTATTCGCAACAGCATAGTAGTAGGGCGGAAGCTATTAAATTTCCATTTCACACATCAATACTTGAGATCCAACCTTCAAAACTCGACCAATTTTCAGATCTTGATTCAGTGAAAACAATAAAAAAAAATTTCTCTTATACATCCGAAAAGATGAAAATTTTCAGACAATGATCCCTTCTAACATTATTTCATAATTGTATTAGAGATTTTAGTGTGTTTTAATTTTCAACAGATTTTATCCCAACGGTAAAACATATGTACTGAGACTAATTTTTTGTTGTTGTTTTATTGCGTTTTACTTTGAATTTTTCCCGTTTCTACAAAATGCCATTCAATTAAAAAATCAAGAACAAGTCGAATTTATTTCTGTAGTAGTTTCCGAAATGGATGCTTCAGCAGCGGCTAGAATGTAGAGAAGAAGCTTCCTCTTATGCGCCATTTACATCCTCGTAGCACACACAAATAAGCTAGATGAAAGGCATACCAGAATATATAGAAGGTAAGAAAGAATCAATAATCCAATTCTCGATCAATTCAATCAAGACTAAAATAAGCAGCAGCTGAGTTTCTCGTATCCGAGATCCAATAAATCGGAAACAAAATAATTTTTCGAGTTCTGAGGGGAGATCGCAGGCAAATTTTTTATCTGCAACCAGTACAGAGTGGGCTAAATTCGAGCTGGGTGAAATATTGAAGTAGGAAAAAATAAACCTCCGCCTTCTGATGCCCATTCTTCCAGTTATTTCGAAATTTGAATATCCCCTACTTCTAAAAAACCAAATGGTGGTTGTTTGAAATTTTCGTTCGAAACATTTTTTTTTTCACTTTTATTCGATTGCCAAATTTTTTTGAGATGATCTTCTGCATAAACTGTGGCGAATTACCCCCTAGGTCACACCACATTTGACTTAATCGACAAAGACAATCCGGAGAATAAGTATCCGCCATTCAAAAAACCTCATATAGAGAAAAACGCATTTGATTTTATTCAGTCTGCTATGCCTGTACGATAAAAAAGTATTCCTGAGTTCTCATAACTCAGTTGCTCCAGTAATTGTGCACTTTTTTTGGCCGAACGTGCTTCTTTTGACGCAGCTGTTGCCGCTTGACTTATGCGCTCTTCGTCCTTTTTCACGCAATGATATGTATGTATCGTTTTTTTCCCCTTGGGCGGTATCTATTTTACTTCTGTGTTAAGTTCCCCCTCTTTTTTATTTCTTCTGGCTCTCTGAGTTTTCTTGATTGAACCTTAACCTTGTATGCTTCTTCTAGCTGCCGAAATATGCGTTTCGTTGAAAGGAGACGTTAAGCAGAATGTTGATCGACTTAGGAAAATACCGCCTATCGAGCGAAAAAGGTGTGCGCGCTAAGGCTCCTGATACTTTTTCATTTTTTAAAATATCTTAGTGCAATTTTGGCAGATGATTTCTGACCGATATTTTCTTATGATGTATAATTGTCCTGGCAACATCTTCATAGCCAGCTAAAATTGATCTTGTTGTTTGAACGTTCAAACGCAAATATCTGCACATAGGACTACCTGCGCCTCGTATAAAAGTATCAGTTGTTATTAATTCCTGAGGAAATTCGATGTCCTTGCATGATTAGAGAAGGTTCTCTAGTAGTGAATTTTCTAGAGAACGTTGTTGTGTTTGCGTCTCGTTCGCGTTAAAATAGACCTGCTCCACTCTGATATATTCTCCAAGTCTGAATTCAGTGATATATTCTGTTGGTATCTTTGTTGGTCTGTCTTCTCAGCAGTTATAGGACAATGAGTAGAAAATGAGTCCGCAAACCCAACTATTCTGTTTTCGCTGGAGTAGAGCAGGTCATTTATTTGCAACAAGAAAAGAGTTGGCAAGAGTATGGAGTACTCTTGCGCTAATCTGAAAAGATTCACTCCCTGAATCGATCTACTGAACAGAAAGCTACTCATCTAACCACGCAATTTTCAGGGATCTCCATATGTGGTTAGGTTATTCATCAATGCTGCGTGGTAAACCCTATCGAAGGCCTTTAAGTAATGGCTCTTCATTCGCCATGCTTTTCGATTGTTAATGTCGACAAATGCGTAACGTATGCAAGAAGTTACCAGTTTTCTACTTGTCTACGGAAACCGTATTGTCGGTCACTGATGATACCATGCAACTCATGGTATCATCATGTGCTCATCGCTTATCACTGTTTCCATGACTTATAGTGATTTAGGGGTAAACATTTCTTCATTTATTTGGAATCGGTTGTACTTTCGCAACTTTGCTACACTGCGGAAACGTTTGACTCTCATACGAAATGTGAAATTGTCGATTGTAAACAGTAGCTAATTCTGGAACACATTTCCTCGTGAACTTCATACCCATTGATTTCTAACAGTTCAGCTGTTGAAGAACGCGACTTACCGTACGCTCTCTGTATTTCACTTCAGACATATGTGATTTAGCATGTAAGATGGTTAGGGGTACTAAATTTGATGTATCTAAAACAGAATTTTGCGAAAACATTTTTGCAAAGAGATCCGCCTCTGCTTAAGCTTATGATGCTATAGAACCATCATCTCTATGAAAGATGGAAAGGATGTCTTGCGAAAGTTGTTGCTGACTGCCTTCGCCATAGACCAGAACTGACGAGTTCCACTGGTCTGCTCCAAGAGTATTTTTTTAACACTTTCATTGAAGTAGGTTTTCATTTTATCAATTGTTGAGTGACAAATGTTCCTGAATCACATATATTCAGCTCTAGTTTCATCTGTTGGATTCTTCTTTCAGTTCTGTTGTTAACTGTGGCAGCTTTCTGACAGTTTTTAGTGAACCAAGGTTTTTGTGCGGATGTTTTTTCCATGGAGTGTGGAATGTCTCCAAGAATAACTTGAGTGACGAACTCAGTGCAAACATTAATGTCAGAGTTTGAGAAACAGACATCATTGAGGGGAAAATATGGAAAAACTCGCGCAGCTTCTCCCAAGGGGCCTCCCTGGTTAGTGAGGTGACAGAATTCATCGGCGTGTCATTAGCCGAAAGGCAGGAATAGATCAAAAAAAGTGATATACTTCCGAACTCTGTAGTTTTTCACGTTGCGCTCGTTTTTTGAGTGACTCATGGAAGCCAAGTATTTTAGTACTGTGACGACATTTCATTGCACTTTCATCTTTTATTTGCATATTATTATTCGCTTTTCAAAGAGAATAACTGTCCGTTGCAATGATGCATCTCGAAATCAAAACTATTCAGCACCTCAAACTGTGAGAATGAAACTATTTTTACTATATGGTCACTAATGTTAAACCATATAATGCAATGGCAATGTTTGACTGTTCACATCGTTCAATCTTGATTATTGATTGATCTGACCAAATCATATCGTGCAACATATGAAATATCATTTATTCATGAAATGGTTGAACACATCATGAAGTGATGAATTCAAAGATGTAGTCTCCACATTTCTACAATATTTTCGTTTTTTTTCGTTACTTATACTACACTTTACCATTTCGTGATACATCATATAATAACCAATAGATAATAGTCTGTTATATTGCCGTATTATATTATTGTCCCACAGATTCAGGTACTAAAGATTAAAGTTTTTATATTGATTTGAAATTGACATCTCCATATTGCATGCCTTTCAAAGGAAAATATTCTTGACAGAAAGACAGACGGGCAACAAATTGATTCTAAAAGAATATAGAAACTAAATGTATTTTCTGTCCTTAAGTTTATTTTTACTTCTCTGTTCATCTCGTAAGTAGATTATTTACCATCATATCAAAAAAGTACAGGGTGTCCCATTTTTCCTTATGAAATTGAATAACTTTTCACTGAACTTTCTGATCAAGAACAATCCAAACACTCAAAATCAAAATATCTACTTTAGACATGAGCGTACAGTGCCCCATTTTCGATGTTTTAGTACGGTAGCTATGTGAAATACTGCAAATAGAGAAAAATGACTACGCCATCTTCATGTCGATTTTCGATAATTCATTGATAAGGACAGATCGCAGCTACCTTCATTCTGCTTTTGGGTTATTTTGGATTTCTCGATTTTTCGGGATTTCGGTATATGTCAATATCTCGGTTGCTATCAAGGTTACGTGAAAACTATTTTGATATTCTAGGGCAATTTTTTTTAGTATAATGACGGACATAGTCAAAATTTCTCTTCTGTTGAATCGTTTTCGAATTATATACAAACTCAAATCTTCACTTAACTCGAAATTAATTAATCATTCCTATTTTCTTACAATCATAAAATTCTAAAGGAACAAATGTTCCAAAGTACACCACGGAACGGAATTATAAGTAAAATAATCGAAAACTATATGATATAATACGAGTTGAAACTATTATCATACCCGTTCTTTTCAAATGGTAGCAGATTTGATGACAGATGCGTGGTGCTTTTGACTGTCGCTATATCAGAAATCTTTGAGTTGTCGAATTACAGTGTTGAATTTCATGGTTTACTCCAATAATATATATCAATTAACAGAAGAAAATATTATTAGGAAGAGCTTAATTCTGACACCACGCAAATGGCGCAAGAGACTGGTGTCCGAATTTCGATGATTTAGTACGGCAGATATGTGATATACTGCAATTAGAGAAAAATGAATCTCACATTTTCGTCTTCGATTTTCAAGAAAAATCATTCAATAAAAAAGATTATTCAAAATTCTTTCTATTGAATGGTTTTCGAATTATAGTATAAACTTTTTGTTTAATATAAATAATTGGTGAATTTGAATGCAATAGAAAGAGTATTTTTCTCTTTTCAAAATTTCATAACATTCCGGACAAATTACCTCATCAATGTGATTTTTTTGCAATTTTTTCAAAAATGAAAAATCTTCGAACTTTCTTTGGTTTCATCTAGTATGCTGGTGCAAATTCTCATAAAATATCCTAATTGTTTTCAATCCAAGGGTCTCAATAACAAATGTCCAAATTAATCTATTATTCAATTCACATTGTTGATTCACAAATAATGAGCTGAAAACTTTTCGATAGAAGAATGTTCGTGCATTCTGAAAAATTTGAAATGGTTCAATGTTACGTACAGAATTAATATGATTCTGATGCAGCTTCAGAAAATTATTCTGTTCATTTTCCTAACAGGAGGCAACCAAGGGAATATTCCGAAGAATGAAATAGAATCTCATAAACTTCTTTCGAAGCACTAAGATAAGGAAAGTTAAGTTTCTACAGCAAGGCGATTATGTGCGACGAGTGGTCTATTGTGGCACACTCTGTCCTAAATTTCATCCATGATCTTCATCCTTCTCGTGAAGGATACGAGTTTCGAGGGTGACAGCTTAATAAACTCAGTCAGCTTCACTTTGCTAGATCCAAGCTCTTCCATCCTGACTCTGTCCCCAGCTGGCACTCGCATATAACATGCTTCATTGATGCTATATCTTCTTCACACAGGCTACATGAAGGATCCTCAATCAATCCTAACATATTTAGGTGTTTCCCGAGGTGACAGTGCTACGTTAGTATGGCAGTTGAAACTCTCAGTTCCAGCCTAGAGAGTTTAAGCCAAGCCTTGGCTTTCACAGCGAAAGGTCCACTAATGGCACGTCGAGCATGCCTGAGACCTGAGATACTCATCCAGTGCTCACGTACCTTCAGGTCCAGCCATCTGTTGTTTTCCATCCTTGCAGTCCTCAGGGGAATTCCGAGCTTAGGCTTCGGTCCTATAAGCCCGAGTGACCGGGTACTCATATTACACGGGGCCTGCTCCACTATTCTAGTTTGGCAAGGATTGCCCGACATTCCTGCACCATAAGTGATGTACAAGTATCAGATGCCAATGCCTCAAGTGCAGTTTGGATATCGGTGAGGATTTTTATTGACCTATTTGTTAATCCCCCTGCAAGCAAGAGGTTAGCACAGTAATCAATAGCAAATATTTCTGCCTGAAAGACAGTCAAATGCCCTTCATGACAGATCGACTGTTCCTTGGCAGCACCTGGACCATAGACAGTAGCTCAAATACCTTTTGCAGTTTTTGAGCCATCCCTGTACCAACAGGGACCCTCAAATAGACGACCTTGGAGTTGGTTCATTCCTGTCTATCGGGAATGATGATCTGGAATGGCCTCGTGTTGGTTTTAGGTGTTGCTATGTCAGACCTCATACTCAGCACCTCATAGTCCTTGATTTCAGACTGTTAGGCGCCGGGCATAAAGCCGAACTTACCTGCTTCATTTCGGAAAAGGTGATGGAATCTGTAGAAAGCCATTCTAGCCACTCCTCCTACCACCAGATGAAGAGCGGCAAGGCCCAAAATCAGTTCCATGGCCGCAGTGAGTGTACAGCGAAAAGCTCCAGTAATCATCATGCAGGCCGTACTCTGCAATCAAGAGAGCTTGAGTTGGGATTGCTTCTTAAGACTACACTCCCACCAAGCCATGCAGCCGTATGTAATACGGTCTAACCATCATCACATATAGCCACTGAAGTTGCTTTGGGGCAATACCCCATTTTTTTCCACAGGTCATTTGACATGCCACTAAGGAATGTCTAGCCTTGTGTATTGTGTTTTCCAGGTGTGAATTCCACGTGAGTTTACTATACAAGGTAATCCCCAGATATTTTGCTTCCTCCGCAACCGGAATAATTACCCCACTCAGAGTCGAGGGAGAAACAAATATCCTCTTTTTCCTGGTAAATGGTACCATAAGGGTTTTGTAGGGGTTTATGCTAAGCTTCTCTCCCTCACACCACCCTTGAATAGCTGACATAGCTATTCAGCCGGGAAGGCTGCAGCTGCAGTCTCCATGTGGTCCAGAGACAGTGTGATCATCCGACTGAGTTGTTAAGTGCTAGATCGGTCGATTAACCTTTTTGAAAGGCGTATTGATGTTCACTCAGAGTCCTCAGCCATAAGACCTCGGTCCTGATGTATCCATTTAACACCTTCTCCAGGGTTTTCAAAACAAGAGACGTAAGACTAATCGTTCTAAACGACTTAGGTTGTGAGTTCGATTTACCCACCTTAGCGATGTAAACAACACTAACACTTCGCCAGCTGGCCGGAACAACATTCCAGGCAAGACTCGATCAGAAGAGCCTTATGAGGTATGGGAGGAGGACATTCACCCGCTGTTGTAACAAGGCAGACCTAATGCCAACCTCTCCAGCGGCTTTAAATGGCTTAAATGAGCGAATCGCTCACCTGACTGCTCCGGGCTTGAGGATCGTTCTTGCTTTCTTCCAATCGTCCTTTTTTGGCCTTTCGGCAAGGCCCTTCAGGGCGACGGTGTCAAAGCTTTCACTGATATCAAGAAACCGACAATCTGGGAAGTCTGATATTCCTTTACTCATAAGTAATGAATAACTTTCTTTGTTCTTATTATAAGTGGGCTTCATTGTTGTGAGTGAGCATCGAATTGAAAACATTTGGGATATTTCGTGTAAATTCGCACCAGTATACTAAATGAAACCACAGAATGTTCGAAGAGTTTTCATTTTTGGAGAAATTTTCATTTTTGAGAAAATTTACCAGGCGAAGAGAAAAAATTATTCTTCTCATATTATCTAAAACATATTACAGTGCAAAAAAACTTTGCAGCCTGAAGAAACCTCAAAATACTCTTCATCAGAATTAAAGCGTGTTTCAACAGTATAGTTATTGGAGCCTTTATTCATATAATGCATTGGTTCTTCCAGGAGTAGAGATCAACAATTTCAATTTTCTTCGTCATCCACTAATAAATTAAAGCAACTGTGCTGTTTGGTCAGACTTTACTGTATGCCGTTCCAGCGAGCAAGTTATTTATTAATGGACATTTGCAAAAATTGTTTGTATATTGTTCTATATCTCTACTTATTTACTAAATATTGAAGGTATTACAGGTCACGAATAAAAACATCAAACAATGTTAACTGTTTACGTAAGGTCCTATTAATGTAGCCGCCACTGTTCCACTACCTTTGAATTCGATATAATTTATTGTAAAAAAATGAAACTTTTAATTTAAACACTATGACGGTAGAGACATTCATCTGATACATATAAATATTTTACTAACAGAGTAATCTTGTATTGAATATCAATCATATGATTTTCTTGCCAGCAAAAACCAGTCTTTTATCTGATTCCCTTATATAAGAAGGAGTAAAACTATCGGTTATGTTTATGTCACTGTGATTTCTGATTAATTCTATTTATAGTATATTCTATCCTGAAAGTGAAATGTATTTTGATATATTATCGTGAAGTCTTTCCTGGAAGTGATCAGAAATTAGTTCAAAATTTTGCTTATCATCTACAATGTTATATGTGTTCGTGGTTCAATTTATAGCAATTTAAATCAATGTTTAATAATATTTATTGGATTAATCAGTGGTAAGGGTACAATCACGCGTGTGAGCAACATTTTGATATTTACAGCGAAATCAATTTAACACCTTCTTTGAAAATTAGTTGCAAAATATATAATATATAAGAATTTAATATAGAAGAAATATTTGTTTCACGGCAAAGCCATTTTATGAAAAATATATATCTATGAGGCAATGTATTCTGCCATGATCATATAGTAGTAGAAGATAAATATATATATATATATATATATATATATATATATATATATATATATATATATATATATATATATATATATATATATATATATATATATATATATATATATATATATATATATATATATATATATATATATAAACCAAAATATTCGCCGGTGGTGGAGGAGGATAAATATCATCTTTCCGTCGAATTTTCTCTTGATTCAACTGTGAGTGTTCCGAACCATAAATTTCTAAACTTAAACAACAACAACTTGACAAGCTCCACTACTAAAGTTATGAAGGAAAAAAATAAATTCCATGAAAAGTGGAAAATATATGGTAACATACATGAACTGAACACTTTTAGGTTACTAAGGAGTCGCTCAAAGAAACTCATAAGAGATGACTATGAGAATTACCTGCAGCACATTGAGGCGGAGATTCCTAATAACAGTAAAAAGTTCTGGCATTTTGTATCTTCAAAAAATCCTACGAATATTCCATCTAATATGACCTTTCAGGATGTCAGCGCTATAGACACACCTGACATATGTAATCTCTTTGCCGACTATTTCAAATGTGTATATCAACCTAAAAGTACATCTGTATTCTGCGATCCGTCTGATGCTACTGCAACTTTCAATATATTAAATTTAACTAAGAAAGAGGTATTTGATGTCATATGTTCACTCGACCATAAGAAGGGTGGTGGACCTGATGGTTTCCCTACTCTTTTTATCAAAAGATGTGCCTGAAGTCTTTCGCTATTCAACCAATCTCTTCGTGTTGGCATTTTTCCTCATCTGTGGAAGGAGGCAACAATAGTCTTGATACATAAATCTGGCGATGAAAGTGACGTTAAAAATTATCGACCAATATGTTAGTTAAACATATTCGCGAAAATATTCGAAAAACTCATCTATAAATATCTTTTTTTCATTGTTAAAAATATTATTGACACAAGGCAACACGGCTTCTTCCCTAATCGGTTTATAGACTCTAACCTGATTTTCTATGTGGAATGAGCGGTTTCGGGTTGACTCCGTTTACACCGATTTCAGTAAGGCCTTTGACAAGATAGATCACAATCTGCTCTTGATTAGGTTGTCTGAGTAACGGGTGGGTGGTGTCGTTCTGGACTGGTTCAGATCTTACTTATCGGATCGAGAACATCGGGTTGCTGTAGCAGCCCGTACCCCTGAATCCTTTATTGTAACTTCCGGAGTTCCCCAAGGGAGTGACTTGGGGCCGTTGTTGTTTATATATACATAAATAAAGTTAGGCACTGCTTCAAACACTCGAAACATCTACTTTACGCCGACGACTTAAATTTTCAGAAAATTTCGAACTCTTGGAGATTGTTTTCTGCTACAGTCATACCTTGTTCGATTTGAGGAATTTTGTAAGCTAAATAGTTTATTCATCAATGCCGATAAATGTTTCATTATCACTTTCACAAGAAATCGTAATGAATTTCAATTCAACTTTGTGTTGAATGGCAAGACTCTTAAGCGCGAAGACCAAGCTAAGGACCTCGGCGTCATCATTGATTGTTAACTACTCTTCAATCGTCATATCGAGAGTATCGTCGGTTCAGCATTTCGAATGTTGGGGTTTGTGAACAGGAAATGTAAAAATCTCCAGAATAATAATACATTACTCCCTCTATACTATGCTTATGTATTCGGTCGTTTGAACTTTGCCTCATCAGTATGGAACCCGCAGTACAATATTTATAAGACTCGCCTTTAGTGAGTTTAAAATAAGTTTTCGAAAAGTTTGGCTTTCAAGAATAATGTGTTGTTTGATAGAGACAATAACTATAATTCTTGTACTGACATTTCAACGTCCTTTCGCTCGAAGATTGTAGAGTCGCTACAGATATTGTTAGTAGAGTAGATTCTCCTGATTTACTGTTTTTAGTTGCTTTCAGTGTTCCGCAGAGGAGTTTGAGACATTTCAACCTACTCAATACACCTATTTCCAACACAAATAGCTCATCGAACTCTCGAATGTCTAGAATGTTCAGATCGAGTAATAATTATTGTATTGACTTCTTTGTGGTATCATTGTACTTGAAAAGATTTCTGAAAAACCCTAAGGAATCACCATAATTAATTTTCTCATTGTTTTTTTCGATATAATTAGAGTATAAGCAATTGATGTAATTTATGTTTGTAAAAGGTGGAGACTTTGCTGGGGTTTCCTGTTCGTATCCCAAAAATAAATGAATAAATCTATCATCAATCGGAGTCAATGTTATAAAGACTGAGATGATTGAATTCAATATTGCCAAGAATATAAACCAGCGAAATTGAGGTATGCTACAAGATTCTAAGCACGATTTTCCATGAAGATATAATTTCCAAAATAAATTTTCGGAAGTTTTGAGAATAACATCTGTTGTAGATTAATTAATGGAAAAAACAACTTGTTCGTTATTTTTCATCTTTGCAGTGGTTTTCGTATAAAGTGTGTTCCAACACCCTTTATCTCAAGATGGACTGATTTTGGCGGATAAAGCTGAGACGCTTCAATTTTTGCTTGGAGGGGGACCAATTTCAAATATTTACTTCATTATTATAAAACTATATCCGTTATATTCTATTTTGTTCGAGTTCAAATTAAAACCGATCCAGCAAATAAGGCTAGCTTTGGCAAACTGGATGCTATGGTCCAAGGGTTGAAGATGATGTGTAAATCTGTCCATCGACGATTTTATACTATAAATATATATATATATATATATATATATATATATATATATATATATATATATATATATATATATATATATATATATATATATATATATTTTATGTGAAGTGAGCCCACCGGGCGAATTTCGCCAAGGTGAGTTCACGAACATTTCAGGAATCGTCGCACTAGACGGCTTGTGGCAAAAATTACTTCCTTCTGTGTGACAGTGACGAGTGAGGGATCAAGCCCAAGTTTTACGGTGTTCTCCAGCAGATGGCTTTCAACGAAAGCCGAAATGACCAGTGGAAGGATACAGACACTCCCAAGTTTGTGGATCTCTTTCACCTCAAACGCCAAAACTTGGTATTTTGTTATTTTTTCAGAAAGACCCTTCACATTTCAGTCTATTGGTATCGTGACATCCAGAATTAGCACTGTGTACTTCTCCAAATTGAGTAGCACCATATCCGGTCTATTATGGGCGACCGGTCTATCTGTGACAATAGTGGAGTCCCAATACAGCTTGTAGCCGCTAATTTCGATTATCGCCTTCGTTTCATAAAGGTGATTTTTAACCGCCTGCTTCAGTAGACCATATTTCAGCGCTATTTGTTGGTGGTAGAGTTTTGCCACTGCATTATGCATCTCCATAGTAGTTTCTTGGTGCCAACATAGAGCAGGAGGACGTGACGTGCTGGATAGATTCCAAGGTTTTAGCACATCTTTGGCATTGGTCCGTGGGTATGTCGCGGTTAGTGATGTGTTTAAAATATGCTCTTGTTGGAACCACTTGGTCCTGAATTGCTGCCAAGCGGCCCTCTGTTTCCGGGAAAAGATATCCTGCTTTTAAATACCTCAGCGACTCTTTTTCATTGACGGAATCCTTTTGGAGGTTGTTGGGTTATCTTCCGTGGAGTGCCTTGCCGAGCCATTCATCCTTGATCTGCCTCTCTGAGCGTGCCTAGGTGGAGTACTGAATGAGCGAGAGCTGAAGTGCTGACAGGTTATTGTCAGCCCTGCGTAGGGCGGAGAAAATGAAGAGCAGTCCTCTTCCCCCTTCCCTTCTCGGCAAGTACAAACGGGCAACCGAGGCGTGTGGATGATGTACACCAAACATTGTCATGAGCTTCCGAATCTTGGTGTCTGCCGCCTTTAGGTCGATAATCGACCAGTGAATTACTCCGAAGGAATAGGCGATACAAAGGATAGCCCATGTGTTGATTGCGGTGATCAGTGCTTCAGAATTGAGTTTTTCTCCCAGAACCCGCTTGACTCTAGCGAATTGCTTTTCTTTCAAGGCTGTCCGCTGTTTTGATTTCTAGAGCCTGCTGCATTCCCAGGTATTTATATGACTGCTCTGGCTTCAGTGCTGGTATAGCTGTCTGGTTTGGTAGAGCCATTCCCTCAGTGTCCCCTTCGATCTTTCCTCTTTTCATATGCACTGTTGCACACTTATCGATACCCATCTCCATTCTTATCGAGTCACTGAATGCTGATACCACCTCGAACTGTCTCTTTAGTGGATCAGAGTTTGGGTCGTAGATTTTGAGGTCATCCATGTAAAGTTGGTGGTTAATCCTAATGTTGCTATTTCCGTCAGTGATATACCCATCCTTGTTATTATTCAGCAGAATGCTGAGGGGGTTTAAAGCCAGACAAAACCACATAGGACTCAAGATATCACCCTGGAATATGCCTCTTTCAATCTGAATTTCATCTGTCACTGCTTCGCCATTTGTTGAAATCAACCAAGAGCGGGGCACGGAGTCAAATGCCTTCTTGTAATCAATCCATGCCACCAACATAATACGTAGCTTCTTGCGGGCGTGTTTTGTGAGAATGTAATCGATCACAAAGAGCTCCTTACAACCACGGGCGCCCTTACGACAGCCGTTCTGCTCTGGAGCAAGTATATTATTGGGTTTGATATGCTTTCCGATGTGTAGCGCAATAGTTCCAGTGAGTATCTTGTAAATAGTCGGGAGGCATGTGATTGGTCTATACTTCTTTGGGTCAGCTGTTATCCCTTCTTTTGGCAGCATATTTGTTATCCCCACGGTGAAATGTTCGGGTGCAATTTTAGAGTCAGATAGGGATTGTTGGAACAACAGTGCTAGAATAGGATGAACCGAGTCGAAGTGTTTCCAGCAATAGTTGTGGATTCTGTCCGGTCCAGGTTCGTGCCAATTGTTGATGTTTCGAAGTACATGTTTGATGTCTTGTTCTGTGATACTTATATCTTCCATTCGATACACAGGGGTTTTATTTTCGACTTCTTCGATCCAATAAGCTTTTTCGTCGTGTGCCTCGTGCCTTGACCAGATTCCACTCCAAAACTCGGTCATGGATGGCCTCCGAATTAGGTGCTGCTTGTTCGTCGTATATATATATATATATATATATATATATATATATATATATATATATATATATATATATATATATATATATATATATATATATATATATATATATACAGGCCTGCCGCTAGCGGTTTGAACGCCGGTGTGCAATTCCTATCGTGCCGCCCCTATCTAACTACAAAACCTAGGTGTTTATAAAAATGTGAGAAAAAAAGCTGTACAGTGAAAAACAATGTTATATTAGGTTATTTTATACAAGATACACTAATACGACATTCAATGAAAAGATGAAGGCAAGAAAGGTGCAGTTTATACATATTATGTAGGTAGGTATAGGTATTAAGTTATTTTACAGAAACTGCACCTTTCTTGCCCTCATGTTGGCAAAATCAGCTATAATTTTTTTGGTGTCTAGTCTATTTAGAATCTCATGTTCAATTGAAATTATTGCTAAATTACTTAGTCTTTGCTGGTGCATAGTTGATCTCAAATAGTTTTTTATTATTTTTAACTTTGAAAATGACTTTTCACCAGATGCAACTGAAACCGGCAATGTAAGTAGTATCCTTATCGCTATTGCTGTATTCGGAAATGTTGACATTAATTCATTAGCAAAAATGTATTGCAATAGGGTTTGCGGATCATTAGACTGGTTTTCAGTTAAATGCAACTTTAAAGCATTGATTTCATTAAACATATCTATACCGTCAATATCTGCGTCACTACTTGATCTATCTTTTAGCTTCACATTCAAATCTTTACAATGTTTCATTAAATCATCTTTGGAGTAACTAAACAAGTTATTATTGGTGAAAAAGCCAAAAACGTCGGTAAAAGTTTCCAACTCATCGAATCTACGTTTCAAAGAAGTTTGGTTTTCTTCGTGGACGAATGGTATCTATAGGCGGAAAATCTGCATCTACATTAAGTTCCCGAGCCACAGTGGTAGCTTCTTCTAACATCCTTTCGAAATGCTCATCTGTGCGATATTCGGTGATTTTATGAATCAATTTATTTAACAAATTTATGCAGATTTGAGTATTTATTGTGGGGTTTTGCATCATTTTGCTAATAGCATTAATTTCGTTTAAAATATCAAACCAAATTACAACTAAATCTATAATTTTGAATATTCAAAGCAAGCGAATGTGCTTTGTGAGTTGTTGTACAATCCCATTCTGACGAATTGTTATCTGATATTTCAAGTAAAGCGTCAAATATTTTTTCGAGGTGATACCGTAAAGGTTTGACTGCATCGATTCTGCTAGACCATTGCGTGGCACTTAATGCCTTGTTTGTTTTAAATCAGGTAAATGCTTGCAAATTATGGACCACCTTTTGGTAGAAGACGAAAAGAAAACGTAAATTTCTTGAATTAAGTTGAAAAAATTGACCGTGTCGTGCGTTATATTTGCCGCATCGTTAACGACCAAATTGAGACTATGCGCTGAGCATGGAACGTAAAATGAACGATTATTCATTTCCAATATTTTTTTTTGTAATCCATTGTGTTTTCCACGCATATTAGAACCATTGTCATAACCTTGGCCACGTAAGTTTTTAATATCAAGGTTTAATTGCGAAAATGAATCTAAAACAAAATTCAATAGTCCTTCACCTGTGGAGCTGGTTATCGGACAGATGCCAATAAAACTTTCGCATATTGTAACATTTTTAGTTTCACGATGATGACGATAAATTGCTTACAGGTTCTTTAGCACTACTTTCTCTTTTTTTAGTTTCACTGGAGTCTCCTTCTGAAGGACTAACATTTTTCTCTTCAGATACCTCCATAACTTCTAGATTTAAAGCTGCGCTTGTTGAAGCTACATCTACGTCAACATTATCTTGACATTCAGAGTCCCTATTTTCTGGTTTGCTGAAAAATTTCTCAAGAGATCCGCTAGTTTTTTTTTTCTCTGTATCTTTTTCTCGTTTTTGCCGTCGAAATTGAGCTCCTGAAATTTTTTTCCTTTTTTGCGGTTCCTGGAATTTTTTTGAAAAAGTTTAGTATACGGTTGTACAAAAGTAACTTAAATCCCAAAAGGGGGTCGATCATTCCACCCATTATTGCGAACAACCTTCACTAGGGGGTCAACACTGAAATCGCGAAAAAAAATCAGCTTTTCCATACATTTTGTATGGAATACTTATTTTTTCGCGATTTCACCGTTGACCCTATAGTAAAAGTTGTTCGTATTTATGTAGAATGACTCCTTTCGGGATTTAAGTTACTTTTGTTACACTCTGTATAGGTATAATTTTAATATTTTTTTATAAATCTTCATTCTTAAGTTGTATAACAGAAAAAATACCCTTTAAATCACAATAATAATCACAATACTAATGCGAAAAAAAATGTTCTAACCTACTGCACACAAATGTAATGGAATAACTAATTTTTTTTCGCGACTTTAGAGTTGACCCCATAGTAAAAGTTGTTCGTATTGATTAGATGGAATGTCCCCTTTCGTTACTTAAGTTACTTTTGTTACACTCTGTATTAATTTTAATACATTTTTTCAATAAATCTTTACTTTAAGTTTTTCAGTAAAATAACCTTTAAATTTTACATGAATACCTGCTGTTTATATGAATGCGCCCATATGCTGATTAATTAAACAAAGACACTTACCATAATTATGATTTTTGCGCCGACGGATAATATAAATAATTTTCTAAATTATTTTTATAGTCACACTTCGCAACAAAAATATACAGAATATTATTAATTTTAAGTACCCTGGACCGTTTCCGGATCTCACATTAGGGCTATAACCAAATAATTGAAGTTTGTTGTTCACTCACATCACTTTCGCATTTGTGTTAAATAAATAAAAACAAAGAAATGAGTATATAGTTTTAAGGGGATTTCCCCTGATATCTGTGGGATTTCCCTATTTCGCATAGAGCACGATACGGATTAACTTTGTTCTCACGAATTTCAATAGATGGCGCTATGTAATGCTACGATATAAAAGAAATATTTGGGCGCCGTTCATCATATTATTTTTATAAGGATAATCTTTTTAGTATTTTGAGGTGACAATGACTGAATTTTAGTCGATGATTGTCTGATTTGCCGCCCTCTGAATGCGCCGCCCGCGTGCATTGCACGCCTTCCACGCCCGCTTACGGCGGGCCTGTATATATATATATATATATATATATATATATATATATATATATATATATATATATATTTTATATATCATGGAAACCAAGATTATAACACTTGCTAACAAAAATTTCATCAGATGAAGTATAAAATGGTCAAGAAAGGTCGCAAATAAGCACAACATATAAGCCATTACCAAGACTATAATGAACAAATTCCATTAGTGTATTGTCGCTGTCTAAGTTAAGTGACCAGATCGAGAAAATATGCTGAACATTATCGAGCAAATCGAATCCGTCGAATAGGCGAGATATAGGTCTATACTTCATGATACTATGTATATAATTTTCTTCTTAATAGCAATTACTAACGCCTTCTTTGAGATAAGAAGGAAATACATCGATACTGATTAATCGATTGATATAATGCGCAAAATGTTGATACCGGTGGGAGATTACCAGTTCCAGGATTATAGCAGAAATTGAATCAGCTTTAATGATTCCAACCTATCAGCCATTTCACTTGCTAGCATAAGGTGAAAGAAAAATGTTGTATCAGACAATGATGAGGTTGTACCAGAACTGATGAAGAGTTTCTCTAATAGGGTTTGAGTGCGGTTTCAGTTACCCCTATGAAATATTATGCAAAAATTTCAATTAATTGTAAGACACGTTAATTTTTGATTAGAGGGGGACGAACTTCTGAGAGGGTTCGGTGCAAGTAAAATCAACCTCTTATCCTTAGCAGCTCCTAAGTCGATGGTATTTTATGAACATGTAATATCATACAGACAGTTCAAACACAACGAAAGTATTGTATTTTAACGAAAATTTAACAATGCCAAAAATCAAATTAAATGCTCAAAATGACCTCCTTCCTCCATACAATGATACAAATAGGTGTCCCCATTGATTTTACGTTCTTACTAAATGGTTTTCCTATTAGCCCAAACATTCAATTTCGGAGTCGTTTGTGTGTATGCCTGTGTGAACAAATGATGATTCTGGGTATCCCAATGTCGTCAATTTACTTTCACCATTGAGAGTAAAGGTACTCTCGTGAGAGAAAAAGGTATAATACAGAATGTGTAGATTATTGTTAATATTTTCACTTGAAATTCCACAAAATTGAAAGTGGCGATTAGGTTGGTCTACGTTTATTTCATGAACTAGTTTCAGTTTATGAGGGTTAAGTTGGTGATATTTCACGATCATGTAAAGTGTTGAAGCTGATACACCAGACACACGTTATAATTTTCTGATGGAAATAGTGTTTTCCAATTGTAGGTGGCTCAAAACTGCCACTTCAGTTGCTTCCTTCCGTATAGGCCGATGTTGAGCTTCATGTTTTTTGTTATCCACCGAACCTGTAGTTAAAAATTTATTCATCAAATATTAAACATACTGGTGTCGTACCTGCTTTTCTGGATGGTTCACATTGACAATCCTTGCTGTTGCTCTGGCAAAACTATTATTTTCAGTATAAATTGAAATAACTTCGACCCGCTGATCAGTTGAGTAAACCTTTTTTTTAACGTTTGTCTAACAAACGACAACTGTGATTAAAATTATAGCCAAAATGAAAATCAAATGTGAAACAAATTCATCATTACCAGATATTTGGTCCCTCTCGAATGAAAATTGACGAGTCTCAGCTTTTCCGCCAAAATTAGTCCATCTTAAGATATAGGGGGTGGCGAATTTTCGTTTCAAATATTATCTTCACTGAATTATAAACAGAATTTCAACGTGTTATCCAAATGATTGAGTACATTTTCGCTGAAACACAGTGTATACGTTGGAAGAAAATGCAGGATATTTTGTGATAATGGTAGATTCTGTGGGTATCTGTTAAGACTTAATGAAGACTAACTCAGAAGTCTTTAGAAATGATCTTTTCTTCATTTGGAATTTTATATAACGAACCGAAGATTCCCGAAAGAGCCAATAGCTAAAAACGTTATTTAATATAATCAAGTAGTGTACTCCCTCAAATTAGTGAAGTAGCATAGTGGAAATCATTAAAATTCGATAGACATTCAAATTTATTCTAATTGAAGAAAGGATGCCACATATATATATATATAGGATATATGGAATATTAAGTAGTTATTCCCATTGTTTTGAAATTTCGTCATGTGTTGTTTAGATTGTTATCCGGATGGAACCAAAATAGAACGGAATTTTAAATCACCTGTAGCGTCACGACTTGTAACATCCATATAGGGTATTAAGGCACGCATATATGAATTCAAGCGGTCCTCTGAGTATCTTCAAAGTTAGAGAGTGGGTTCAATATCAGTTTTAAATCAACAAAATTTATAGATATGGATTCATTCTGCAATTGGAAATCACGTTGTTTTCCCTTATTCAACGCAAAAAATCTGGAGGGGCCAGGGAGTAATATTGGATCAGAACCTGTGTCATAGATTATTGTGTCTTAAAATAGCAAACCATTAACGTAAACTGTAAGCCTAATTCGAATAAAAAAAGCGAGCAAACCTTGTTTTAATGTTTATCAGTAGAGATATATAAAAAACATGAAAACTTGATTATGAAAATTCTTAGTTTTCAAGTCTGCTTGATAACTTCTCTTCCCTGTTATTCCTCTTCCGCAATATCACACCATTTTCGAATGACAATTATTTTAGTAGTCATTGCTTCTCCTTTTTTCTTCAGCAGCTTCTCCGTGCGTCTGCATTTCGGTAATATATATTTTTCAGCAACGATAGGAGATTATCGTTCTTATTTTCCACTTAAGTTTCACTAATTTCAGTTTGGTTCAGAAGAATGTTCCAAAAATTTTCAATTGGTATATTTGAAATTTCTTCCCATGCTTCTGCCACGCATCTTTTGAAATCTAGGATATCAATCTTTCTCAGACTGTTATCATTAATTGCTGATATTAACGAACGGAAAAGTCTAGTTATTATTACGAGTATGCCTTAGTCCATCGGTTGATGAATGGCCGTCACATTAGGTTAGGCTTTAGTGTCTCCATGGTGTGTTGTCAAGAACTAGCAGAGTTTTTTTTGGCAAACTGTGGTTTTTCAAATATTTTTCTACATTCGATACAAATTCTTTTTAAAACTACCTCTTAAAAATCTTCTTCAATTTTTTTATAATCTTCTAGACTTCTTTGACTTTCCTATCAAAGTCAATCTAAGATTTTGATTGCCAATTGCAATATTGAATCCAGTACTGTTACTCGTCCTTTAGTATTTGTATATTCGGGAGAGTTCCTATTTTGGTGCAGACGTTTTTGTAGGTAGTATCTTATGATCTATACCGGTCTCATCGCAGTTGTAGAACTGCTTCGGAGAAATATCTTCCTCTTACATAAGCTACGCGAGATGGTCTTTGAATAGGCGTACAGTTTTTTCCAGCAGGTAAAACCTCTCCACTTATGGTAATCTGACGAATACAATCGTTCTCTCACAGTTTGAATTATTAATGAATGCTGTTGGAGCCTTGATAACTCTTTCTGCTGTTTTAAGTACAGTTACATGGAAATAGAAAGTAGGATAGTGAGTAATTCCCTTTCCAGAACTCTCCAGTGATTTATCATCACGAAGTAAAAAGCTGCAGCTGTTTAATGAATCAATATCAGTCTAGGCCTCACCTTTTCGAATTATGGCTATGATATTTATAAATGAAAGCTTTTAATTAAACAATGATGTTTTCAGCTCTCCCAGTTCATAGCCCTTAATGGACAAACTCACTAAATCCTGTGATATAGGTCATACAAAATTGAAAACTTCTAGAGCATATTGTTTTATGCATCCTATTTTTTTTTGAAAAGGAATCTATAAATCGAAAACTCTATACGTACTTACAATATCCACAATTACATTTCAAATTATTGATGAAAATCCATTAAAGTTAATCTCAGGAAGCACATTAAAATCAACATTTGATTTAACTGCACTTCAATGTAGCGAGAGAAGTAGGAAACAAAAAGGTGTAACAATGACAATGAAAGTTCGGGTGACAATTGGGACATTCAACGAAAGGAAACGAATATAGTTTGATAGGCGGGAAATTAAAAAAACGATAGGGCGCTTGGGTCGGCGTTTCAAGAGCTAAGGCTCTTTGTTGTATGTTTTCATAGGCTAGTTTATCTCCCCTCTTTACCTTTTCTTGAAGTATCAAATCAAGTCAACTCTATTGCCGCTGAATTATTCCTGATTAGTGAAGTTTTAGTAGTGCGGGTGGTCTTAGGATAGAAAGAATCGATGAAGTTGCACTAATAGATACTAGAAAAATGTTACTTTCTTATTTTTATCGACAACTAATTAGAGTGAAATATCAGACTAAAAACCCTCTTTAGAAAATGCTTATAATTTTATTGAAAACGACTCATTAATATGCTAGAGAGTATTCGAAAACAATTATTCAGAATGATTGATGTAAATAGCTTAAAAGTGCTACTTACTGAACTTCAATATCGCTGAAATAAAACATTCAACTTTATTTTCTGTTTGCTTGGCTATCTACTTGAATTTCAAATCTTCTCTAACATTCCACCCATTTCGGTAGGTAGTGAAGTTTTGTCAAATATTTGTCCTTCCGTATTTATTTTAGCGGATAATTCAAATAGAAGGTTTCCATTAAAGTTTTATCGAATATCGATTTTCTCAGATAAATAAGAATGAGATTAATCTATTTTAGGGTTACACTTTACTTTTCAACCAAGCTGTGAGGTAGTTTGTACACAACAGATTAGTTGATATTGTTTATGCACTTCAATGTTGAAAGACACAATATGTCAAATTTGATAGATTTAAAAGTTGCCTTCCAATTTTTGATGGTATATGTTGAAAACTTATGGAAGAAATACATGCCATAAATGGAGATGTGTACCCAAGTGACTCAATTTCAAAAAAACCTCTTTTTGTTAGTGGACCATTTCACTATTTCTGATAAAAGCCTGAAAGAGAACGATGATTTGGTCATGGAAAGGGAAAAAAATTAAGATTATTGTTTTTCAGGGAAAATTTCAAAAAATTTGTATCTGAAAATTCCACACTTCACACTCTTTTGATATATTGATCCTTTTCATATTTTATATACCTTAGCATACAAGAATAATGTATGTATCCCTAATTTGTTCACATCAATACAATAAGGATTGAATTAAATCTCTTGTTTTCTAATTTATAAAAATTTTCAGGAAATTTGAATTGTTGTAGAAATCTTTTTCGCCATTATTTATACCGAGTGATATAGCGATCTTCTATCTTTTAAAATAAATACTTTAGAAAAAAATTAAAACACACTCTTCATAGGGTTGAATGAAAACTACAGGATAATTATAGTTTGGATACAGAGGGTATTTAAGTTCGAACTCACGGTGGTTTTTCAATATATTAGATATATTTCATATTCTTAATTTAATTCGCTCTTCAAAAAACAGTATGATGTAGTTGTTTATAACCGTTCAATAGAGAAATAAATAGCACGAAGATTGACCAGAAGAAAATATACTAACAAATAAAAATAATTTCTTATAATATTTTGATAATTTGATTGAGGAGGTCGTTACTTGATGAAAATCGATATACATATTTTAATGAAATAAAACTAAAGTATTTAGATTTTCACTATATAAACAAAACTATGACCGGTTTCACCACACTGTGGCTTCATCAGATAGATACAAACTAATGAACAGAGTTATTCCTTATAAATTAGTCTTATTTCCTACTTAATATTACAATAGGTACAAGAGTTATGTTGGAAAACCCATCGGAGTTTTTTACTTTATGAATTGAAAAGATTGAGTGAAGGAGAAGGATTTAGATTGACTATTAAGTAACCTGCCTGAATTCTTTTCTTTGTTGATTTCCAAAATTTCCAATAGATTGTGTTTTTGTCTGTTATTTTCATTGTGCAAAAATTTTGAAATTATCATTGAAGTTATGGTTTTCTTCGAGTAAGTTATTAGAATAATGGGAATCTGATTTATGATAATTAAAACTACGTTTGTGCTCGAATAATCTAACTTTGAAATTTCTGAAAGTTCTACCAATATAAATTTTATTACAATCTCCGCAAGACAGTTTATAAACATACACGAATATATATTTATATATAATTTCAATATAGCATTCCGACCTGATAATTCTTCAGGCGGACATATCAAAAACTGCATTTCTAAAGTTGATAAAAGTAATAAATCCGGTGTTTGTAATTTGTCTTGTGGGGATTGTAATAAAATTTATATTGGTAGAACTTTCAGAAATTTCAAAGTTAGATTATCCGAGCACAAACATAGTTTCAATTACTATAAATCAGATTCCCATTATCATTATTCTAATCACTTACTCGAAGAAAACCATAACTCTAATGATAATTTCGAAATTTTACACAATGAAAATAACAGACAAAAACTCAATCTATTGGAACTTGTAGAGATCGACAAAGAAAAGAATTCAGGTAGGTTACTTAATAGTCAATTAGATCAAAATCCTTCTCCTTTACTCAATCTTTTCAATTCATAAAGTAAGCAACTCTGATGGGTTTTCCAACATGCCTCTTGTACCTATTGTTTAAGTAGGAAATAAGACTAATATATAAGGAATAACTCTGTTCATTAGTTTGTATCTATTGATGAAGCCACAGTGTGGTGAAACCGGTCATAGTTTTGTTAATTTAGTGAAAATCTAAATACTTTAGTTTTATTTCATTGAAAATATATTTATAATATATTCTTGTTAGTATTAATATTAATCAAAATTTGTTCCTTCGTAGAATGTATTTAAGAAGGAACCCTTATAGTTTCACCACGTCCGTATGTCCGTCCGCAGCTTAGTCTAGAGACTTTTAGTACTCGAAAACTATAATTTGGCATGGAGACATATTAATTAAGCCGACAAAGTAGCAGAGCAAAAATTTGTCAGCTAATATGCGAATTTATGCCAAATTACTAACTTTTTCATCAGTTACTATTTTCCTGTATGGTTCAGATTTTAGTCATCATATCGGATAAAACGTGTATCACTTCTTCTTGATCCACACATTTGCAAGTGTAGATTCTACTTCGGCTTATGAACCAACACAAGTTTTTCAGTAATCCGTCTGAATATTTTTTATAACAACTGACGGTTTATAGCGATTGTCTCCAGTGATATTTCATTGCAATTTTCTTGATGAAGACTTCCACATTGTCACTTCCAAATTCCATAAACGTCTCCATTCAATATAGGTGACAATGAAGAATCTGAAGGTGTGAGATTTGGTGGCCGTGAGGGAGTAAGATACTGGGAACACGTTTTTTTCAATTGTTGAAAAGTGCCTAATTTATTTCCATTTTTAAACCTTATAAACGGGTCTCCGGCTTGTTGGAAAATTTTCCATATTATTTTCTTTTATATTGTCTCGAATATTCCTTCTTGAAACTTTTTCATCATAGCGAACAAAATGGAAAAAAATTCAGTATAGTAATCTCTTGGATCGTTAGTATGCGATTGAGATCATAAAAAAATCCTGACAACAAAAAAACGTTCAGCGTTTCCTAAAGTTCAATATTTTCTGAGAAACTTCTGTAATTTTCTTTCTGAAGAAACATAAGTCGGATTATTACGATCAATCTGAAATAAAAAATGCGGGATTGGCCCAGCCGCTCTGCACACAACGAACAACATTTCATATATATATATATATATATATATATATATATATATATATATATATATATATATATATATATATATATATATATATATATATATATATATATATATATATATATATATATATATATATATATATATATATATATATATATATATATATATATATATATATATATATATATATATATATATATATATATATATATATATATATATATATATATATATATATATATATATATATATATATATATATATATATATATATATATATATATATATATATATATATATATATATATATATATATATATATATATATATATATATATATATATATATATATATATATATATTCTTTTTGAAAAGAGAGGATTAACAAAAATTTGAATAATTGTATTTACAATAAATGCTTATATCTATAATTTTGGTGTGTGTCAGAAAACACAAGTGTGAGCTCAGGAAAATTTAACAGGGGAACAATCTTGCGTATGATTCAATAAACGAGTGAAAAAACCTGAGGAGAAAACTCGTTTCCCTGTTTGCACTAGTAATAGCTTGTCTGTTTATGTTGTGCTAGTGCCGTGTGTATATAAAGAGTACCAAAGATTTCTCTGTGTAACAGCTTCAATTCTCATCTTGCACTCCATGATTTCCAGACGAAGACAAGGGTGAAACGAAGGATGTTTGGGACAGGAATCTGTAACAATGGAAAAAGAAAACCAGCAGGAAAATATAACAATCATACCTAACTCTTATATGTCCAAACACACTTGAATTTAAGAAAAGATTTTACATAGCAAGCAAGGCCATACAAAGGACTAAGGAGATAATCAAAAAGTACATAATCTGCAATATTTCCTCTTTCGCGGAGATGTTCTTCCGTCGCAGTGTGAGTCTCCTGAAACATAATCACTCCCTTGTTCTTGCTTGCCAATTTTGAAGTATAATCTCGCAAAATACCTTCAATATTCAAACTCAACAAAACAATTCTCTCTCTATTTGACCGAGAGAGCCCCGATGGCTAGGTTCGGTCTTCTAAGTGATGCCGATTATGATCTATAGATGTTCTAGAATCATTATGAACCCAATAACTTGGGTTGACATCTCCCATATATTATTTCTTCTTGGTTCTTGCTCAATTTAAGGAAAAATTTATAAAGATGATATAATAACATGATGAAAGTACAATGCAGAAATTTTCATGGTAGTTTACTTAACAACATCCCAAAGTTTTAAATCAAAGGAAATCAGATGAATGATGTGAGAACATGGATGCTGTCTGAATTTGATTAAATAGTTTGGTCGTATAGTTTAGATGAGTATGTCATCGACGTATCTATACTAAAAATTAATTTTAAATGGCAAGTTATAATTTATCATTCTTTTTTGTATGCTGGATATAAATACAGCCTCTAGAAGGGTCTAAATCCATATGGTGTTGCATGATTATGATTTAATTTTTTATATATTTCAACGATTAAAGAGGTTAAAAAGGATTCCACAAGTAGGGATGCTCATAACTTGTGAACAAAATCTATAGAAGTAAATTACAACAGATGAAAAGGAAACATAATTCGAAAAAGATTGATGAAGCACAAAAAAACTAGGGCAATATGGGATATCATACAAACACAAAGTAATGATAGGAAAGAGAAACCTCCATCCTGCTTAGAGCCTGATAGTCTCAACGAGCTAGTTTTGAACGTGGGGAAGAATGCAGCAGACAGTTGTGCAAACACAAAAGAAAATCCCATCAATCTGTTGACAAAGGCCAAAGAAAAAGTTGAAAATTCAATTTTCCTATCAGAGGTCACAGAAAACGAGGTTATCAAAATAGTCCGAAAGATACAAATGACACATATGGCATGTCAACTAATATGCTGAAAAAATCATACCATACATGGAAGAACCCATTAGTTTTCTGATAAACAGGTGTTTTGCAGAGGGATTTGTTCCAGAGCAACTTAAAAGAGCGAAAGTGGTTCCTATATTCAAGGCGGGAGATCAAAATTCATCGGATAACTATCGACCAATACCAATTCTATCTGCAGTATCAAATATTTTTGAATCGGCAGTAAAAGAAGGACTGTTGGATTTCTTCGAGCGATTTAGTGTTTTATGCAAGCAGCAACACGGTTTTCTGAGAAAGAAATCGATAACAACGGCCTAACCCATATATTGGGCAAGATAGCTAAGGCCTTTGATGGTGGTAAAAAATGCAAGTTGTCATCCTGCGATTTAAGCAAAGCCTTCGACAGCATAGTCCATCAAATTATGATGCGGAAACTGAACTACTACGGTATAAGAGGCGTAGCTCTAGAACTCATAAAAAGCTATTTGAGCAACCGATCTCAGCAAGTGTGTTTCCAGAGTGGAAAGTCACAGTGGCGAACGATCAGCTATGGTGTACCACAGGGGTCCATCTTGGACCCGCCATTGTTTGTCATTTATGTAAATGATTTGACAGATAATGTGAAATTAACTAGCTCAGTTCTTTTTGTCGATAATACCAGCTTTTTGAATGTAGGCACTGATATAAATGAGGTTAATAACCTCTCCTCAAATACGCTTGAAGAGGCAAAATTTTGGTTCGATACAAACAAACTGAAGATGAATGAAACAAAAACCCAACATCTAATACTCGAAACAAAATCACAAATGAATACCCTTCCGTTTTTAGGAGTCACTCTGGAACCGGACCTGAAGTTTGCTCTTCACATTGAAGACCTTGCGCGTAGACTCTCGGGTGCCATCTTCACCATCCGTAGAATGAAGCAAATTGCTGATGCGATATCTGCTCGAACCGCTTACTTTGGGTGCTTCCACAGTTTGATCTCCTACGGTGTCATTTTCTGGGTGACCATCACAAGAGTAGCAGAATATTCATGAAGCAAAAATATGCGCTGCGAATCTGTGCAACGTTCGAAGAAGGGAAAGCTGCAGAAACCTGTTCAGAAAAAAAGGAATACTTACCTTGACATCTCTTTTCATACACGCGTGCATACTTTTCATTCATGATCACGGGCTTAATCTTCCAAGAAATAATTTCAATCACATCTACTCCACTAGAAATGCCGAAAAATTTGTAATACCTTTCCATAGAATAAATACGACACAACTCAGTATAAACTACACCGCAATGAAAATATATAACAAGCTCCCAGACGAGTATAAGAAAATGAAGAGACCACTGTTGCAGAAAAACCTCAAAAACTGATATGGAAATCCTACTACATGCTAGATAAATATTTCAATGACAAAATTTCTAGAAAAACTTATTTTATTATTTGTTCAATAATTATGTTTGTGTCAATATATTAAAATGTGTACCGTTCTTTTATAATATTAATCTTTTTTTCTCCCCATGTAATTTTTTGATGGGTCAAATTGTTCATTAATGTAATTGTTGTTGTACTCTAGGCTGGATGAACAATAAATGAAATGAAATGAAACTGCCCTAGATTCAAAGTTCTTTCTAATGATCAGAAAATCTAAAGTTTCTAAATGACCTAATATTTCTGTTATTATGAAATTTTGGCCTGAAAATAACTTTATGCTCAATTTGCGGTACATTATTCAACACACAACATTTACTTCTGCATCTTTTTTGGCGATCGTGCCAAGATATATGGTTCAAATTCGAAAATAATTAAACGTTCCTAACTGATATTTGTTGAGATAATATTTTTGAAGAAACTAAATAATAGAATTTAACGGTTTGAAGTGTGTGGATTGATCACATTTCAAGTGATTTGCAATTTTTGAAAAACTTGGAAGTTACCCAAATAAAAGATTTAATTCTTTGCTTTCCAATGATTCTATTTGTATCTATTCGTCAAGGAGTAGTATATAGTGAGAAAGCTTTATGTATCGTAACAATGTTATTAACAATCATGTTTTTATGACTGAAAAAAATACATTTTATTTGAATTATTTGTAATAAAATTGGCATACCTTAGAAACTTGTTTGAAAGAAGTACAGATAAAAATTTATGAAATGCAAATGATATTGAAATCATTTTATCTTTCCAAGGATTCTACTATTAAACTATACAAGGTGTTCCTAAAAACGCCGATCCCAATAACCACTCTGTTTTTTATTCGACTGTTGAAATTTAAATACATGTTGAAATGGTTTTTACAGAGCTATTTAATGGAAACACCATATTTTTCGCACAGAGAAAAAAGAAAACCACTTAGAAAAATTTCAACTCGTATTTTTTAGTGTGGATTTTTTTCAATAGAGCGATGTATGAAAAGTTTTTGTATTCCTATTCTTTATAGAGTAAAATGATATCCAAGAAATATGATATTTTTAATGGAATTTATTCATTTCGTAGGTTGCTGTGGAATTCAAATATTTTAATTAGAGCGTAGATAAAAATAATTATCATAAACGTGATTTTTATTTGGTACACGATATTGATACCTTTTAATTCATACATTTTCAATATTTTTCAAAGTATTGAAATGAAAAACAAACTGGATAATAACGAAAGGCAGACATGATATCATGTTATTTTGAATGTAAAACATACTCGAATTAGGTTGCAGGTCTTTATATGCTGATAGGCGTTTTTCAGACTGAATATTGCATAAAGTTAGGGAGCCTGGATGAGTGTTTAAACCGATATCCAGCCTCAACGCACTACAAGAAAATCCAATTTCGGAAGAAAAATTATTTGGACCGATGAATGTTTACCTACGAACGATGGCATTTTTAACCGCAATAATCATCAATGCTGGAGAGAAAATTCGGATATGTAGTAAAAAACAATTTGCAAAGAAAGTTTAGCGTGAATATTTGGTGTGATATTCACAATGACAAAATTTTATGCTCATATTTCATAGACGGAATTCTACATGAAATTAAGTACCTATGATAAAACACTCACCGGCAATGAGAATCAGAACGCCTAGAAATTTGACCAAACTTCAAGAGTAAAAATTCTTGTATTTCTCAACCAAATTGGTGTTATGTTTCAGATAAGTTCTTCTTCTTTTGGAATAACAGAATAGAATTCGAAAATACTGCGAAAAAATATTTTTGTCGGGGGATGAACGATAAGTTGTTTTCTTTTTGTTATCAATTTACAATACCCTGTGGAGTCTTTAGAGCAACCACAAACTACTGTAATATTATCCTTCGAATCACATCGTTTGGAATGATCTAGTTTTCTCTTGGTTTCAACATTCTTTTCAGATGAAAAATCACCTTTTTTTCATTCATGAATTGTTGCGAAACCGTAGGGATCAGAAATAAATGAAACCAAAAATAACCCATTGCAATTCGAATTCCTCAAACACGAATAAATTTTTTTACTTCAACAAATAACTTTCTTTCATCATCGGACAAGATGAAACTAAGTATGAAGTGCCGTGGAATTTATAAATAGGTCCTCATTTGAATTCGGAAAAACCGAATAGTGGGTGTACAGTTCACAATTGGAGTTATTATTTGAATACATACAAAATTTGGTAATTGAATGGCTATAAGAACATTTCAGCTGATTCTAGGTTTTCTACTTTTTGGAGCTAAATTTTCAAAATTAACAATACTAGATCAGTGGCCATCTTGGATGCAGTGGTTAGTTAATATTGATTCTTGTTCCTTTTTAACGAATGAAGTTTGATATTTTCTATATCTAATTTTGAATGATCGTCCAGTTCGTTCTATGTGGAAATTATTGGAGTATGGACTAGTAGAAGATAGCTTATAATCTGTAGTTTTACTTGAATTCTCTATAGGATTTTAAGGTTTAAATAAGAGTGATGAAAATTTATTTTGATGTCTGAATGCAATTTTAGATTCCCACTTGAAACGGTTAATCGCTACATTTTCACTTATCTGTACAAAATATGTACATACAAGAATTTTTTGTATTTGTTGGTATCTATAATTGAATATTTTCGGTTAATTGCTGTATAATTTCGTTGCTTTCGTTTCACAATTTTCTCAATTAAGACACGATCAGAGTCGTTGTTCTGAGCTATTGATTTCGATTTCTTTTTCAAGATTTTCTAATGATTTAATGATGCTCATGACATTTCATGTCATACATGTGGTGGGGCAACTATAACGAAAAAGACTAAATAACTGCTAAACTATTCATTTCTGGACAAAAATCAGAAACAGGTCAATTTTTTTCTGAAGGGGGAAATCTTTTAACACACGGTGGTTTTATTTTACATCAACCGCCTAAGAAGAGGTGCACAAAACTCAATTTTATGAATAGGGAAGATAGGTCGAGTAATACCTCATTGGAAAGCTCTTTTGATTTAAAACACAAATGTGTAAGTTTTGACAATTCGGAAGAACATACAGCGTGGTTCGTCAAAAGACGAATTAATTTCAGTTATTGCAAAATATGTCGATTTGAAATGAACATTCACCGAAATACTGTTGTATTTTGGGGAAAAATATCTTCAAGGTGTGGTGCTTCCACTACATCCCCTCAGATGTGGGTATCAACCCCTCAAATCTTCGAATCGATCAGTTAGTCCGAGTTATAGCTCATTGGATAGGTATTTACAATTATCTGATTACAGTGAACGAGTTTTCAAATCCGATTATATTTCAATGAGGACACAGGGTGGATCATGGAGAAATTCAAACACAGTATAAGAGCTTCTTCACAAAGAAGCGATGATCGCTCCGTGTCATCGGTTAAATCGCAAAAAATGTTCCCCATCGGTGGACTGATGGAACGCATACATGTGAATACAACCACTAGAGTAATGGCCAGCACGCCTCACGACCGCATACGCAACCGATCGTTGTATGTGAAAAGCCTCTAACAGCATGATATCCAAGGTATAAAATGAAGATGGTCCAGGAATTGAATGAGGATAACTTCGACCGCAGAGTGCAATTCTGTAGAACAATAAGTGAGGGAATCGCAAACAATCCCCACTTTCTCTACAATATTTGAATGTACTTTTTTTTTGAATGGTACTGTGAATCATCATAACTGCAGGTTCTGGTCGGACTTTAATCCCAGAATCTTTCGTGAAAAATTTAATGTTTGGGTTGGCATCTATGGAAATTGTCTGATTTGGCCATTTTTCTTACCAGGAAATCTGACGCGCGAAATGTATCTCCAACTACTTGAAGAACTAATCTAATAAGTGAAATTTTGAAAAATGATCCTAGCTATTTAGAAGAGAATGTTGTGTTTTTGCAGGATTGTGCCCAACTGCACCCCCCTCCCGCATTCTGCACTTCCTGTTCGACAATATCTATATCGAGAATTTCCTGATCGATGGATCGGAGGAAGAGGCCCTACAGAATGGCCCCGATGTTCTCCTGACTTATCACCATTGGATCTTTTTATGAGTCCACTTAAATAGTCAAATTTATGAAACTGATCCAGCAAATTTGGTGGATTTACGACAACGGATTATAGTAGAGTATAATCGTATAACCCCTGAAATGCTACGTAATGTCTGGGAACGTTTCGAATAATATTTGTATTTGTGTTTGAATGTTAGCGGCGATCACTTTGAACATTTGTTTGATTGATACCGAATTGACCTAAAAAATGTATCAGTTATAATAAATTCAATTGTTCTTTCAAGTTTTTCCTACTCGCAACATGTAGGTAATTCTATGAATAAGCTCTTTTATTTGAAAACCAAACAAACGTGTTCTGAATCTTCATCCAAAACCAGCAGACCTCGCAAACAATGTATCGCTCTCTATTAATTCACCCTGTATCTTGATCACAATGCAGATAAAGCAAAAATTTTATCTACAATATTCTGGAAATTCTAAAACCTTTCTAATGAGTAAATACTCAAACTAACTGATCAATTCGCAGATTTGAGGGGTTGACCTCCTCATCTGAAGAGGTGTAGTGGAAGCACCACTGCTTAAAGATATTTTTCCCCAAAATACAACAGTATTTCGGTGAATGTTCATTCGAAAATTGCAACCCAGAAACGAATAGTTTAGGAGTTATTGAGTCTTTTTCGTTTTAGTTATTCTCTTTTCAGCATCCCCATGGTGTAGATCATTAAATCTTCTAGTTGGATAGTCTTCGATATTCACAAACTACCGCAATTCCATAAGAAAATCCAAATTGAATATTTGCGTATTTATTTTTATTGTTTTTACGGAAGATAATGAAGTGAAAAATTAGAATAGTTATCATTAGAGAACAATTGAACATATTTTTTTCAAAATTGACAGAGACAAAGACTAAGTAAAAATTAGTTAGCTCTGTGGTAATTTGATTTATTTTTATTATTATCGTTGTTATTATTCATTATTGATATTGTTATCGTAATTATTAGTGTTTGAAGTATTATTCTGAATATGCGTTTTAGTAACAACGACTACGCAGATATTCATTTCGTTATGGATTTTCTGATGAAAATGCGGAAGCGGCAGTTCGTAAATATCGAAGACGCTATCCAACTGGACCAATTTCAGATGCTCATGTCTTCGTTAAAACACATCAGAATTTTGGTAACTTTGGTCTGTGAGTTAATAATGAACAAAACAAAAACTTTCGAAATTACAATCGCAATCGTATACTTGATAATTATCGGAGGCTTAGCTCTCAAGGCAGCTCATCTATTACAAATACCTAAGTCTCAAATATTACGAGACGACCACATGCACACATATCACCTACAGTCCGTTCAGGATTTACACGCTGGAGATGCTGAAAAAAGAATGAGATTTTGGCACCAGCTTTTACATTTAACAGAAGAAAATCCTACCTTTTTGCGTAAAATTTTTTGGAATGGTGAATTCTCTTTCAATAGATGTCATTACAGAATAAATTTTCAGTAAATGTTTGGTTGGGAGGGTTTCATAATAATGTTGGTGGTCCACAATTTCTACCTTTAAGATTCACCTCAGAATAATTTCTTGAGTTTCTTACGAATAGCTTTCGGGACTACATTGATGATTTACCTATTGATTTAAGATCAGAAATTTGAATAGAGATTTTTTACCAAATTTGACCACCTGTATTTCTTTAAGGAAGCATTTTTCGAATATAGTTTATATAGTGAATTCATATTTTTTAGATTCTCTATTGGTCTCTAAATTTTTCGCTATAGAAAATTTACCACAATACTCTTCGAGCCAAGTCTGCATATGTACACTTGAGATAAGGGAAATTATTCAATAATCCTTAGATTATGGAATAACCTAGCTAGTAGTAGTAGTAGTACGGAACACCATAAGGATTCCAGAAAAGGCGTACCAAGCATTATATAAAAGCAACTGGAATCGATACGGTGTGTTCATCGAGTAAAAGAATTTTGATCCGAATGCTGTGTCGATACCATAGAAAGAGTGGGTTATTTAGATCATGCTAATACCTTGTAATATCGGGTAAAATATTATGTAGAAGTAAATTAAAATGTCCAGATTAAGTAGCTTCAACGAAGAAAAGTCGCATTAAAATATTGTCTATCATTTCTACCTACACATTTATAGTTGACGATAAAATATAATTTCTTAACTGAAAGGTTTTAAAATTGTCTTTATCAACAAAAGCATAACAAGCAAGTAATTCATTTCACAATTGTCGTTTCCTTATTGTTTGATGGTTCGTACAAGGCAAAACTAGAAATTAATTATAATTAGTTATCTATTGTTGGATGAAAGTATAAATGAAAGGGTTTGGTGCGTCTAAAATTCTACAAGGCAATCAAAAACATGAAAATATAAAATGGATTCTATTTAAATAACATAGTTTGTACCTATTTCCGCTGCAGTGAAACAGTCAGTCTGACATCATAGAATCTTTGGATGTATTCACAAATTGGTTACTCAGATTGATTAACAATTTAATATTATTCGATGGCCCAAATCTCATTTGAATAAGCTACAACGTAAGCATGAAAATCCAAACTAATATTATTGATATGAAAGCATCTCTATCAACCTGTATGACTGTGTGTTGAACTAAACAGCCAAACACAGAACGGATTTTGAGGAAATTTGGTATGAAGATACCCCGAAGATAGATATGCTACTGTTTCTTTGAAAATTACAGCACTAAAAGTGCAAAACAGGGGCTAGAAATTTGTGAGAAATTCTCAGCTTTGCAAAGAGGGAAAAGTGAAAATTTGAATTTAATAACAAAGTGAGAAATATTTCCCGAAGAAATCACAAGTATGTTCGAAAGGTTCGATTGACATTTATATCAGTTTCGAAGTTCAAGATAAGAAACATATAATAATCGAAACTTATTACATACTACATAACATAAATATGAGGTGGATTAGGAATGCGTCCTGCTGATGCTTATCGCCTGTTGTTATTGTGAGCGTCATGCCACCCACTGAAGAATGAAATTTGTGCGGCTGCGGGTAGCGCCTTGGCTTCTTGGGATTCTATAAGCTTCTATCAATGAGATAATTTATATTATATAATAATTGAATAAGAAATACAAAAATATAAAATTAAATAGAGGCGCTGTGATTAAGTTTCAGGGCTGGACAACGTTCGGACCGTCTACTAGTCATTAATACGATCTTGATAGAAATATAGAGTTGGAATTTGATGATATTAATTTTCTACAGAACATCATAAAGTCGTGTTATATTCTTGAAGACATAGGCACTATGAAAGATTTCATAAAAATTTTGCTAAGCAGTTAGTTTCTCAATTTATAACTTATTTCAATTTCATTTAAATATATTTGAAAATATTTTGAATGAATTTTAATATGTTTGCCTACTGTGGCTTCACTTTATCGGCGTAGAGTATATATTTATTACCGAGTACAGTTTCTAGAGAATGCCTTTCATCGTGGCTGCTGTTCCAGATAGCATAAAAAAGGAAAGATCACCACTGATTATATAAGGATTTCCAATATCGAAATCGAGCCAATGCATCAAGGAGATACATATAAATATCTAGGATTTGTTCAAGAGAAGACAATCAACCATAGCAGTACTAAAGAAAATATTAAAAGTTTATATTATAGCAGACTTAGAATTATTATCAGGAGTCATTTAACAAGTAAAAACCTTTTCAGAGCTATCAACTCCTACGCAGTTCCTATTCTTACATCTTCTATCGGAATTATTAAATGGTCTTAAACTGATCTAAATGAATTACAATTTCAAACGAGGAAAATGCTTTTTAAATATTATAAGTACCACCCAAAGTCAGCAAAGCAGCAGAGTTACACTACCTAGACTTCTTGGAGGTTGTGGACGAACTGACTTGAACAATTTTCATAGTGTACAGATTTTTCGTCTACGTTCCCATTTTTATGATAAACAGATAACGTCTAAATTGATATTGTTGTTACTTCAGATTATAATCTTTCACCTCTGAACTTGGCAATGCAGAAGGTAGATTTTGAAATATTTGATAATAATTCTAAAAGAGAAAGTTGAATGCAGAAGGAATTACACGGAAAGCATCCTAAAGTATTGAAAAATGATTATATTGAAGAAATCGCATCAAATAGATGGTTAGTATCTAGAGAATTGTAAAGAAGAAATTATAGAAAACACATCATCAATCAAAATCTAGATTATTCTTGCCGTAGATGTTTTTGTTCTTCAGAAACAAATTCTCATATATTATCATCTTGCTCAGTACTTGCCTCAACAGAATATTCAAAAAGAAATAATGCCGTCGCTAATATTATTCATTTTAATTTAGGAATAAAACATGACCTCATTCCCAAGGGAAAAAATGTTACAAATATGAACCTGAGATTTTTTGTGAAAACAACAAATATAAACTCTATTTTGATGAAATATTCTTTGCAACAGAGCTGTAGATCACAAGAGGCCAGATATCATTTTTACAGATAAACAAAATCAAATAACATTTATAATTGATATTGCTATACCCGACACACATAACATAAAAATAAATATGAAAAAAGTTTTATTATATGATGCTTGCCGACGAGATAAAAAATGTGGAAATGAGAAAATATTTATTCTACCGATTATTATTTCTACAATAGAAACATTTATTTGAATAGTTACAGAAGATGATATCCATCAAATCCTGTAATTTTCTTCGTAGGTTTCTTTCCGAAAGAAATAATGAGGTAGAGTCATAGGTTTTCTTTTTAGTTTATACTGCTCATAATCTTATTCCATATCTCAATTCATTTATATATATATATATATATATATATATATATATATATATATATATATATATATATATATATATATATATATATTATATATGTAATATAATTAGCTGACAATTTTATCATTTATATTCAAAGTAGTATTCTATTGGATCATTCATAACTTCACACAAAGAAAACTATGAATGAATAACATTCAGTG